>JAOTBA010000006.1:12980917-13002557 GCA_025629845.1 Erythroxylum squamatum | reverse complement strand
ATGTAGATGTTTAACTAGTTTAAATTTTTCATAAATTTTAATTAACTTATATATATTCTCAATATTATAATTATTTATACTTTTAATTTTGATAAATTAGATTGAGTAAAAAATTTGTAAAAATTCATAATGTTTAGATAATTTATCTAAACATTATGAATTTTTACAAATTTTTAATTATCTAAACATTATGAATTTTTACAATTTTTTTACTCAATGTATTTACTAAGATTTTATAACATAACAAAATTTTATAATTTCAACATGAGTTAATATGTTAAATTAAAATTTAATAAGTTTTATATGATCTTAATTTTATTAATTTAATACGATGATCATCATCATCATCATCATCCACCCAGTCTGAAGTCCCGCAGTGAGGCGGGGTCTGGGGAGGTCTTATAGTACGCAGCCTTACCCCTACATAGTAGAGAGGCTGTTTCCCGGTAGACCCATATGCAGATGTGACAAGTAAAAAAAAGATGCAGGAAAACAGAAGCAATAATAAAAGAATTGGCACGCACAAAAATTCAGTGATGAAATGTACTACCAGAAAAAAGAACATACCTGTTGGTTGGCCAGATCGGCCATAATCTTACCTTGTGTAAAGACCGGTTCTTGTTGTCGCTATACGTACTAGAAGTCGCCCTGTACCTACCCTAACAACTCCTACGGTGTTAGGTATTTTGGGCCGCCCTTAACTACTCCAGACCTGAAGTCTTGACCACAACTAACTAGTCGCAAAGGTGAAAAGAACATGGGGTTGGACGCCCTAATCGTTTAAGTAAAAGACGTGAGAATTCTACTGAGTATCGTTTACTCTTATCCTATCACGCCAAACTTTCCTAAATCTAGCAACTGCCTCAATGAGAGCCAACTCTGACATATTGTTCTTGATCACTTCCCTCCTGGTCTTGTAAGGCCTTCCTTTCCTCCTCTTGTAGCTACGAAGGTTTATTAGCTCACCGCTTCTAACCGGCGCATCAGAGGGCATCCTTCGCACATGCCCGAACCACCTAATTCTTTTCTCGCGCAACTTGTCTACAATGCTAGCAACCTAGAGTCCGGCCCGCACTACCTGGTTCCGTATCCTATCCCTCGGGGTAATGTCACACATCCACCTAAGCATACGCATTTCTGCTACTAACAACTGACGCGTATGGCTACGTCTAGTAGGCCAACACTCTGCTCCATATAACATGGTTGATCGAATAACCATTTTATAAAACTTTCCTTTAAGTTTTACAGGGATTTTTTTATCACATAAAACACCTGAAGCACCCCGCCATTTGGCCCACCCAGATCTAATACGGTGTAATACATCGTCATCTATGTTGCCATCTCCCTGCATGATAGATCCAAGGTATTTAAAACTCGATTTCTGCGGTATGATGTCAGTGCCAATCGTTATCGTCGCCCCTTGTGCCCGTTGGCTACCCGAAAAGTTGCATTCTAAATACTCCGTCTTGGACTTGCTCATTTTAAAACCCTTTGATTCTAGCGTTGCTCTCCAACGTTCTAACTTGGCATTGACCCCCTCCTTGGTCTCATCTATTAGGACAATATTGTCCGCAAGTAACATACACCAAGGTACCTCACCTTGAATCTGGTTGGTGAGTTCATCTAATACCACTGTGAATAGAAAAGGACTTAAAGCTGAGCCTTGGTGTAGTCCAACACTAATAGAAAACGCTTCCGTGTCCCCTCCTACTGTGCTTACGCTAGTCAAGGATACTTCATACATATCCCTAATTACCCTGATATACGTCCTAGGAATGCCCTTTGCTTCCAAGCACCACCACAAGAGTTCTCGAGGAACCCTGTTATACACCTTTTTCAAATTGAAAAAAACTATATGCAGATCCCGCCTTCGTTTTCGGTAGCATTCCATCAGTCACTGAAGTAGATGTATTGCTTCTGTCGTCGACCTACCAGGCATAAAGCCGAATTGGTTGGCCAATATAGAAGTAGCTCTCCAGATTCTCTTGTCAATAACCTTCTCCGATAGCTTCAAGGTATGACTAAGTAATTTGATGCCTCGATAGTTTTGACATTGTTGAATGTCTCCTTTGGCCTTGTACAAGGGGATTACCCTACTCAATCTCCATTCATCCGACATTCTGGCTGACTCCAGGATCCCATTAAAGAGCCGAACTAACCACTCAATACCTACCGCGCCCATTGTCTTCCATACCTCTATAGGGATGTCATCTTGTGTTCTTTTTAGCTTCTTCATTTTCGTTGTTAGTCCTTCAGCTACCAAAAACCAACAAGAAAAATTGATCCCTCTAATTCCATGATGTCTTTTCCCTTAAACCCTTACATTCCTCATTCCCGTCACATTCTATGCATCTAAACATAATTCCATCTTTTTTCTCCAGCTCCTTTCACTTCTATCACTCTTCATTTGTTAGTAACCTCAAATCTCCCTATTGCCTACTTCATCTACTTCATCTTCATTGCTGCATTAGCCTCTTCTCTTGAACTGTCTTGCTTCATAACATTCACTACTCTCCTATACACTCCTTAAGCTTTTTTTTTTTTTGGTTTTTTATCCAACAGTCCATAACTCTTCTGAACTTGAAATGTTCCAAAGCATCCATTAAAGAAATGTTTGCTTCTTCTTCTGTTAACACTCCATGTCCATACCAAAATATTGTTCTTATCTGCAAAACATGGACTCAAGTAAGTTCCTCAAATATTCAATTTTCTTTGATTAGTTAAGAGCTTTGTGCATTAACAAAGTTACAGAAAGATCTTGTTAACGTCATTTTAAGCAACTTACAATCAAAAGTTTCAGTAATTTGTTTAAAATTTGACTAGTTTACTCAAATTCTGTACCAAAATATTCAAATAAAATTGATCATAAAATAGATATATTTCTATTTATACAAATTTATGGTTGACCATGAGCTGAGCAGTAAATTTCATCTTATACTCAACACAAATACTCCATTTCTAACAATTTAGCATTTATTTTTATTTAAAACTTGATAAACGCATTCACTTTTTTTAGATATTTTAAATTATTTTTTGGAAAATAATAAATGGATTTCATTAAACTAGGAGATCTCCAACTAAATTCTTGAGTTACAGGAGAGACTAACTCTAAATGGGTTTATAGCTCACTCATTATATAGGTAAGCTTAGATAAGTTCACAAATGGAGTTTACATTTTAAGTCACAAGACATTTCACTCATACCACTTGCTAAGGCTATTAAGATGAGCTTAGTAAGGAATACATTAAGGCTAGAATTCATTTCAACAATTGATCTGCAAAAGATCTTATCATTCCTTTCCCTCCAACTGTGATAAAAAAGCATTCCAAATCCATTTTTGAAGGGCTTGTGACCACCTTTGTCTATTATACTAATCTTGGATGCCCAAGATAAAGTAGATAACCATGTTTGATTGGGCCAATGCAGGTTGAATAGTACTAATAATTGATCCCATAATGTAATGGAGAATATGCAATTTAAAAGCAAATGATCATGAGATTCTTGGCAATCTCCATATAAGGCATACTTCTGATCAGTAATGAGGAATTTCAGTCTATCCCTAGTTCTTAGCCTTTGGGAAGAGGCTAGCTGGAGAATAAAAGAGTGGGATGAAGCTATGCTACAATCTCATGTTAGTATATAAATATGGAATTTTTCCAATATATCTATTAGCAATTTCTTGCAAGATGTAGTTATGAAGGACATGCATTTATCAAGCCCCCAATCCACACTATCTGCATTAGACTGGTTAGGCAAATAACTTGGCAAGTTTTTCATAATGCTATCAAAGCCTCTTGAAGAATGGAATGGCCAAATCTAGCTTCCATTATTAATTAGTGGATAGAGTTTTGTATTAACAGGTGCAAAAACCTTTTAACAAGGGATAGTCTATAATTATATATAATGGGTCAAAGGAGTATCACTTATCAACCCAAAAATTACTATTTCCCCTACCTCCATTTTTGTGCTTAATGTGAGATTGCATAAATTGTCTAGTGTGTAATATATATTGGATTGTATCAGACTGAGTTGTTTTAATCTAGAAAGTTTTCCTTCTCTGCACAAAGTCTCTTTGCCATTAAAGTTTTATTTTGTATGCAGATGCAATTCCAAGGCCTCCATATTGCTTTGGAGGATATACTATGCTCTATTCAAATTTTGGGCCCTTTTTCTGTTACTACTTTTGCCATTCCAAATGATGATAAGTCTATCAATCTTCTTCAAAACACTCTTTGGAAGAGCAAGATAGGAGCACCAATATACATACATATTGCTAATAATTGAGATTGCCAATTGTAACCTACCTTTATAGGATAGAAATTTGTTGCTTCATAAGGTGATTCTCTTTTATATTGTTGAAATTAGAGGAGCACAGTCCCTCCCTTATATTTCTTGGAAGAAATGGGAACTCTAAGGTATTTGAAAGGACCCTATTAGGGTTCCAATCCTATAGAGGAAGTGACGGAGATCACATTTATTCTAGTATGTGTAGAGAAGTAAGCAAAATTTTTTACTAGATTAAAGCACAATCCTAAAATAGCTTTGAATGTATCCATTGAAACTAACTTTAATCCAATTGAAGAAGAGTTAGCTCCATATAGCATCAAAAGTTTATCAGCAAAGGACAATTGTGAGATTTCAGCTTCTCACATCTGTGATGGAATTTAAACTTAGGAGTACTAGCAATGTTTAGTGATGTGATGCTATACAATACTTCTATGGTGATTGGAAAGAGATATGGATACAAAAGGTCTCCTTGTCTCAGTTCTTGAGCAAATTTAAAGAGGTTTGAAGGCTCCCTATTGATCAACACTGCAAAGGATACTGAGGTAATATGGGTATGAATCCATTAGATAAATATGCTAGGATATCCCATGACATGGAGAGTGTTTAGTAAGAAGGTCCAACGAACATTATAAAAAACTTTGTAAAGTCTATTTGCAGTGCACAATTGTTGATGTGTTGATTGGTGTTGTACCCCCCTAAAAGAGTTCTTGCGCAAACAAGATGTCCCCTATATTTCTTCTAATAACATAAGCTCTCTGAGAAGGGTAAAGTTTGGAAGACTCTCCTTCATCTGTTTGCTAGATTCTTTCATTATAGCAACAATAGGTTTGTAACCATTGAGACTAGAGGTTTGTAACCATTGAGACTAGACTAACAAGAATTGGAACTTTAGGAACTAAGCATAAATAACTTTTTTTAGTCCAACGAGTAACCTACTGAAGAATTCGTTAACTACTTGTATAATCATAGAGCTAGTTTGTTCCATGTAGCTTGAAAAAATCTTGCATTGAAACAAATTCTGGGGAAGAAACGAACTTTAGTTGATTCCGTACAAAATTGAAACTGGGAATGAAATTAATTGTAGAAAAATGGGCACGAAAGTCATTATTTGTAGTCTGAATTCAATAATTGATAAAAACACATAGCTTCAATATTTTGATTTATTACAAGGGAACGGACATCAATCGGTACAGATGTCCCAAAGCAACAAGCTTGTCCTATCTGTAACTTGATTTGATTAGGATGATCACATGACCAATCCACCGTTAACCCTAATGACCTGCCCATTAATCCACTCGCCGCCATTACCGGCCAAGAACCCCACCACCTTATCTATATCCTTAGGCTCCCCTATGCGACCTAGCGGGCAAGCATCCGCCATTCCCTTGATGGTTTCCTCAGTTTTGCCAGCAAAAAACAACTCTGTTGCCACAGGTCCCGGAGCTACGCAGTTAGCTGTTATTCCACTGCCCTTCAACTCCTTCGCCAAGATCTTTGTCATGCTCTCAATCGCCGACTTGGATGCCACGTAAGCTGAATATCCTGGCAGAAGTGACCCCACAAGCGACGTAGATATCATTATGATTCTTCCACCTCCACCACGGCTCAGCCTGTTTGCTGCTTCTCGACAGCATAGGAATGCTCCTCTGGTGTTGACGTTAAATGTCATGTCCCAGTCCTCCAACGTGGTGTTTGCCAAAGTTGGGTACTTTTGATCCAGCACACCCGCGCAATTCACCAGGATATGGATCTTTGACTTGAACTCTTGCTCAGTTTTGTCGAAGAGCTCCTTCACTTGATCTGGGTTTGAAACGTCTGCTTTCACAGCGATTGCTTGCGGGGTATCAGAAGAAGATGCTGAGGCGTTGAGCTTTGATGCTAGTAAATCAGCTTGCATGGACCCCGAAGCATAGTTGAGCACGACTTTTGCCCCAAGAGAGTGAAGGTGGATCGCAATGGCACGACCAATCCCACGGGAAGCACCGGTTATAATAGCAACTCGGCCATCAAGTGGAAGAGGAGAGTTCGGTGGTGTCTCTTTGGGAACTTCATCTGCCATTATGAAGACCTTGAAGGAGGTCTGTTTGGAGTCCTGGAAATTGGAAGTAATGCGATTATAGCTATGTTATGAATCAAGGTGACAATCCAAACAGCTATTAATATTTTCAAGTTGGTCAACGCATCTTGTGAGCGATCATCACACAAGATTCTGCGAGGACCGATGAACGCATATGCTATTTCTAGAAAATGGTTCAAAGAGGATGCAAGTATTGATCTTTGAAAATGGTCAAAGAAAGACAGCTGGCAACACTAGCAGAAAAATAAACACAGCTGGAACATGTAATGCGTAGCGAGTGACGTACTCATTGGCAATGGCATCAGGTGTGGAAATAAAAGCGCCAGGGGAGTAAATAATAAAGTCTGATGTAATGACCTATTCAACGGAATCAGTAGAGCGTAAAAAATTGAATAATTTAAGGAAAAATAAATCAAGAGGGAATATTAAATCAAGAGTTCATATTGCTCATCCTGACATGTATCCAGAGAATAATGATTAGACTTAAAACCTTAGTAGCGTTTTTACAATTTTTGATATTAAAATAGCAAGAATAATGGTATCCATAATATTAAGAAATAAAAACCCACGAGGGCCGTGGTAAAGCGGCAAGGGGCTCCTCCATCCTTAATCAAGGTCTCAAGTTCGAGTCTTGAGAATGGAGTCGCTTTAAATACTCGTGAGGGAGAGCTTTGCCGCCCGAAAGGGTCCTACCCAGCTCAAATCCGGACTAGTCGGTTGCCCATGTGGTGCCGAATACCGGGTGGTTTAACCAAAAAAAAAAAAAAAAAGATTATGAAAGCATCGTTTAGAGCCCTTACAGTGATTAAATGACTCTCAATATATTCTCTATCCTTGATAAACCGGACTTGATTGTTTTTGTTTAGAATTAAAAGGTGGGAGAGTCAGGTCAGGACTGAATTCAGGGAAAAAGTTTTGGAAATTCAGAGTTCTTAACAAACACTAATAGAAGAAGACATATTCAGATGCGAAAAAAGGTAATGTAAGGATGAAAAATAGGGAGCTTACTCTTTTTTCTTTTTTTTTTCCGTTTTCATGCTAGGAATTTGCTTGGTTGTTCAGGAAGAATTTCCCCCGTCCCGAGTCAAAAGTTAGGCAGGCTGCAAAGGAAGGTTTCACTCAGATCTCTCAGGTTAAATGTGATTATTTTGCAATTGTCTTGGATGAACTAAAGTATGTGCAAGACAACTAGAGACACAAGTTAGTTCGCTACATTTGATGAGTAAGGATAAAAATCTTACATTTTAGCTTGGACATGGGAAGGAAGTCAGCTGAGCCTTTCAGAAGTCATCTTTAGCAAAATTACCAAGTTTCTTCAAGCAAAATAAGATTTCATTTCGCATCAGTATACAGACTTGAAATATTCTGAAGGTGAGAGGATAAAGTACTTCCCCTTGCACCTTCTAAGATGTGCAAAATATTGAGATTGGAAGTCAAACCAGGAAATTTGCAGGTTTAAGCAAGATGAGCAACTGAGGCCTCAGTGAAGCAGGATCTGAAGAGATCTAGAGCAGAGCTCAAGATTGCAGATTAAGCAGACAACCAATCCCTGCAGTCATTTACAATTACTCTGAACCCGAGTTTATGGACCAACCTTATTATTGAATGGAAGGTTGATTCAGTTGTCTATGAATAAGGACCAACCTTATTATTGAATGGAAGGTTGATTCTGTTATCTATGGATAAGGAACCTGTCATATTTTCACCAATTCTTTAGTAATTTACTATTTATGGCAAGAATGGAAAAAAATAAAGAAAGCATAAATTCCAGAAGTCAAATGGTCTGACAATTACGAGTAATCTCTGCACAAGCAAACAGTAGTGTCAGACAAAAAGATTTGAGAGGAGTCGAAAGAGTTCCAGAATATTTAGTGGTTACTAGATAGTAAATGAAAGAAGTTAAGAGACGGTAGAAAAGCTTACCTATTTGAGGGAATCTGTTTAAAAGAACAATTAAAAGGTGAAGGATAAAGTTCGCTACCACACAGCAATGGATGGTATCAACAAGAGAAGTCCTTTCAGAATAACCATGCTCTCACCATGCCTTGGAATCGTGTCTAAAACAGTTGCTCCAGCCAAATCTTCTTACCAATAATCTTTACATGAACAAAACCCCCCTTCAAAATGATGAAAGCGGTATGCATCTCGGACACTTATCACTCGATTGGAAATTTTTGAGACAAACTTGATCCATGTATGGCAATCATTACAGACACGAAGATTCTTTATTACATGCAAAGGGATTGCCTCAGACAAACTCAGAAGTCCAAAAGAAATAGCCAATTTCTCACTATGTATATACGCAGTCGGATCTTTCTGCTCCTGCTCTGTGTCATTCAGAAGGCTATAGCGATCTTGGATGTAACCAATTTCAGCAACACGTTTATTAAGATCAGCCAAGAATTCATAAATTTCATCTGAAAGTGGATGGAGTCGATCTCCAACAAAGAATGCGTGAACTGTGTTCTTAACCTCAATCCAACTGCGACCTGGTTCTTTCTTTACGCCCCTTTCTTTCATCATTTTCCTCGCCTGATCTCTGCAATACCATTTTCCAGCATTTGCATACATATTTGACAGAAGAACATAGGTTGCTGAATCTTCTGGTTCCATTTCCAGAAGATGGCGTGCAGCAAGCTCTCCAACATCCATGTTTTTATGAACATTACAAGCACTTAAAAGAGTCCTCCACATCATTGCATCTGGTTCAACTGGCACCTCTTCTATAAATTTTCTTGCTCGGCTCAAAAAACCAGCTCGGCTAAGAAGATCCACTACACAAACACAATGTTCAGGCTTAGGCAGTAAGCCATATTCCTTGCTCATGGACTCAAAGTGGCCAAGGCCCTCATTAACCAATCCCATGTGGCTACATGCTGATAATACTCCCAAGAAAGTGACATGGTTTGGCATCTCACCAATTTTTTTCATCTCCTCAAAAAGGTCAATTGCTTCATTTCCACATCCATGCTGAGAATACCCTGTGATCATGGCATTCCAGGAAACTTCATTTTTCTCAGACATTTCAGAGAACTCTCTCTTGGAATCAATAATGCTACCACACTTGGCATACAATGTGATTAAAGCATTACAAACTTCAATTTCTGAATCAAACCCTTTTTTAATAATCACAGCATGGATCTGCTTCCCTTGCTTTATGTTGGCCATGTTGGCAGCAGCACTTACGGCAGAACCAAAGGTGAATTGATCAACTTCCCATTTAGTTCTATTCAATTGAGCAAACACCTTAAGAGCTTCCTCACAGTATCCACTCTGTGCAAGCCCTGATATCAGTGCATTCCACGATATGCTGTCTTTATCATTAATTTTTTCAAATGCCAAAAATGCTTCTCGAATATTCCCACATCTAGCATAAAGACTGACACATGCATTGCCAACTGACAGATCATCTGAATACCCAGATACATAAGTTTGAGCAAGAATTTGTTGTCCTTGGTCAAGTGCTTGAATGCCAGCACATGCACTGATTGCACTCGAATAGCCAATGTTATCTGACTGGATCCCTTCATTTAGCATTTTTTCAAAAAGTTTAAGAGCTTCAGCAAATAAACCATGTTTTGTGTACCCTGCAATCATAGCTGTCCAAGAAACCACATCTTTCTCTTGGAGTCTTCCAAGGATTTCCAAAGCTGTATCTAGTTTTCCAAGCTTAGCATACATATCTATAAGCACACTACAAACATATACATTGAACTGAAAGCTACTCTTTATGACATGTGTATGGATCTGCTTGCCTAGTTCAAGAGCTCCCGTTGAGGTACAAGTTCTAATAATACTTGGATAGGTGAACTGATTAGGGAATAAGCCTTGTAAATGCATTTGTCTAAATAGCCAAAATGACATGCTCAAATTATTTAGCTGTCCATAAGAAACAAGCATCACATTCCATAAAACAACATTCTCTGTCTTTATTGTGAGAAAGAATTTGTGGGCCGTCTCCATATCAGTGCATTTCACATATAGATCAAGTAGAGAAGCTTCAATCATGATATCTTCAAACATTCCTGCTTTTATCGCATAAGAGTGCAATTGCTCACCTTTACATAAAGCTCCGATAATTGCACAAGCACTTAAGAGACTTGCAACAGTAACACAATCTGGTTTCAAGCAATCAAGTTGCATCTTCTCAAATAATTCCAACGCCTTAACACTCAAGCTCTGCTGTGATAAACCAGAGATCAGTGAATTATATGAGATTTCATCCTTACACTGCATTTTTCCAAAGATTAGTTCAGCAGATATGAAGTCACCCAAACGGGAGTAGAGCGTGACAAGAGCATTGCAAACATATGTTTCTGAAGAAAAACCCCACTTGAAAACTAGGGCATGAAATTGCTGCCCAGTATCAAAAAGCATTATCTTGGTGCAGGCACTTAATACACTGGAAAACACATAGGGAGTAGGGAGAATTCTTGACACATGCATTTGGCAGAAAAGTTGAATAGCTTCTTCTTCAAATCCATTCTGTGAAAAACCAGAGATCATAGCCACCCAAGAAACACTATCTTTGAAACTTAACTCATCGAAAACCTTTCTAGCCGAATTAATGAACCCCTTTTTGGCATACGAGTCAATCATTGGGTTGCAGACAACCGGATTAGTGGCAAAACCATGACGAATGATCCTAGCATGAATCTGCTCAACAAAGGGAAGACGGACATCACTGTCACCAGAAGCCCTTAAAACACTAGCGAATATGAATTCGTTGGGATTTACATTTTCGTCCAACATTTTCAGAAATAGTTCCAATACTCTATCTTCCCTTTTCTCTGCCAACAAACCAGATAATATCTTATTCCAGATAAGCACACTTCTTTCAGGCATATCCTCAAAAACTTTAACTACACCATCAAAATCAACCTCAGCAAGATAAATATCAATTAGCTTATAACACAATACACTATCTTTATCAAAACCCAGCTTCAAAATCTTCCCGTGAAGCTTCTTGCAATCTATCAAAGACCCAAAATTAATACAAGCATCCAGAAGCCAATGATATGTTTGACAATTAGCTCGAACCCCTCGACCTTCCATCCAGTGCAAGAACTCCATTCCTTTTAAATTTCCCTGAGTATCATGGTTAGGGACTTCATCATAAGCATAACGAGTTAAACCCAATCTGCTTAATTTCCTGCTAAAACACTGCACAAAGAAGAGAAAAGTAAAAAGAACTTTCCATCAAAACATAAAAAACAGAACATTGAGTTAAAAAAAAAACACACACAACAAAGAGTGGTGGTTTGGGTTCAACCTTCCAGTGGTTTGAGGAAGGTTTAAGAGGGACATGTCCTTTGAACTGTCGCGGGAAACGCAAAGGGAAGGATATTGAGAAGGGCCTATGAAAGGCTGCGGGGTTAAAAATCATGCGTTCTTGGATTTGATAGACCATCTACAACCATGTGCGTCGAGTACAGACGTGTGCTTTGCTTGATATTTTGGTGATCGAAGCATTAAGCTGTAAGATGTACGTGGAAAAATGACATTTTCCATATAATGAGATTTGATTCAGTTTTCCTTAAAATGAAAATTAATAAACAATTTCCCATTTCTCTTTTTTGAAAAAAGTTAAAATTTGATTAATAGAAATAATAATAAAAAACGACAAAACGTTTGGGGAAAACTCTCCCAGTCCTACATCAAGAGAGAGACAAAACAACCACGTTATGGAACACAATTACAGCAAATCAATAGACGACGTCGTAGCAAGAGTAAATGCGGATCAAAATGAAGCAAAGACGATAGCGTAGCATTGGGCAAACTATTTGCATGTCGATTCTTCACTTCTTTCCCAATTAGGGGTGGGAGAAACGAAGGCATTCTAGCGAAACGAAGGCATTCTAGCGAAAATTGTTTTCTTAGCTCGTTACCTTCTAGCCAAAGGTGAGAAATTTCAGTCTAGGTGCATCTCTTCTTCCTCCGTCTTCCTTTAATCGTTGTTCTATGTTTGCTACGTCAAGGAATCAACATGAATGTGCTATAAGTAGGATCTGGGTCAGTCTAGGTAGGCGTTAAAACTAAAATCTTCTTCTCGTTTAAGCATGTTCTATTTCCCAAAAAATAAGCTATTCCTTTAAGTTTTGTAATTTTTTTTGTATAACTTACATGTTCCTTGCTTTGGAACTTCCTCCGATTCCTCTCTATCCATATCTCTTGTGATGATATGGCAGAATGAGCACCTTCTTCTTCTAGATTGAAGCGGAAGCTTGTGCTACGGTTAGGATATTGACTATCTCCATGAGCGAATTAGATGACTCATACCGTGAGTAGAGTTCTCTAATCTCATTCCAGATAGAGTTGGAAAAAGGGTAGAAAAAGAACAGATGACCCCTAGCTTCTGATTCTAATTTGCATAAACAGCAGATCTCATCCAGATTTAAAATGTATTGTAGTCTGTCTATAGTAGCAACTATGTTCTTAACCAGTGGCCATAGAAAGAAAGTTGTACTGGGTCTGAGGAATTTATTCCAGATAACACTGAACCAGGGGGCATCTTGTTCTGAACTGTAAACCTTTTTCCTATAGAATTTGCTAGAAAATCTCTCAATAAGAATTTCAAGCCAAAGATAACTTTCCTGAGAGTTAGCAATTTCATCCATTTTCTTTAAATTTTTGTTAAGGAACTAAGAGAAGGATGCTCTAGGTGAAAGAGACCATAGGTTGTTCCCTTTCAAAAAGTAGCTATGAAGCCATTTCATCCACTGGGAATGCCTGTCTTGAATCACTCTCTAAAGTCTTTTAATCAAAAGGATATTATTGGTTACTCTTATAGAGATGATTCCCAACCATCCCTTCTCCTTGGGTTTACAAAAATCTGCCAATTTAATCTTAGGAATAGACGCATTTCCATTTGCTTTACCTCAAAAAATCTCTCATCATTTTCTCAACAGATTTGAATAATTTCTTAGACAGAGGAAAATGCGTATTTCAATTTAAGTGAAGGGGGCATAATACAAATTTAATCAACTGAACTCTACCTCTAACAGAAAGAAATCTAATTTTCCATTTGTTGATTCTCTTCTTAATTCTTTCAATAAGTGGAAGGCATTCATTGAAGGAACGCCTTCTGGTCATAATAGGTAGACCCAGATATTGCAAAAGTTGGAATTTCCTATTCATATCTATTAGAAAGGAAATAGTGTTCTGGAGAGATTCTGTTGTTGATGAGAGAAAAAAATTATTTTCACTAAGATGCACCTGAGACCTGACATCTTAGAAAACTCATTGAGATTATCTATCAATAGCTAAACAGAAACAGGATAAGCTTTAGAGAATAAAACTAGATCATTCGCGAGACAGAGATAGGTAAGAGGGACTCTTCTGTATTTGAAATGGAACTTGAATTTGGGATTATGTGAGACTTTGGTCTTAGGCATTTGAGAGAGCACTTCCATATATAGGATAAACAAATAAGAGGACAAAGGGTCTCCCTGGCTAATTCTTCTCTTCTCCTTAATAATTCCAGAAGGGTTACCATTAATTAGAACACAATAGGATGTAGTGGAGACACTACCCTGAAGAGGAAAGACCAATTAATAGAATCAAAAGCCTTATTGAAGTTAATCTTAACAGCATAATTTAGAGGAGAATTCCTTCTAGTATAGCCCTTTAGCAGTTCATGAGCAATAAGAATATTAACACCAATGCTTCTATCCTTAATAAAGACATTTTGATTCTCACTGATGATGGAACTGATAACCCCCTTTAAACGGTTTGCCAAGATCTTAGCAATAATTTTATAAATGAATTTTGTACATGCTATATTGGCTTGAAATCACCAAAACTAAAGGGGATTAGAGACTTTAGGATTTAAACAGAGAAAGGTTGTATCGAGCTCCTTGAGGATGATGCCCTTTTCAAAAAACTCATGAATAGCCTCTCTAACCATAGGTCCAATAATAGACCAGGTATTTTGAAAGAAAAAACCATCCCATTCATAGCAAAGACAATAGTATTGATGTCATCATTAGAAATAGGTTTCACTATCTCCTGAGAAGCTTTAGGAGATATTTTGATGGAAATAATAGCTTGAAGAGAGTCCATAGAGGTAGAAGATTCTAGGTTTAAACCCAAAAGCCCTCTATAGAAATTACCAGGCTCCTCCAAAATAATTCTCCCATCCACACTAGTAATAAAACAAATTTTATTGACATTTCCCTGTTTGATAAGGAATTGAAAAAGAATTTAGAAGCTCCTCCTTAAGCCAATTAATCCGAGCCCTCTGTTGGACAAGGACAGCTCCACTAAGACCATCTAAAAGGCCTACAATATTGCCTCTGCGTAAAAGATACAGGGTCAATGCCTCTACGTCTTCATCACATATGACTACCCCTAGGACTTACGCATCCTAGGAGCCCTAGGAGTAGCAAGACCATCTGTTGTTACATTTTACCACATAGGGCTTATAGAAAGCAATTACAATCCTTTTGGACAAGGCAAGTCAAGGCACCAATGTACTTTGATTGGGATGTATTGACGGAGGAGGACTTAATAGATGGCATAAAGGAGATCATCTCTTTTGATTGATGACTTAACTTCTTCAACATCTGAGAGTTGGTCATCAGGGAGTTGACCTTAGGATTTATATGTGCTGTGTAGATTGAAAACATCAAGACATTATGGGAGACGACTTTGTCCCCAAATTTAGTCTGGGTGGTACAGAACATAACCTCATTAATAATTAGTTTAAGGCTCATGCCAGTATGTATGTTAAGGAGCACATTCAAACCCTATAGCATTTAGAGAATATGCTAAGAGCTTATGATATAGAGGAAATTGAAGGTTCATCTGCCTTAGAAAGTACAAAAAGATCGTCAGCAAAGTTCAAGCTAAGGATTTTGAACTTCCTATACTTAGAAGGACACCTGAACCTACTATTTGGTTCCACATTTCTCAGTAATTGCTTGTTGAATGTTGGGTCGAATTGAGCGACAAGTTTTACAATTTCTTATCCCTCAATATACCGCAAGTGCATAGGTCGTAAATGTAGTATATGAGGTGTCAATCCCTCGAAGAATTGGTGAACTAATTGAATTCTAAGTTGTGTAAGGTCTAAAAGGATAATTAAAATGAAAATAAAAACTAAACAGAAAAGTAAATAGTCGGATATGTATTGATTGAAAATGAATTCGTAAAATTAACACAAAAAATCAAAATTGAGCAACACCAAATGCCAATTGGAATTCAACAAGGAAGATTAACAAATTAATCCTATCATTAATGCCAACTTAGTCACTTTTGAGTTAATATGGTATCAGTCTTAGGCTTTCGAAAGGTAGATTACTCTCGCTCGAGTTATAATCATTAAACCTTAAATTATAAACCCTAATTGAATTATGAAATTTGTAATCTCTCAACTAACAATAAGTCCACACATCTAATTAGATCTTAAGCCCTCTAATAGACTATCGAGTCCCCACACAGGATCTCTCTTCGCATAATTATCCATTTCATTATTTGCGTGATCTATTAAATTGTTTAACTCTCATTATCCAATCTAATCATTTTGCTGTTGATTCACTCTCTCGATTTGTTACCAAACATCCACATACAATAAATAATCACAACAACAATCATCATTAACAACAAAAGCAACTAGATTAACATCAAATCAAGAACAAATCCCTAAAGAAAAGTTAGAACATCCTTAACCCAAGGTTCATCGTCATCAATCCCATCTCATACATCAAATACATGAAATAAAAGATGATCAGAAAGAAAGTGACTTGGAGGATTGGAGGTTCAAGGAGCTGAAGCTCCACTTTCTTCTTTCTCTTCTTCTCTCTTTTCCTGCTTCCTCTTCTTTCCCAATGTAGCAAAATGGAGGCACGAAAATTAGGGGTTTTTTTCTCTCTAGTCTTTTCTATTTAGGATAAAAACTAGGTTTTACCCGAGCCCAAAAAGTCCGAAATAACTCCGCAAAGTTAAGTTTTAAAAGCTGGTCCGCGTTTGTTGTCGTACAGGCCACGATCATAGCCTGCTAAAATGCTCTCTGTCTCCAAAATGGTTCTATCGCAATCGTGGCCTTGGGTCATTGAAGTGTTCTTCAATAACCAGCGAGAATAGGATGGAGAGATGGGATCTCCTTGTTTGAGCCCCTTAGAGCCTCTAATAGTGTCTGTAAACTCCCCATTGGTGGGAATTTATTTCATCCCATCCATGAACACAGTGAGCTTAAAGGCTTCTAGAGTGTTGAGGATGAAGGACCATACCACTATATCATAAGCTCTTACAAAGTCTATTTTCAGAGCACAGTCACTTTTAGTTTTATTTTCATAACATATTACTTGTTTTTTTGAACAATTCTAAAGGATTTGATAGTCAATATATTTTGTTTAAGGACTTATTTCTGACTCTTAAAAAAAAGGAGAAAATTTAGAAAAGAATTGGACAAACTTAAAATAATTCTAAAAAAGTGAAGGACTATAAAAAACGACACCTATACACCACTATTTTTTGAGTCAAGTCAATTAGGTCAACTTGGCAAAGTATTTACTCCACACCGAACTGCTCTACTTGTTATTTGGATTGTTCCGAAAAGCAAATAATGTTGTTTCTTATTGCATTAGCAACCAAAACGTAATTGAGGGCAGCTCAAGCCTTCTTCTGACTTCAGGCCTTCTTCTGTTTGGGCTTCGGTGATGGGAAGATGACGCGGAAGACCCAAGCGGCAAATATTGCCCCTATGAAGGGGCAGATCCAGTAAACGTATAACTGCTCCCAAGTGTTGTGCCATTTGTTCACATATGCCCAGCCGAAGGCCTTGAGAGAGACACAAAAGAGAACCAGTTAATAGAAGCAAATATAGTAGTATTGCAATGAATACCATGGTGTCAGAAGCCAATGATTCAGAGGCATTTGGAAGCAATTCCGCAAACACCTGATGCAAGATTTTAGGGTGAAGATAGATCTTCCAAATGTCATGATGTTGGTTGTCAAGAAGGTATCATAACATGTTTAAACAATTACTCTCACCATCACTACATCAATTAAACCTGTTAATGATAGTAAGGAGATTTGTTATCTGGAAATACCAGTTATTTCTCTCATACTTAGCTTTTGAGATTACAGTGCAACCTAACTATAAGCATATTGTATGCATCACCTACATGTGTGCACATATTACACCCGAGATTCAAAAGCACTCGAGCACAAACAAATCTTAAAGTTATACTGTCAACGGTAAGCTGCAAAACCCTTGAATAAAGACTTTCAAAACCAAAACAACTTTGCTTACACTCCATTCTGCCCCTCATCCTCAGATGCAGACTGTTTCATTCTTTGCTGATAAAGTTCTACCTCTGACCTGATTACATGTTTCTTTTTCTTTCACCACATATCCAGCAACTATTTGCTGTTTTCTCCAAACTAGCGGAATAGCAGGATGTCCAAACTAGGAAATAGATTGTTCGTTTACTGGACTAGTAATTTTATCAAAATGCTCTTTAATGACCTCAGACGAAAGGTTATGCCAGGCACAGTGTCAATGGCAACAACCTCACCTTTAGTAATGATCAGCGCAAGCATAAAATGAAGGGGAAGGATCTTATATATAATAAATTGCAGTCCACATTGCTTTTATTATTTATGGGCATACTAAGAATGAGTAAGATCAAGGAAAAGTGCAATGTCACCTCAGAAAGTTGAAACTTCAGACTTCTTCTTGACATTTAGTAGAAGAACAGAAAGAATTATATGCACATTAAGACACTTACATACACAAAGATAGGCACGCGTGGTCTACAAAGTTAACAGTAGCCAGGACAAAAGAAAGATAACTCAGGCATTTATTATGTTAAAAACTGATGTAAACTTTTCATCTCAACCTTGTTACCAACAATTTAAATTTGGAGTTGATGTCATCTACTTCACATAAACCAACGCCATATACAAGTGGTATCCAATGTGTAATTCCATACAAATTGGTGCCACCAAAGGAACTTCAGACATATAAAGATAACACGAATGCTAAAATGCTGACCAAACTGTTGAAAAAAATGTTTGGAACAAAGTTCTGACAAAAAGATCAAGAGAAGAATGCAGATATCTGAAAAAGTAGACCGTTGCATTAAAAACTCAAAAGATTCTGTTGACATGGTAAAATGGCTGACTCAATGTGCATTAAAGATGATTCGTAATCGTCATCATACCATAACAGCATAACATAGCAGCAATCTATACAATGCAAAAGGGAGGATGACTGTTCAGACCTTTGGAACATGTTACATATCACTACACCATACAAAAGCAGACACACTGTCAAGATAGATAAGACTGGAGATAAAGAGAGCTTGACTACTCACATTGGCAGGATTCATGGACGGCCCAGTGTACTCAGCGCCTGCAATAACCAGTGAAACAGTAGCAACAGCAAGAAGCCACGTCTGGAACAGTGGGTTACGAGGACCCTTAAGTATAATTACAAGAACAGCAAAGGTAATTAAGAAAGTCAAAACGCCCTCAGCAATTGCTCCAGTTTGCAGGTCAACTTTCAGAGTAGGTCCACCAAGCATATGTTTATATTTTGGTGGCATCACCTCCATTATAGCCAAAGCACCACCAACAGCACCTGCTGCCTGTCAAGAAGACAATCAGCAGTCGACATATTCCCACCCATTTGAAGATTTTTAACCATAATCAAGTTCTAGGAGATAAAACTCAAACATATAGCACGTATTCTTTCCATTTCAAACGATCCCTCGTTGCAACCTTCTAAAATTTCTTCTTTCTCAATTACTACACAATTGCGATTCACTTCCAGATATCTATTTTCTTTTCAAGTTATTTCCAAGTTGGATTTTATGTTAAAAAGGGGATGAAGAAATATCAAGGGACTACAATTAACTAAAAGCCAGTCAAATCTTTTGACCCTCCTTTACAACAAATAACAAGATCCCAAATCAACAGTAGTGATTCAGGGAAAAGAAGCTAAATTCATAGCCGATGCAAGCAAGTGTACATGTATACCTGAGCTGGGAATCTAAGTGCCATGGATAAGAGACTGTCTCCACCAATTCCAGCAGCATAGAACGCAGCAGTAGCTGTAGGATTGAAACTGGCCCCACCCAAGGTCTCACCGATCAAGCCAAACAAGAATACGAACACAAAAACAAGAAGGGTAATAACAATCAGCGGAGCCCAAGCCAGGTTCTGAATCCCAAGAGCAGTGACTATAAGGTGAGTGAAAAGCCCAAACATGGAAGAGCAAAATACCCACATAAAAGTAAGCACTGTGTCGCCCGCCGCCGCCTTTATAGCCCCCATTTCTGATCAATGCTTAATTCCCACCAGATTTCTTGTTAAAAAACTTCTACGACAGACACTAAACAATCAAGGCAGCAACTGGATATCCGGGAAAGATGTTACCTTTCTTTGTGTAATGGTTATTTACTGGAATTGGCTGTCAAAGACTGTTACTCTTGGGTGTAGTGGGGGCTTGATGTATACAGAACAGAAGGTGGCGTTGGTGGTGGAATGGCGGCAGCAGAAACGTACAAGAGTTGGAATGGCGATAAGGGTTCCTTTCAAGTTTCAACTGGTTAACAAATATTGAGCAAGATTGTCGCTTTGGTGTTTGTTGGTTTATAGGTCTGTTACGTTTTCATCTGACCGCCGCAAAAGTCCAAGTCCATCTGTTTTACTGATTTGACCATATGAATTGGCTGTTTTGTTGTTGGATCTGAAAAACAGAAATAATCTGCCTATGGGATTACAATATTTGCCGTTGTGAACTTTATTATTAAGGCTTTGTTTGGTGGAGAGCTGATCAGTTCTTTTTTAGCTAGTCAACTTACTTTAGCTAGTTAACTTTGAAAAAAAGTTAATAAACTTGTTTGGTAAAGAGCTGAACAGCTAATTTTCAACCGTCTCCTCCGGAGGAGCGTTTCAACTAACCAGCTGAAATGTTTTTGTTTAAAGTCGATTTTGCCCAATTTCTCATTTCTCTCATTTTCTCTGTATTCTTCTTCGTTGTTTCCTTGCGTCTCTCACATCTATCAAAGAACGACTGTACAAAGCCAAGGGGGATTCGTTGGCTTCGGTTTGCAAATGAGCACAAGGTAGGTTATCTTGTCGCGTGCACTTGTTTATATGAGTATGTAATTATAATCCGTTTCTTTCTACTGTTCCTTGTAAAGTTTTTGTTTCTTTCCATCATTTTTGTTGTGCGAGGGTTTCAGTTCAGTTTTGTATTTGATACGCTATATTATATGATATGGTCTTCCTTTATTATCAAGTTTACGTATCATTTATTTTCAGAATGCAATTCATCTGCTGCCAGTACAGATATACAGAAATTGAGTTCATGTTCAACCTTCAAAATTGAAATTGCTTCCTTTCTTTTTCCGTCCTTTTGTTTTCTCTGATTGTTTAGTTCTGGGTTTACGTTTTTTTAAACAGTAAATAGTTCCGACTTCTATAAAAGTTGGGCTTTAAAAGTTAATGTTTTATTTTCTCCACCAAGGAGGCTCACTTGGAGTCTCTGGAAAGTATGGCTTTTGACTTTTAAAAATGAGATGGGATTCGGGCAGGATTGAGAAGAAGAAATTCAATTACTTCAAAATTGTCCTTTAAAAGATGCTTCTCCCTTTATTTACCAATGCAATATTATAGTTTTTTTAGTCACCGAGGGTGGATCTGTGACTGTGAGGATTCTTTTTTTGCCTTGATTTTGATTCCATTGTTTGCTTTTGTTTCAGTTATGCATTTGATTCTCTTTAGGATGGCATGTTGGTTGGAAATTAATCATATTTGATTCCCAAACGCTTGGAAATTAATCATATTTGTTTACCTTGATATTCTTAATTCCCTGAAAAAATTTTTGCTGTTAAATTTTCTTATAACATATAGTATACTTGTTTCTCTCCTTTTTTTCTTCTGTTAGAACGAAAAGTGCGATTAGAGTGTGGGATATGTTTGTCTATTTCCAATTCATTCCTATTCTAAGTTTCTGAGTAATTAATCAGTCCACTTCTTTGGTATAATGGCATTCATAAATTTCATTCTGTATAATGAATAGAGACGATAAACCGGTTACTGCTGGGTTATTCAGTTTATTTTGTCTCCTCCCTTTTAATGTGTTTCTTCAGTTTAAGCTTCTGTTGGTTGGTTCATCAAGTACGTACTTCAATTAGAATATGTATTAATTAGTTTGCAAAAAGAACTTGTGTTGACTACAAAGAGTAGTGTACTCATCTCTCTTTCATCTCATTCTTTTTTTCAAGTATCCCAGAGCATCAGAAGAACGTGTGCCACTGTCAT
>JAOTBA010000006.1:12959527-12980817 GCA_025629845.1 Erythroxylum squamatum | reverse complement strand
CAAAAATATATTAAATTTTGATTAGATTAAAAATTTTATTTAACTCTAATTTATTAATTCATTAAATAATTTATTATCCTTTATTAAGAATATCCAACAAAATATTAATATATATAATATTCATATCTTTATAATTTTTGGCCTCATAAGTCATTTTACACATAAACAGCTAGTATTAAACAGCTAATTTTTTGCACCAAAAAAAAATTAAACAGCTAATTTTACCAAACATTTTTAACAAACAGCTAATGCAATCCGCTGGTCAAATCAGCTGATAGAATCAGCTATCAACTAACAGCTAATAGAATCAGCTAACAGCTAATGCAATCAGTTGTTTGTCAAACAGGGCCAACAAACAATTAATATGATATGATGCAATGCAAGGGAATCTCAATGTATTCATATAACTTCAATATAAGGCAAGCTGGCAATGCATTTAATAATAATATACACATGAAACTTAGGTAATTTTTCTAGCAAGGCCCAAGAAAAATGAAATACTGATCAATTACACGGACTAAAAGGTTTTTATTTATTTATAAATATAATTTATTTTATTTATTTATAAATAAATTAGTAATCGATATGTACCAATCCCTAGTTGCCTTTTTTTTCTCTCTATCTCCTACTTAAAAACTTTATCACGTTTTATACTAATTCATCAAAAATTTTAATATAATATAAGCTATGATAATAACCAAGTTTTAAAAATCGGACCGGAGATCGAACTGATAAAACAAAGGTTAAAGAATTAAAGGTTTAATCGATATTAAACTGCTATAAAATCGATATATAATAAATAAGAAATAAAAATTATAAGAATAAATAAAAATATAAAATAAAATAAAATACTTTATTGATAAAAAAATGCACCAATAATGCCTATTAATATATAATAAAATAATTATTATAATAATAATTAAACTAAGATTGAATCTAATACAAAATTTAAAATAAAATAATAAAAATTGTATTTCTTCATCATCAGTTATTTAAAATTTCGTAAAAGTTGAAATATATTTAAAGAAGGTAGACTTTATCTTTTTTTTTAATGTCCTTAAACATGCTTCTTTATAATTTACATATTATTTTTTAAAACATTCTTAAATTATCTTAAGCAAAACTACTTATATATATTTATTAATAATTCAATTTATTAAACAAATTTATAAAAAAATATTAATTAAATTTTAATAATAATAATTTAAATTTTATATTAAAGTGTAAAGAGATAAACAGAGAATCTGAATTTTAACAAATATAATTTATTAATAAACTTAAATAAATTTAGTTTTTTTAAGGATAGAAAGAGTATTTCATTTTTAAGAATAATAATTTTAAACAAAATTTTAATTAAAAATAAAAATAAAAATAAAATATATTTTATTAATTAGATTGTGTGAGAGAATTGAAAAACATTCATTAAAAATTTCAAAGATTTCTGAAATATTAAATATACCTGTTAAAATCTCTATCTTCAATTTGCATGAATGATAGGTTAACAAGTGTCAAAATTGAGAGCCAATGACAACATGGTGGGCTCCACGTACTCAAATTAATTGATAGATTCTTTAACAAGGATAATGTGACTCGTGGAAGAATTTTTAAGAAAAATGACTAATTTTTTTCTCATTAAGGTGTTAAATACAAACTGCATTGTAAGTTTGTAACTCAAGTTGGTTCGTATTTATTTCGGTCGAATTGGTTGGACCAATCCGGTTTTCAATCATTGATAATAACATCTACTCTTCAAGGGATCAATATCAACTTTGGAGAAACAAAAAACTTGTATGGTAATAGGACTTTTTAGTCATTTGTAGTTTTGACGAATCAATAAGAAAAACAAAGGAATTTATTTAAATAATACATGACCCAAAGACAAAGAGATTACAAAAAACATTATAAAAGAGGTAAAACTAAAGAACAATTTGGATTATGATAGATTAATAGGACCAAAAATCCAAGATAACATAAATATTGACATATGATTGACAGGGTTATTCTTAACATTTTATAAGCCCACGACACGGTGAAAAAAAAAGTCTCAATAAATTGATAATATATAATATATAAGCTTCAAAAGTATATTTTTAATACAAAAATTTAATATTCATACGTAAGTTACTCAAGTCATAAGTTCACTTACTCAAAAAAAAAAAACTAAGACCAAATAATTATTATAGCATCTAATATAATC
Source organism: Erythroxylum squamatum (assembly GCA_025629845.1). Classification (NCBI taxonomy): domain Eukaryota; kingdom Viridiplantae; phylum Streptophyta; class Magnoliopsida; order Malpighiales; family Erythroxylaceae; genus Erythroxylum; species Erythroxylum squamatum. Next base: position 12,978,620 of record JAOTBA010000006.1, on the reverse strand, counting down.
TTGCAAATGTTAACCGCAACAAAATCACTAAAATAGCAGCAACAACAACGAAAAACAAACAATAGGAATAGCAATTGAATAGTAACTTTAGATTACAAAACACCAAGCAATTATAGAACTGCACTAACAAGTACATAGATGATGGTAGAAAATAATTTATTTGCGCATTTTTAGACACAAACTATTAATAAAAGTATCAAGATCAATATTTTACAATACATCCTTCTTGATAAATAAAATAGTCAAACTATTCATCTTTTCTTATGACATTGATGCTCTCAAGTAAGTTTTCAATAATTTTAAATTTGAAATAATTCTCTCAACTGATGATATAGTCACAAGTACAATTAATAAGATTCGATAAGCAATTGAAATATTTAGATAATAATCTACAATTTTAACAATTTCAAGATTTTCAACCATAGACATGGACTCATTTGGCAAAGTTATTGCAACACTTTTAATTCAGAAAAAGATCATTTAAATTCACATCCAATATATTAACATGAGAAAAAGTAATTGTAAAATTAATACAATATTCTCTTAGTTTATTATCATCTAATGATTACAACTTTTTTAAATCAAATAAGAATTCAAAATATATGTTCAAATGTTGTCAATTACTCAAATATATTCTTTAACGAAGCAATTTTTTTATCCACAACAATTAGAAACTAACTAACTATAAAGGACTCCTTATAAAAAGGACTCATAAGCTTATTATATTTCTTCACCGTAATCATTTTTATCAAATTGTCTTTTTTAATAATATGACATCTAGTTGGAAGTGTAGACTCTACATTCATCTCATGTGCGAGACTTTTGAAAATATTTATACTAGAGAGATAAACCTTTTATTTCTATATTACTAAAAAATATCATCACACCTTCTAATTACTTCATGATGGCGATGCATATGGACTTAGATTTCTTTACTCACCTCGTTAATAGTAAATAAAATTTCATACCAAGTAAAAACTTAAAATTCTCAAGTGCACTAACCAAATTTTCTACTTCACTCTTTGATTTGGCATCATCACAAGATCTAAATAATTTCACCAAAGCCAATCTTATTTGAGGAGCTTAAAATTTAATGGTGATAACAATTTTTATTTGACTCTTCTAACGAGTATTGGACAATGATTTCATGATTAAGCTTGTAATATTATCAAGTAAAGCCTTTCACTTTTTAGGGGAACTTGAAAATAATACATATAAGCATTACGCAACTCCAAAAAATAAAATATCTTTAACACAAGAATGTGTAACATCACTACGAGTAAGATTCAGCCTCTGATAAGCACATGACATATATAACAGTCTCAGACTTTTTTCAAGTAATAACTTTTAAACTCCTTGGTGCTTTCTCTTTATATTTGAACCATTTTTATAACCTTAACCCCTCATATCATGCACATTAAGATTAAGAGAATTAAATGCATTCAATGATTCATTGAAAAGTCTTAATCTAGATGTGTCATCCGCTTTCAAAAACTCTAAAAAATACTCCTCTATTTTTATTTTGTTTCTTAACATATTTACATATCATACTATCGTTTGTTCTTGATGGCTCGCATATGGGGTATAATCAAGAACTATAGAAAAGCATTTAATGATACTTATAATAGAACTTCTAACATTATGGGTCAAAAGAGAAGTCAACTTGTTCTGAATTTTGTTACCAAGATAATGACGATGAATTTCATGATTTTGAATGCATCTAACATGATCGTGCATTGCCACATCAAATTCAACAATCATCTCACTTAATCCTACAAAAAATACCATTACTATCTTATTAAAGTTTCTCATTGGATCCTTGAAAATCTAAATTGTATTTAACAAGACATTTCAAAATAGGATTATTCTTATTAAAACTTGTCTCCATTGTTCTTTCTTCTTTACAATTTTTTGTTGCAAATCTTTTTTAATTGTTTGATTTTCTTGTTGAAAATCTTTATCAATTGTTTGATTTTTGCTCAGTCTTACTTTTAGTTCATTCCAAGTCTTCATGTTCATCATTCACTCAATATTATTATCATATTCTTTGAGTCTCTCACTAAGATGCTTCCAATATCTAAGCCAATTATTTGCTAATGCACTTTGTTTGCTATTAGATTTAAATAAATTAGAATAAAAACAACACACTGTATCTATAGGTTTAGAGTAAACCAACCCTTTTTTATTGATAAACTCCTAATTGCTCAATTTTTTGTAATAATAAGAATATGAAAAATTTTGAAAAATATATTCTAAAAGAAATACAAGAATCAGTTCTCTTACACGCCCTTTCTTGACTAAAACGTCCCTTGTTTTATTGTTAAGATTATCTCAATTTTTAGGATTATAAATATCCAACAGAAGATTGGTTGCTCATCTACCCTTAAATTTTCTAATTAGATGCATTTGGTATATGATCATATTCACTGAAATTACTAACATTCTCATAAATATGAATCTCATCACTTAAATTTTCATTAGGTTGTTCAAAATTATCTTCACCTAATTTCTTAGGATTTTCGCTAGAGGAGCCTACCCTTTTAACAAATTTATTTTGTTATTCTAATAATTGTTCTACTTTTTTTTTTCTTTTTTTCATTTCTAGATAAATGTTTTTTTGGCAATATCATAAAAACAATTATTACTTAATTGCACTAGAGAAAGAACAAAACACATGTATAGATTTGGAAGAAGCAGGCAAGCAAGCACAATAGAACAACCATATCTCGGCCATATATCACAAAGATATATTAATAATATTATATATTTGTGACAAAGGAATAAAACATTGCCAGAGGGAACAAATTTGTGGAGCATTGGATTCGATTGTGTTTGGTATAATTTAATTTGGCTCTAGTTTCTTAATTAAAAAAAATCCCACAACAGCGACTAGAATTTTGTGCAATCTAAAGTTATTTACTTTAAGTATTTAATTCTGCTTAAATAAGGAAATTAGAACTCTTATCAAAAACAACATTTAGTTTTTTCAAATTGCAAGTAGCTGCCATTTCATATGTGATACGACCAAGCCATGTAATTCCATTTTGATATATATGTACACATTTGAAGTTGTTGACCTAACGAAGCTTTGGAATTATTTTTCAAGAAGAATGCCCATTTATCGATTTCATCTCTTACGTTCCATTTTTTACTTTTTGTTGTTGCTGTCACTGGAGTAGCGTTAATGCTACTCTTATACAGTTGCTAGAGGTATTTTTTTTTTAATGTAACCATTTGTTGTTAAATTTTGAAATCAGCATAATATATTGCCTTTCTATTTTTTTCTTCAAATAATAGAGTTGAGCTTCAATTTCATTTTTTTTATATAGTTTTGTTAGCTGTCAAAGGAGACGACGAGCTTTGAGCAACTATTAAGATTGCTTTTTTGTGATCGGAAGTTTACGAGTTCGAGTCATAAAAATAGTCTCTTTATAAAATTCAAAAAGAAGACTACGTAAAATCAATGACCTTCCTCTAACCCTCTCAAACGTGAAAAGTCTGGTGCACTTAAATTTGTCCCTTTAGCTATTGAAGGAGTTTGTAAATGAAATTTAAGTCAAAAGTAATTGAATAAGTTGTTACTTTATATCAAATTTCATGCACGTTCCTTTTTCACAATTTTATGTTTCTGCATTTCAGTTATCTTTGTTAATTTCTAGCCATCCAAAAACAAACCTGAGATTTTTATTCCGTAGACCTTTAGTCTCAAACAACATGTAAAGGGACTTATTGGCCTTGTCCTTTCCCCTCCGATTTCATTTCAAGGCTTGTAAAGATGAATGACTTGGTAACAAATCCTTCATGACCTATGTCGACCTAAACAAAGAAGCCATGAGGAACCTTGAAGTTGGTTCGGATCCAAATCTTGAAATGACTAATGCATCAAATACGATGGACCAGAACCTTGGCTTGTTTCTTGGAAAAGCTAAGCATGTCCAAAAAGAAATGGCATCCATCCGGGAAATCCTAGAGAGGCTCCACAAATCCAACGAAGAAAGCTAATTTCGACACAAACATAAGGATGGCAATCCGGTCCGGTAAGTCAACGAGCCATGGCCCAGGATTTCTTGACTCAACCGGGCCATGTATCAGGCTTGGATTAAAGTTGTTCAGGCCTGACCGAGAGCTATAAAATAACGTAAAAAACGAGTTTTTTTTAATTTTCTTTTAAAAATCAATAAATCGGGTTAAGTTAAGCTAGCCCGCGTGTGACTCGTCGGACTGGTGGCCATCGGGCCGGGCTGGGCATTGCCGTCCTTACACAAACCTGGGGCTTTGAAAGCATTGCGTAACAAAATCAATGCTGATATTGTTTCCGTCCTCATAAAAGCAATAGCCATCAGATCTCAGCTTGAAGAAATGGACAGTGGGGATGCAGCTAGCAGGCGCCTCGCAGGGTTCAAAGAAGGAACCCCAGTATAACGTACAAGGGTTGCAGTCACCAATGGGCTATGCAAAATGTTGAAGGAGCTTATGATGGTTTCCAAGGTCTGAGGCAGAAAATGATGATTACCGAGTACAAAGAAACTGTTGGAAGGAGATACTTCACTGTAACCGGTGAGCACCCGGATGAGGAAGTCATTGACAAGATCATCTCTGATGGCAACAGGGGCGGAAGTTCTTGAAACGTGCAATTCAGGAGCATGCGGAAGGAAAGGTGTTGGAGACTGTGGTGGAGGTTCAAAGTAGGCATGATGCTGCAAAAGAAATAGAGAAGAGTTTGCTGGATCTGCATCAAGCGTTTCCGGATATGGCTATTATGGTAGAGGCACAAGGAAAACATGAGCACCATGTGTTGAATGCTAGCCGCTATGTCAAATATGGTACCAAAGAGCGCAAAAGAGTATCAAAGTAGAAGCAGGAAGTGGATGTGGATCGGAGTCATTCTATTGTTGTTAATCATTCTTCTGATTGTTATACCTATTGCTACCAGCTTTAGTCACTCCTGAAAGAGGTTCCCATACACTATAACGTGACTTTTTTCCTTTAAGCAATTCGAGCAATTTAATTTAAGATATTATTAAGTCCTTGTGTAGGAGCTTGTTGTCTTAAGCCATTGGAGCAATTTAATATTATTATGTAAGATATTATTAAGTCCTCGTAGTTGTATTGGGGCTTGTTTTCTTAAGCCATTCCAGCAATTTAAAGTAATCATATTCTTTTTGTAAAATCTTTTTAAGTAACCAAATCGATATTACAAGCATACAATTACTTTCTATATTCACTCTTTCCTTGTTTCACCGATTAAGTGCCTTTTTGGTTGAGCTTTTGGAAGATAAATAAATACTTTTTTTTTACCGTAGAAGTTATTTTTAAGAAAAATGAGTGTTTGGCTGTAAAATAAAAAGACACTTTTTTCGTAGACATAGCTTTTCTGGCAGTCAACATACAACTTTTTAAGAACCTAAAATTTGGAGCTTCTAAAAAAAATACCTTTTCAGGTAAAATTTTTAGGTCTATTAATGAGCCTATTTTATAGTCCCTTTTGCTCTTATGTTTTACACATAATTTTCAAAATACCCACAAACTCATTTTCACGTTTATTTTGAGATTTATATAATATTATTTGACATTTTATATATTTTTATATTAGTTTTATTTATGTTATAATCCATATAAAAGATTTTGTTAGATATATTTTCGTTTATGTTTCATATGGTTTAAAATTATATAATAATTAATATATTCTACTTTGCATATTGTTAAATATACTTTAAATAATATTTATATGCATAAATAATTTTTATTACAAAATAAAATATAGTTAAAATTAATAAAAGTGCTTTTTATTTTTATATTACCAAACAGTCTACTGTATGAAGCTCTTTTCAAAAAGTTATTTTTTTAATTGACAGTCAAACAGTCAACTGACTTCTTAGAAAAACTCTTCTAAAAAAAGCTCTATTGACAAAAGCTTTACTAACAAAAGCTCTACTGACATAAGCTCATCCAAACAGGCACTAAGCCACTCAAAGGTGGAAAAGCTGATGTTAAGGTTTTGTGAATTAATATTTACGCGACAATACTTGGAACTTTGTACAAATCAGCACCCACTATCCCAAGTCATTCTAAAAATTTCCGTCGTTATAAAGGTTGTCCATTTTAATTTCTGTCGACCTTAAGAAGAGCAAAAGAAACGTATTCAGTAAATAAGGCTTACTATTTTGCGAGAGTTTAGAAAAAAATTATAATGTATGCAACTTTTTTTTTGTAATTTTACAAAGAAGTTGTTTTTGTGAATTAAGCATGTGATCTTATAATCACAAAAAAAAAAAAAAACAACTTTATCAGTTACTCTAAGATTCATTCTCATGAAATTAGAATTTTGGCATACAAAAGTAAAAGAAAATAGAAGAACAACAATTCATGGTTGTATTTTGATTCTATATAAAAAAAAGACCAAGTCATTATTGACTTTACCAAATCTGATAATCACCTTAACAATAAACAAAAAAAAAAAAAGGACACCAAATTTGTCTAGATAACATTCTTCTGCTAGTGAGAACTGATCTACAAGAGTAAAATGAAGGCAAAAGGCAACTACGTGATTGAAACAGAGAGGAACGAAGAAATTTATACTCATGGAATTGAAATAAGTTTACCAAATAATTAATACAGGTAAGCATTATTATGTCTGAACTCCTATCTTAACTTTCTTATTGGAAGTGCTTCTCTAAAGAGTTTCTCCACTTCGGTTGCTTCCATTTTCAGACCATTTAGTATATCCATCTCCTCTCTGCTGAGCTCTCTCAGGACATTTTCCTCATCTCTTTGGAGTTCTTTAAAACCTTCTGTCAATCTCTGGAACAAGGTCATCTCAGTCTTGCCCACCTTCTCTACCTCCTCTTCTAATTGCTCAACTTCCCTTATTATGGTCTGCTCTCCTTCCTCCACTTTTTTCTCTAGTCTCTCCACAAGGGGAGGCTCAGGCCCACAGACATTGTCGGTCCTGATGAATTTGCTGAAGTCCCGTCCAACACTCTTAGCCGCCCTTTCCAGTTCAGGTACACTACTTTCTGGCAAAATGGCACTTCTAGTGTACACAACGGCACCGCCATATCCATCCCATGCATCGTTTGAACCCCGGTAGTACACAAATACATAATCATCAGGCTTATTTTCCAATTTAGATGATAGGATGTACCTGAGGCATGCCAGTTACCTGCTTTAGTGTTTGTAAATAGCATACACATAACTGAGACAAAAGCATTTTAATTGACACACCTAATGCACCAACTAAACAATCATGACAACCGGCAAAAAGCTAGTGTTTGATAAAATCGAGATCCTTTCACTTAAGAGTTGTTCATAAGCATTTCACGAAGAGACTTTTAGATTAATAACCACTAATTTGCTTATGACTGCTAATAGACATGCCATGGTTTATGAAAATCTGTGCATATAGTGAACTGATATCCGGTTTTAAGTGCATATTAGCGAGCATTAATGAAATCCACACAATATTTTCATGAAATTTTCATGGCAATGACCTCAACAACTATGGAAGACAAAAAAAAAAAAAGAATAATTAAACTATCCAAGTGTTTTGGATTCATCTGAATACTCTTTTTGACGTGAATTAAGATTGATAAATTTATCAAATATGTAAACTCCTTCGGCCCAAAATCCTGGTTTCTCAACATAATAAGAGCACCTTAAAGTTGATACCATCACATTATGCTACATATAATAATTATGAAGTAAAACATATGAAATAGTATATAATTATTTTAGGATTTTTTATATTTACAATTTATTAAGTCATAAAATTCATACATGATACAAATACATCATGTAGTAGTCACGTGGCAAAGTTTTTAATATGACGTAGCCCACCTCATCATCCACATTAATCGCTTAACATCGGCCTATTTTGCCAAAAATTGAAAGTTGAAATATTTTTGTACTACTTTTTAAAGTTTGGGTTAATATTGTAAAATTAAGTAAATTTTGAAATTATTTTTACAATTAACCCAAAAAAAATTGGCAGCAACTGAGCAATGCAGTAAAAAGATGGCAAAACAAGATGAGGAGGTTACCAGTCATCTTGATAGTGAAGGTATTCATTGCCATGATTGGAAAGAATTCCAGGCTGCATTGGATCTTGAACAAACCTCTGACTAGTTGATCGTGTTAAAAAGCCACCATCAGGAGTACGTATCCTCCATGACAAATTTCCTACTAATTTGTCGGACTCTGTATGAAACTCATGTAACTGGCAGTCAAAAGTGTCAAAGCTAGGATTAAGGCCACTAGAAATGAACCACTTCCCATTAAAATCTGCAATGTTGAAGCTCTTAACAAGAACAGCAGGATCAGGAACAGGAAATTCCCCCACATCAGATTTTTGTGGTACACATTTCTTTCGTGAGACCGCACATTCATTAAACTCATCAACAACCTTGTTCTCAAACAGATCCCCACATTTGATCTGGAAAATTGGGGAAAGATAAAACTAGTTACCATATGGTTCAAAGATACTTTAAAAAGTCAATAGGTGTTCGCATTTAATTAAAAAGAAAAAGAATCACTAGGTCTGAAAGTTCAAAATTAAACATAGTGAATTTGGCCAGGCCTTATTTTTCTAAAGAACAGGCCCTTTAGTTCAAGAAAAATCCTGCTGCCGAACTTTCCACATCAATATAAAATGTTTTAGCTGAAAGAGATCACATATCCAACTATAGATGTATCAGTAAACAGCTTGACGGCAGAACTGAACTAACCTGGCATTCAGTCTCATCCGGTCGGTTATTACAGGTCTGGAGGCAAGCCACATTGGCAGCACAAGATGGGTTTGAAATACACTTAGCCAACTCTATCCTGGCAAAAAATAGACATGTTAAAATGTCAATGATAAGTTTCTGACAATTCAGGAGCCATATGAAGTAATCAAACATCTTGAAGCAAAGTTAACAAAAAGGTTAATTAAGGATTAATGTCATAAAAAGTAAATTTGGCAGTTAAGAAAGTATTCCACATATTTGATGAACTGTTTCAAACAAAATCAATGCTAAAACAAAAGTGTTGTGTTGATAAGATAAAACAAGTATTCTAATCTGTTCATTTTCTCACCCTAATAAGCAGCTAAATCCATATACCAGTTACATCTAATCAACACAACTTAGCAAATTGAATTCATAACACCATGGAGTTCAACTAGAAATTCAATATAACATTCGCGGAAGAGGTTGATTTACCTAAGACGATTAATCCCTAACACACAGTTCCATAATAACTTGTACTTTTTTACTGCAAGCTTGCATCATACACGAAGAGCTTGTTTGTCCCATTTTAAGATTAATGCAACTAAAGTCAGAATGCATCTAGACTTGGAGAGTTAACTTCAGTAGATTGATAGCCTGTATTGCAGTAGAACCGTAAACTCGTCGTCCTTAAGTTAAGATGAGAGATAACCAGTGGCATAAATGCCAGTAAGGAATTGGGATTACCTGCATTCCCTCAATAAGCACGTGCAGGTTTTGAGAGCATCGACAGCATCAGCTGATGGTATGATCAATAATGCACCTAAGACTACGCCTGCTATTTTTACGAACTGCAAGTGGCTCTGTCCTTTCAATGCAATTGATATAATTGATACCAGAAAATTAAGTACCTCTTTTGCCTAAAGACAAGAATAGAAAAGGAAAGAAAAGAGAAGCAGAACTTAGTGAGAAATTTCACCGTGAAAGTTTGAGTCAAAAGTTAATCAGGAGCCACCTTAGGTGTAATTCCACTAGCAATGCATGTGGAAGAAGCTGCCATGGTCAAATCTCCAAACCTATTTAAACATTTTACCCACGGCCCATGAAAAATTCTAAATGATCTTGTCAGCTGAACATGACTCCGAAGTCTGCTATCCAGTGGAGTCTTCAAAACAATTGGCCGGTGAACATCTCCCCTGTGAAAAAATCTTTCGGCACTACAGACAATTTCCTTACGAGACAGAAAGAATGACTTTGCAGCCAATGCCATGATCCAGTCTCCAGACTCCCAAGTGCTATCTGAGAACGATGGAATCTTATTTAATAGTTATTTCCCCATTTTTGTCTCTTGTGTGTGAAACAAAGCATCCAAAAAGCTACGAGTTGAAACTATTAATTAGCACCTACTTGACTTCCTTCAACTTGAGTTCATGCACAAACCAACAGTTAAAAAAAATCCAGCCGGAACCGAAATACTGCACCCTTATCATGCATGTGAATTACGATTACTGGACCATTAGGCCCACTTGCAGATAAACGCAATGAAAAGGGACATCCACACTTGGGGTGCTTGGAACAGAAATCTGAAGTTTTGAGTTGACATTAACAATATCAAGATTCTCTTTCTCATAAAGACGTTACACAACATATTCTCTAGACATCAATTCATACGACGAAAACCTCACAAAAGAAGACTGAAACAGGACTCCTTAAAAACTATATATATATATATAAAGTAAAATTTCATATAAAAGCGCAACGAGAGCATGCTGAATAGAACCCACTTCAAGAAACGAAACATCCAGCAACAGTGTAACGAAATATTTGGTCCAAAGAACAGCAAAAGCATTACAAGTACAAATGCAGTACCTTTTCGTCAGTGTGGTTTTCTCAAAAAGAACCGAAACAAAGAGACGGAGAAAAGGGAGGAAGCGGGTGATATTGCAAGGAGCTATGCGTGCAAAGTAGAGAACAGAGAACAAGAAAGAGACGACGACAAAAGTGGGGCGAGGTATGTAAACGAGTGAAGTTGGATAAGGCATCGTGTGGAAGCTAAACCTGTAACGTAGTCTTGTTCTTCTCGTCTTCCCTCACATTTTACATTTTCCTTTTTTAGTTGTTTGGGCTTAAACTTATTCTTTTCTTCATTATCCTTGTTTTGTTTTTATCCGATGGAAATGAATATCTTCAATATCTTTTAATGTCGTAGCAGTCGTCATTATCAGGTCAGAAATTTCGCAATGAAATAGAGCTTGAAGAAGCCTGATAGTACATAGCCTTACTTTTATATGGTAGAGAAATTGTTCCTGATAAACTCACATATAAATGAGATAATATAAAAATGATGCAAGTTAACACAATAAATACCGAAAAAAAGTAAGAATAATAAATCACAAATAATAATAATAATAATAATAATAATATGAAGCACTCAATACAAATAATAAAGAAACAAACACAAAATACTAATAAAAATTATTATTATTATTACTATTATTAACGTATGGATAAATATATTTCAAGTTTAGGTTGCCTTATTCATTTTGTTTACCGAAACATCTTCCTTTGTAGTCAATACATCAAATATATTTGTTGGAACATCCAGACTGAATTTGTTCTTGACTGTAATAGAATAATTACGAAACTTTTTTGTTTGATTTTCCAAAAGTTAAGATTACTAAAATTATGTAAAATGATTAATACATAAATAATTTGTATCTTATTCCAAAATTTGATCATTTTCTTGTTATATCTTTTAAACTATTTTCGAAATTGGCTCATTTCAACGACAATAGCAACACAAGTGTCCAGCTTTTAACAATATTTACAAAACGAGTTGAGAGAACTCTACAACTATTATAGAGAGGGTTAGGTAAGGAGTGTTAACTCCATTATAACTTACGTCTAAGGGATGTTAAAAAGGACTCGACCTGATTTTGGCCTGGGTTGACCGAGCCACAGGCCGATCATGGTTGGTCCGATCGTTACTTTAAAAATGACGTTGTTTTTGACGTTTTTCTTTAAAATATATATATGGTGGGCCGAGTTGGCCCGGCCCAGCCCATTGACATCTCTACTATTTACAATAGGTTTTGGATACTTCAGTAATTTAATTGAAATTAAATTCTAATTTCAATTAAACTCTAATTAGAATTACAAATAATTCTAATTAAATACCAATTATGCCCAAATACGTTATCCTTATTTATAAAATATCTCAAACTTTACAATCAAATCCTATTTAATTAAAATATATTTGCTCTCTTCAACGTATTAGTTCCTAAATATATTGATAATAGATAAAAATTATAACCCTAAATCACATTTAGGATTAGATAATTAAAAATAAATTTCTTTAATTTATCTTTAATTCTCTAATTAAACAATTTATATCCATAGATCAAGATTAACGTCTAGCAGTACATCATGACCATCTAAATATTTAGGAATGTTAAAGTGATTTTGTTTAACCTTTCCATACATGATTTTTATATATAATTCAATCCTTCCGTCATACAATGTTCTGACTAGACATAGAGCATAAATTAATGTCTATTACATTTTGAGTCCTATCATATTAGTTCTTCACCATTATCCATTGATTCAATTAAAGACATTTGTAAATTATTTACAAAACGTCATTTCGCCTTAGCCAAGGATTTTCCAAGTCAATAATAATCGAGAACATTGAAATATTCTCCTTAATTACTTTAGGATAATGAATCATATATTGATCACTCAAGTACCTCTATTTAGTTTATGTTACATCCACGACAGAGTTATCTTTGACTATATCAGGTCCTAAGTAGTATCAAACATAGCAATCCCTATACAAGATAACTTTAGAGATCTCAAATAAAAGGATCACTTATACAATTATCAGAATGAGAATTTCCATACATAAGAGTAATGTTCCAAATGGATTTCTCATATAAGGTCAGTTCAGTGAACTTGTTCTCTAGTAAGTACTCACACGTTTGTTTAAGTATCCCCATACTTTAGTCTAAAAGATTGATTACTTCCTAACGTTTGTGTCTTTTTATGTTTTATTAATGTCCATTCTTAACAGAAAAATGATTAGGAACAATTTAGTGATAATACATAAATATAATATAAATCTCATAATTATAATCTCATCATAATTTCATTTGCAATGTATAATTATCTCATGGACTTTATTATATACATATAAATATATATAAGATAAAGAATGCCTTTAAATTATTTTGTCAATAACTGATTGGCTACAGGGCATAAACTAACAACCTAACTCTTGCACTAAGCTAATCGTTTAAGTATCATTACCATATCACTATATGAAGATCATGTTACTGTTGGGACAGTGGTTTAATGAGAGAATTCTATAAAATTCTCTATAATGAGTCCTTGTTTAAATCTTACAACCTTCATCTTAAAATTATCATCATAATTAAGAAAATTTTCCTAAATACATACTTAGATCTTTGATGAAAACTTAGCTCCTTTTGTATGTCTAATGACTATAATGTTTTATAGTACATTACTATTTTAAACAATGCAAGGAATTATATCAAGTTTATTAAAAAACTTGTTGATCCAATTAATCATTTCTACTAAACGAAATGTGTTATGACTTAATTAGCAACAATTGTTATACTTAGACTTATAATACGTAAACAACTTCCAATCTATCTCTATAGATGCAATACGCATAACTAAGTTATTATCTTTTCATATACAATAAGAGTTGTTCTTAGGCAATCATATTTTCAACAATCGAAAATTAGAATTATTATTTTCTATAAGCAACATGTCTCTACATATTCCCACCAGCTTTCTTGTAGATATGATAAATTCATAATCATATTTAAAACAAACCTTTTCAATTCATCATGAAAGTGAATCTTTCAATATCTCGTACTCTTTCAACTATATATCAAATGTATTAACAAATGCACTAGTTCCAATTGGATATACTATCATGAGATTTGGACTTTTTAAATTTCATCTTACTCCTTTTACTTATCTTGAGAACCATTCTTCTATAAGCATACATTGAACAAATAATTTTTTTAATAGGTCTATAAGATCATATCCAACCTTTTGGATATCTCATAACCTTTTATTACCCAATTTAGTTATAAACTTTGTGGATAATACATGCTTTAGCTAAGCATCACATCCTTAAATCATTAACTTTGACTCTTTCAAATACTTAGCATTTATATCTAATATGAAATCTTGCTAATTGATTCAACTGGAACTATTGAAGTTAAGTCATTGTACTAGGCATAACTATAGGAAAAATAATATTGCATTATACAATATCTCATATTGTATTTTCCTACTTACATAAATCTATACTTTTATGGAATTTTTTTTGCGAAGTTACGCATCGAAGAATTTCATTCCTTATAGATAATCGAAAATTTAAAACTTAATACAATGATCTTATCGAAGTGCTTCAGCATTCTTAATGTTTAATTTCTACTTAGATTTAAACAATTTGAACTTTTCAAAATTTTAAATCAACATTTCATTTAATACCTATGATTATATCACATAAATTCATTAGTAATGTAATGAAATATAAGTATCATCTTTTTATGAATTGTTAGTCTATCTAATACATCACTTGTATAAATTTAACAATTCAATACCATCATCATCTTTCACCAAAGATTGATTTGTTTAGTCTTCAACTTAACAAGTTTCATACAATTCATAATCAAAAGGATATATGTATCTTTGTATGTAACTTTATGATTCTCATCATGTTGATTTAACCAACATGGCATAAAAGAATAGTCTTGATTATTAAACTTTGTATTCTTGCCACTTATGTTAATCATAAGTCTCCTTTGATCTAACACATACAAACTATTAGTATAAACTTCGATCAACTACTTTTACTCAACAATCTATTTCTTATCATACATTGAACACTATAATAATGTTGAATCTGAATTAAGTATCAAATACTCGTAAGCATGAACTAGAAATACATATGACCTCTATCATATCATATATAGGTAAGAAAAGTCATGCAATCATTTTATTCTTATGATAAATATTATAGTACTATAGCAAAGACGTTACTTGATGTTCATGTTTTTGCTTTTAATAGAGTAAGGTATTACACTTTTCAACTCTACTTTATGTAACCTCTTGCATCTTACTATCATGGTGTTGACAAACATCTTACATGTTGTTATCAAATTTTATGAGACATTAGTCAAGTCAAAATGTTAATACATTTAGTCATCCATATGATTTTAACTTATCTCTAAAACTTGATTGTTGAACCCTCAATAGGGGTTATAGCAAAATTGTATATAGACATACAACTTTTCTATCTAATTTTGAGAACTTTCTCAAGCATAATCTATGTCTAAGAAATTTGGTCATTAACTTAATATCAACTATACTAAATAAGGTAAATTCCGCTCATAACAGAATATAAATGTAAGAAAAAATTAATTATTTACATGTCATGACTACCAGTTGAGATCAGTGTCAAATATAGCTATCAACATAAGGTTACTGCTATTATTGCTGTAAATATATACTTTCCTAACATATAAAATTTCAACAAAGATGAAAGAGTCCTATCATTTGGATGGCCTAACTTCACATGTCATGACTTAAATTTAGGTTGGACAAAATAAGAAAGAAACAAAGACACACTCAAAAACTTGGTTGGTTTTTCAAGATGAAGAGGAAAGAGTCAGCCCCATTTAGGTTCCTTAGCTACTATCTTCCCTAACACCAGCTCTTGCATAACACAACCAGAAGAAGAAAAGGTAACTTTGCAATTATTCTCTACCATTTCTCCAACAAACAGTAGATTAGTAGATAAATCAGGAACAATAAAGACATTTGTCATAGATGGAGAGACATAAATATCACTAGTAGCAGCAACAGGAATTTGATTCCCATTAGCAGTCTCAATTTTCAAGTTTCCATCATATTGTTTGACATTAAGAAAATTATTAGATAATGGAGTTATATGATTTGAAATAGTTAAGTCAAAAAGCTAGATTTTAGATAAGGATTTGTTTTTACCAGTAAGGCTGAAAGCAGAAAGATCCGAGACAATCATTTGCTAAACATTCTCTTGAGTAAGATGTGGAACTGGTTATTGAGGATAACCAATTTTTGAAGTGATTTTTGTCATTGCATTGGCAGTTGAGGCGTGAAAAGAACGAGGATTACGATTTTATGAACTCCTCCATCATTCAGAAATAATACGTCTGTTAACTTTGCAATAGTTGCAAACTTTGGGAACGTTGGTTTGCAATGTGGCCAAATCCCTTATAGTTGTAGCATTGCGTATTGGTCATATTTCGAACCCTCGGTTTGCCTTGTGCAGCATGTGCAACATTAAGAACATTGATGGAATTCCCTTGTTGCTCTAAAGTAGCCTGTGTCATTTAACGTTGTTCTTCCTGAAGAAGTTCATTCAAACCATCATCTAAAGATGGGGAAGGATCTCTAAGCAATAAATTTGATCTCACAACTTCAAATTCAGGTCGAACTTTCATCAAGAATTGATCTCTTTGACTAGCCTGATGAAGAGTTATAACAATCTTTAAAGATGTATCTGGAACTGATTCATAAACAATGTTAGTATTTTCAGTCCACAATATCACAAAACCTGTATAATACTCCTGGATAGACAGGTTTCCTTGCGTGTAATTGGACATTTCGTAATCCAGTTGAAACCTCCTGCCTGAGCTATTATGATGACATACTTTCTTGAGATAATCCCACATGTCTTTAGCTATCTTATATGGTCTTAGATTGGCGACAATAAAAGGATCCATGGTATGCAACAACCAGCTCTTGACACGGGCATCCTTTGCTGTCCACTCAATAGCTTTGTTCAAATCAGTAAGCTTACTATCTGTGCCATAAAAAATCTCCCATAATTCTTTCCCTTGAACATAAATCTGAAACTGAAGTTCCCACATAAAGTAGTTCTTGTCAGAAAACTTGATGCAAGTTATCTCTAATTTCTCCATGAATACAATGTCAAGAGAAGTACCAAAATGCCTCACAATATATGAATCAAGAACCTGAACCAACCAGAAATAATTCACAAAGAATTTGAAGAACAAGAAACCCCGAAGGGCTCTTATACCATAACAAAGCACAAATAACATAACAAGATTTTTGTGGAAATTCTTAGTGCCTTCGTTTGAGCTTTCCTTCCATTTATATAGTAATTTGTACAACACATCGTATCCGTTAATTACAGCAAATCAACTCCTCAATAATATTCCAAATTATAGCAGATCCTTTTCTAGGAAAGTACATATTTACAACAATAATAGCAGTAACCATATCTTGATAGAAACATTTGACAATTAGGACTTTAATTACATATTTGATTACTAACATTGTTTTATTTGAAATAATAGCTCATACTACTATTCAAAAAGATTAATTTAATCTTTCTAGTGGGCTAGGATCTTATTCAAAATTTATTGATCTTGAGTTTGCTAAAAAAATCAACTAAACTTAAAATAGGTAGATAACAACATTATCAATCATATCTCATGTGACTCATAGATCTGTTAGGTAACAACTCTTGTCAAAATATATCTTATATGTTATTCCTAACCCTACCTCTAAATTCATGTGATAATGAGTTTGTTCATCCAAATCACACAAATTTAGTTAAGTAAGACCTATCGTTATAAGAATAAACATATTCAGCTTTAAAGGACCTTGAGTTTGCTTAATAAGCTTAACAATAAACAGAACTCTAGTTTATTCTTATAATAATGGAAGACATCAATCACGTTCTCAATATGTACTTAATATTTTAACGAGGGACTTAATTTTGTTCGTCTCATCAAACAAAAAATTGCATATAAAATATCATACATATAAAATTACAATTCAATATCCATAATATATCAATCATATATTCAAACATGCAACTTATATACTCATAGTCAAATTATATGCTTAAACATTAAGCTTCGTTTGATTTTATTTATTGATCTTTATAATTTAAAATAATATTTCCAACTTCTTGGAAAAATTAAATTATATTAAATTCATTTATTCCTAAATAAATTAAATTCCTATTACAAATATAAATTTAATTTGATTTGAAAACAGATTTCAAATCCAATTAGAAATTACTTCCAATTATCTTGACACCTTTAACAACATTTAATTGAAAACAATTTTTAGTAAATTATGCTTCTTACTTATTTTAATTAAAAAAACTTCTTTTTCCAAATTATATAAGTTACACAATCTAATCCAACTAGAAAACTATTTCTAATCTAATTAGAAGCGACTTTTACTTAATTAGAAAACTAATTTTCTAATACTAAAGGAAACTACTTTCAAAATTAAATAAAACACTTTTAAATTTAATTAAGAAAGTCCTTTATATTATTTATTTAGAGATTAATTTCTTAATTAATTATAAAATCTGTTGTTAATAAATTAGGAACTATTTTAAAAAAAATAAGAAAGCTCATTTTTCTTAATTAATAATGAAAGCACTTTTCAAAATTTAACCAAGAAAAATACATTTTCTAATAATTCAAGAAGCTTATTATTCATAAATAAAGAAACAATTTCTAAATAAATTGAACAATGATTCTCTAAAATATAAAATCATAAATTTAATTTCTCTCAATCAAATTGAAATAAATAAATTTAATTAAGACACATTTTCTTAATTAACTAGAAAATACTTTTTTAGTATTAAGAATTCTAATTAATTAATTTCAATAATTAAAGCTAATTAATTCTAAATTGGGAATCAACATATTTGTTATTCTTAATCATATTAATAAAAATAATTCATTTAATTTTGGAATTGAATATTTGAAAATTTAAAACAAATTCAAATCTTATTTGAAAAGTAGTCTTGGAATACTTTATTCCACCAAGTATAAGGGGGCGTTTGGTTTGAGGGTTTGGAAATGAAGGAATGGAATAATTGTAAAAAACAGTGTTTGCTTTGGGGTTTTCAATTATAGGGGAATGGATTTATCCCATTAAATTTGGGAATCTATTAAACCCACCAAGTGGGGTGGATATCGAGTTTTCATTCCAATTTAAGTTTTTTTCACGTTTATTTTTTACTCTTTTATCCACATCCTTTGCTCTACCATCCTCTTTACTTCCTTATCGCCTCTCAATTTCTTACGATCTCCCATCCTGCCTTATCACGTCTCATTAACGAAGCAATTTTTTGTTCTGCGCCTCCAGGTAAATTTTTTGAAATCCCTCATTTTAATTTGATGTTAAATGAACTGGATAGAACCTAGTTTCATCTCATTATAAATGGGACTTTTGCTCCTTTTTTTTTCTTATATATTCTCGTTTTATGATTTAATCAAGAGAATAACTAATCTGCTATATGGTTTGATGATGTGAAA
>JAOTBA010000006.1:12915781-12941707 GCA_025629845.1 Erythroxylum squamatum | reverse complement strand
ACAATAATAATAATAATAATAACAACAATAATAATAAGGTTAATAACAACAATAATAATAATAATAATAACAAATAATAATAATAACAATAACAATAATAATAATAATAATAATAATAATAATAATAAGTAAGGTGTGAATGTTTATTAGTTAATATTATTTTTTAGTCAGGAGTAAATGTGTCATATGAAATAATTGAATTCAATTTTAATCTTATTAAATTTGTTCCAAATAATGTAATTGAATTTAATTCTAATATTTTTGGATTTGTTCTAAACCGTATAAATTAAATTAAATTTTAATTTTATTAATATAATTAAATTCAATTTATTCGTGAATTCAATTAACTGTGTTCTAAAGTGTAAATGTCACGATGCAACAGAGTAGCTGCAAAACCGAGAGTTGTTTGGCGCGAGAAGAAGAGTTTTTCCCGTTGCAAAATAAGGCTGCCTCTCGCTGCAAGTCACGTAAGAGCAGACTTTATTGTGACTGGTGATAGATTGTTTCCTGTTCTAGTGCTATCGCATAAATATTGCAATTCTTTCACTCTGGCTCACACACTCTGGCCATGAATCCTCCCTCCGCAACTCCCGTTCCCAATAGCCTTCCGTTTTTTGACCGTAACCCTAATTCCTTCTCCCATCACCACCCACCATCACTTCAATTTCCATACCATCCTCCACGACCCACTACTACCACTATTACGACCTCCTCTACTCAAATTCCTGATCTTTCTACCACACTATCTTCTATCACCGATCTCCTATCCCTCTCTCACCAAACACTCACTGCTCTCTCCTCTCTGACAAATCCCCAAATTTCGACTGGCTATGTCTCGTGCCCCCACAACCCACACCATCTCATGCCTCCAGAGTCCCTCTTTCTTCACTCTCTTCGCTGCCCGTTTCCACTCTCTGAAGATCCTACCTCTCTTATTCAGTCTCTTTGTTATCCAAAAACTCTCAACAACCCCCATTGTCCACCCGAATACCCCCTCAATGAACATCCTTGCAGCACCGAGGTTTGCTTCTCTTTGGATGCTTATCACGACGAATTCGCATCAGCGTTTTTTTATAAGGATTGCCCTGGTGTTGTTAACTTTAATGATTTAGTTAGGCCGAGAAGATTGTTTACGTTACCTCGGGTTTTATTGGTAGAATGCGCCAATGCTGCGCTTACTAGTAAGGGAGACATTGGGGAGTTGGATAGAAGTAGTATTAAGCTTTTCCCATCTGATTCCTGGAGTATTAGAAGAGAGATTGATGGCTGGGTTGATTATCCGATTGAATATTCGCATGGTGTGTTTTGCACGTTTTTGGGATTACATTTGATTAAGGGCAGTGATTTGAGGAGGTGGATTATTACTGATTCTCCGCGTCATGGGGTGCTGATTGATGTGTATATGATGGATCACATATCTCTGCTTTTTGGGTTGTCTCTAAAGGCAATTAGAAGGGAAGCCTTGGCATTGTCAAACTGTGAGGTTAATATGACAACCAAGAATTTCAAATGTCCTGTTTTGGTTCTCTCTTTGACATGGATTGCATCTCAGCTTTCTGTTTTGTATGGTGAAATGAATGCAAAATGCTTTGTTATTAGCATTTTTAGGCAATGCATCTTGGACGTTGCATGTCAGCTATTGTTATTTCCTTTGGTATCTAATTCACAAGTGTATCCAAGTGCTTTAGATGCTAACCATGATGAAGGTAAGGAAATACAAATTAATGAAGGACTTGAAGTAATTACAAATTGTAAATACGGCAAAGGAGTTGATGCTTTTATGCTCAAAGAGGAGATTTCTGTCTCTCGAGTGGTGGGGGCAGTTGCGGCGTTGCATGAGCGGTCTTTGCTAGAAGCAAAACTTAAGGAGTTAAGAGGTTCATATTCACTGCCAAGATTTCATCGGTATGCAATTTCTGATACTTCTTTTTCTTGTGGTACTCAGAATGTTTTCAGTTCTAAGACAGAATGTTGTGTTCACCTTCTACATTAATGACAACTAAAAATAGAGTGCTGATTCTTTTAATAGCTTCCTATTAGTTTCTATTTTTGAGTTCTTAAGCAGATTGGGTTGGTACAATGCTTGTGGCATCTTTATTTTTTAAAAAAATTCTGTTTATTATTTTTTAAATTTTGGATTGAAGTTTGGAAAATTTGTTATAAAAAGGAAAAGTAGTAGAGTCAAGCCCACCAGATAAAGTTAGTATGTTTCTCTAGCCTCTTTCTACCTCCCTGCTCACCATCACTTGCTCTTCACCACGATAGTTGTTACAGAGGTTTTTCTAGACACCGAACTTATAATGAAGTTGTGCTTATTTTTTTACACGATAATCACATAGATTTGTTTAAGCACGATAATTTCACTTAGATTTTTTCGAATGGCTCACGATTCTTGTAGTGTTTACTTTCACATTTTTGCAAGAATACCACGTAAACAATGAATAATTAAAGTCAATAATAAATACATAAGAGTTATGATAAAAACCAACATTCATTACTTCTCCAAAAGTATACAAAAGAATGCTATTTTTATGTGTCTCCTCTCCTCTATCTTTGTTCCAAGGACCAAGACTTAATTGACTGCACAATTCTGCTATTTAGACTTATGAGTCTAACAATCCACTCCTACTGGAAGAACTTGACACTCGTCTAAATAATCTATTAGTGCTTATTCGAATGTGATTCTCTTTAAGACTCCTTAGTCATTGACACATCTCCAATTCAACATTTTCCCTTTCTGTTGGGTTTGTCTTTGTTTTTGTTTAGACATTCCTTCACAAGGCCCATTGCTCCTAATAAAGTATAATTATTGAGGTAGACTTTTTTCGTCCAGTCATCCAATCCTCTTTGATCTTTCTTGATCATGAAATTTATTTGCTTCCCAGTCACCTTCTGTTTTGGGTATTTATGAGCAAAGTGTGGCCCTTCAAAAATGAAACAAGCAATATCTTGTTTTGTTTGTTTTTGGACTTACATTGAGAAGATTCACATGCCTTTTCCTTAACTTTCTCCGAGCTATTCTATGTCCCATCATTCTTTTTGCTTTCACTGCTCATTCGAATTCGTGGTTACATTTGGAGATTTACCAACGCATTTGCAACCACTATTGCGCTTAGAAGGTTTTTAACGTTCTGCTTCCAAAGCTTCGTTTGTGCCCATCCTTGCAAGTCGTTTATGAAGTTGAATAATTTGTCTTATTTAAACATGTATTGCACATTCAACATCAAGGATGTGAATTTTCTCATGTATTCCGGCACCGATTTGTCTTTAACTTCTTCAAAGTGTCCTTCACAAGCCAAGAAGTGTTGTTGGGGAAGACCTAGTCCGTTAGTTCATTCTTCATTTTCTTACAAGTGTTAATGGAAGGTCTAACTACGTTGATATAATTAGAGGTTCTCGATTTTTACCATAACTTTGCATCCTCCACCATATACATAGTTGTGATTGACATCTTCTTGGAGTCGGATGCTTTTACTGCTGCAAAGTATTGTTCCATGTCCTATAAGAAATTTTCGTGTTCCTTGGCACTATGTTTGCCTTCGAAAACTTGGAGCTCTCACACCTTCACCAAAGTGCTTTTGATGCACCCAATGCCCTGCGCTGCAATAGTCTTAGGATTGTCATCTCGAACATAGTCTCCTCTTGTGCCTTCATCAAATCTGCGATTTGATAATGCAACTGTTAGATCTATGCCTCCAAAATCTCAAACCTAAATGTGTAGAAAGTGACCTTTTCCTCTCCTTTAGAAATTGACTCAATAAGTGCCTCCACTTTGTTGACACGTTCAGTTAAATTGTTGCCTCCCGCCATATCAAAAGTTGGCTCTGATACTAGTTGTGACGAAGGTTTTTTTAGAATTCAAAATTATAACGAAGTCATGCCTACTCTTTTGTACGACAATCTATTTAAATTCGTTTAAGCAAGACTCAACTTTCTCATGTGACTGTCGACTAACTAACTTGTTTTCGAACGCCTCAATGACCCTTGTAATGTTTACTCTCACACTTTTACATAAACAATGGATATTTATATGCAAAAATAAACACACGAGTTAAGGTAAAAATCAACCTTTATTACTTCTCCAAAAGTATACAAAAGAATCTCTCAATATGTTCTCTTCCCCTCTGTCTTTGTTCCAAGGGGCAAGACTAACTCTAGCTTTATAATTCAAAATTTTAATTGAACTAATCTAACTAGAATATATTTCATCCTTATCAAATTACTTAATACTAACTAATTAAATAACACCGCATCCAAATAGGATTTTATCTGATAGGATTTAGCTGTATTACAACTATCAAAATAAGAAATTACATTTAATTAAGAAAGATACGTCCATATCTATGAAGAACTCTATTATTTTTAGATATCTTTTAGAGCTGATATATATTTATTGTGATCTTATCCGTCACATCATTCAAAACCTCTCGTTGATCTTTATCAATTGATGATGAATCATCTAAGTCCAAAGCCGTTCATAGCGTATTGGTCTGGTTCAATGCTTACTTATGTCAAGTCCATTAGTCATAGTTTGTCTATTTGAGCACACATTAAGTCCTTAGAGTTCTCACATGCCTCCCTTATGCGTATGATTAAGCTAACCTTCAATTTAAGGTCCATCTCGATCTCATCTCTTGATTCACATTCGAATCTTGCATTTCATCGAAGATTTTTGTTAATGTGCACCAATGCATGTTAATGCTAACCTACTTTCTAGCTTCTATCGACAATGCTTGTTAGGCTTGGCAATGCTTGTACGATTTTGCTATTAGGACTTAAAAGTCTAACAATAGTCCCCTTTCCTGCTTCCTCAACATCCCTGTTCTTGCTCTTCTTCTACTGTTTGTTGCCTACTCCTTCCTCCTTTCTCTCCTTCCCATTTTCTTCCCATCACTTCTATTTGCCATATCCTGTCTAAAAAACTTTATCTTCCTTGGTTGGAAACATTCATCCTTGTGGAACTAGATTGGTTCTCGAGTGTGTTTCCTAACTAGGTTGTGCACCGCTGTCCTACTTGTCGCTTGACTGCTTCTTTGCAATGCCTACATCCACCCCTCTCTCCTCCCTTCTTCTGTTCCTCATTGTTCCTTTCCTTTCCTTGCAAACACAGCAACTAGTTATTAACCGCTGAATAAACCAAGCCAGAATGTGAGAAAAAGCATCCAATACGACAATAACTTTCTACCCTATCCAAAGACTATTAATCTATACACCCTCTACCCTTGCAAACTTGAACACTACCCAGCCAACCCAGCCCCTGCCCCCTTTGGAACCCAATACCAACATTGCAGAACCATCAGGTAATACCTTTGAGGAAAACTTGGAGACAAGAGTTGGATGATGATACCCCTTAGGTTAAACTTCATTATTGCCCTCCAAGCAATGTGGAAGGCAAATCTATAGCAGCCCTGATTTGGACATTCTAACATAGGGAATGAAGAAATGGGAAGCTATTCTACTGAGATTTTTCATGGACAAATGACCATCCTACCAAGCTATGTATTTTTAGGCTTCCAAACATTGAAAAGGTATGGGATTACAAGAAATTTTGCTAAATGTGGATAATATTTTTTCGTGTAGGTTTAGCTCAACTGAATTAGCTCACAAGATTTTGGAGGTAGGGCCTTGGCATCTTAATTATAAACCATTTTTACTTCAAATCTAGAGGCTAGGTATTAACATTGAGAAGCTAAGACTTGAAACAAATTCTTATTTGGGTTTGCTTCTATCCCTGGAATATTAGACCATAAGAGGCTTGAGCTAGTTAGGGAGTTTCTTAGGGAAACCTCTATGCTTAGATGAACCAATAGGTACTCTCAAAAGGATCAGGTTCATCAGAATTTGTGTCCTGGTGGAGGCTATAAAGGACTTGCCTAAGTCAGTCCCTATTATGAGAATGGATGAAGTTGGGAACCTATTTGAAGACAAAGTTATGGTCAACTATTCTTGGAAACCAAGAATTAACAAGACAAAGCAAACTTGGATCCTTATAGGGAGGAAATTCATAATAAGGGAAAATGTTGAATTGAACCAAAATGAACAAGAGTTTAAGGAGAAGTCTCTTTAAGAAAATTTTAAAAATAAAGAGGACAATGTTGTCAATTCACAAGGTAGTGGAAACTCATTAGATTGTAAGGGCCTTAGATGAACGAATAATGTAGAGGCGTGATGATGTACTTGAAAGAAGTCCAACCCAGGATACGCCCACAACCTCCATCTCAATGGATCTTACAAGAACCCCTAATGGTAATATGGAGGAGAACACACGGAATGGAGAGTTAGAAGGGTTGGAAGTAGAGCTTGGCTTTGTTAAAGTAACAACAAGGAGCTCCAGGAGGAGAAAGAAGTCCTTAACCTCCCAAAGTTGATGTCTACAATCATCGGAAATGTTAGGGCTTAATTGCCCCATTAAACAAAAAATGGTGGGTGATGTCATTCAAGAGCACAAACCCTTTTTGGTAGGGTTTTTTAGAAACCAAAATAAAGGAGGAAAAAAGTGGTCCAATCCATTGTTTTTGAAGGGAACCGGAGTTCCCGAACTAACCACAATTACCACTATAATGGTAAGATAATTGTGGCTTCTGGTACTAATGAGGTGGATGCGCACCTTCTACTAATAGAGCGACAAATGATGCACCAAAAAATTCAAAGGAAATGCTCTAAAGAAGGGTTCCAAGTCTCTATTGGTTCAACCATAAGTTACAAAGAGCTGATTTATAGAATACCTTACTTAGATTGGGAAGTGGTATGAAGGAGCCTTGGATAGTAGGAGGAGACTTCAACTACGCACTATATGCTAATGAAGCTGAAGGCTACACTATTTGCACAAGGAATCATTATGAAGAACTGAGGGACTGTGTTATCAAAATTCAAGTTATAGATCTTAGGATGGAGAGGCAACTTTTTAGATGAACAAATAAACAACAGAATCACTGGTAGATTAGGAAGAAATTGAACAGAGCTATGGTAAATGGGGCTTGGCTTCACGCTTTTCCTGAAAGCATTGCATCCTTCAGTAGGAGTCTATTATTTGACCATTACCCAATCCTTATTCAAAATGTTTTTCTACATCTCAAAAGAAGTTTTCCCTTCAGATTCAACAATTTTCTCACATGTATTGAGGGTTTTAAGGATAGAGTGGGAATTGGGATGCAAGTGCAAGGCACAAAGTAGTACTTATTAATGAGGAGGTTGGAAGTAGTAAAAGGGGAGCGTAAGAGATTGAACAAGGGTTAGGGATGTAACACATAGGAAAAAGTAGCACTGACAAAGAAGGAATTGATCAATACCCAAGTTGCTTTTTATAAGGAACCTATGAACCATCAACTCAGGGAAAAAGAAGCATTAGCTCTTAATAACCACACTAGACATTGGAAATAAATGTGTAGATTCTAAAGCAGAGGGTTACCTGGCTCAAGGAGGGTAATAGGTATTTCAAAATTTACGATAAAACTAAATTGGAGAGGAGCAATTCTAATAAGATCCTCTCTCTAGTGGATGAGAATAGCTCTAGCTTAGACAACAGGGACGATCTATACGAGGAACTCAAGAAGTACTTTCAAAACTTTCTAGGGTTAGTCTTGCATGCCAACTCTTCCATTGAAAACCAAAGGAGTATTGTCAATCTACAATTGCCCCTAGAAATGGTAGATCCATTAAGGCAACCCATTTCAATTATTGAAATTGAGGGGGTTTTCTCACTCAATCCATACAAAGCCTTTATTCTAGATGGTTTGAACGCCTATTTCTTTCATAAGTCTTAGGATTTGGTTAAACTTTAGTGCGTGATGCAATTATTGAATTCTTCCAAAAGGGTAAAATGCTTAAGGAGGTCAACAAGACTTACGTTAGTTGATCCCAAAGGTAAGATCCCCCAACTCTATTACTGACTGCAGACCTATCTCCCGTTGCAATGTAGTCTACTAAATTATCTCCAAGTTGTTAACTAATAGACTAAAACTTCTTGTTGAGCTCTTAGCTGATGAGTCACAAGGGGCCTTTGTCAAAAGTAGGTCAGTTGGAGATAATATACTTATCAGTCAAGAATTACTTCAAGGTTACAATAGGAGAAACCTAAGAATTGTGCTATCAAGGTTGACTTTCAAAAAGCATTTGATTCCTTGGATTGGGCTTTTGTATTCAACACCTTACAAGCATTTGGCTTCCCTAATGAATTTGTTGGATGGATTTGGTAGTGTATAACTACAATCTCATATGGGGTACTGTTTAATGGAGAACCAATAAAGTTGTTCAATGGTGCTAAGGGACTTTCCCCTACCTTTTCACTTTGGCAATGGAGATTCTCATCAGAATGCTAAAAAAGACACTCCATAAAGGCAAAATTAAGTTGCCTTCTAAGTGCAAGGTTCTAGGAATTGTCTTGCTTTCATTCTCAAATGATCTACTGCCTTTTACTAAAGCTAATTTAATAAGAGACCAGTTATTAAGGCCAACATATGTGAAGCCCAAGATGTGGAAAGTTTATAAGCGAAAGAATAAGTAGGGTAAAGAGGGGAGATGAGAGTAGTAGAGTGAAAAATAAATCTGCTGAGCTAGAGTTAGTTATGCAGGGAGAGAATAAGAGGGGTGATGAATACGGGAGAAAGTTTTAGTTTTGGTAAAGTTTTTTGTTATAATGGAGGGATATTCTCTCTGGGAGGAGTGCAGGCTCTGGACACGCTTTTGTTAGGGTTGTTGGCTTATTTTCTTCTTAATAATTGATTCTATTTCTACCCTTATCGTTTGGGAAATCCATCAATTGGTCCGACCTACCGGATAGTTCACCAATGCCCCCAAAATTGACAGATAAGATGGATTTATTGGAGAATTGAGTTACAACATTGGAGGATTTCGTTAAGTCTTCGCTGGAGGATTTCAAGCAATCTTTATTGCTGGAAATCAACAAGGGGTTGGGAAGTGAGACTGGGGGAAGCTCTGGTGGTGGTGGTGGTTCCCATTTCAGTGGGAGTAGAGGTGGTTTTGATGAAGGCGGTGCCTCCAAAATTTTGGGAGATAACTTCGACGAGTATCGTATGGCAGTAAAGAAGATATAACTGCTGTCGTTTAACGGTGAGAACCCGTTGGATTACATGGGCACAAACCTATTTTGAGGTCCAAAACATTGCCGATGATGTCAAGGTAAAGCTAGCTAAGCTTAGTATGGAAGGACCAACGATTCACTGGTTCAACTTGTTGCGTGAAACATAGGACCATCTCACCTGGCTTAGGTTGAAGCAAGCATTGATTGAGAGATACAACGGTCGTCGGTATGACAATCCGTTTGAGGAGCCTTTCGATTTGCATCAAACTGGGAGTGTAGGGTATATCGCAGGGTTGGAACTGATCTCGTCGCAGGTTAGTCACTTGCAGAGGCACAATATCTTGGGTACTTTATGGGAGGTCTCTCTTCTGAACTACGTTGTAGGGTGCATATCTTTAACCCACAAACTCACTCACAGATGAAGGTTGCTCGCGATTTGGAGGTAGAGATGTCACCTGGAGATCGTGGTGTTTGGAAACCATGCGTTTTTGGTCATTCTTATGAGTTTCATTTGAACAATCGAGGTAGCCTGATGGTTAGAGAACAGGAGGGGAGGACTCAATCAGGTCACGCCGGATCCATAGGCTGGGGATTAGCGAATGAAAATAGGGCTAAATCACATTTGGGGAGTTCCCTTGGGTCCAATGACAAGAGGAACGACATCGTCGTTCTTTGTTTCTCATTTACGACTAGACAAGAATTAGGGGGTTAAAACACCTTACGTACCTAGAACTTATGGAGAGGAGATCTAAGGGGTTGTGTTTTCTGTGTGGGGATAAGTTTCACCCATTATATCAGTGTCTAGAAAAACAATTATGATTGTTGATATTGTGGGATGATGAGAGTCACAGATGGGCGCGAAGAAGACGATGAGGAATCTCTTGGGGGTTAGGCTATGGGTTTGTGTGGAATCACCAATGAAATTATGGAGGCAGTGAAGACATTGAAGTTAGAAGGGAAATTGAAGGGAGTTCCTGTGTTGGTTTTGGTGGATAGTGGTGCCACTCATAATTTCAGCTCTCCCCAGGTGGCTGTTGCTTTGGAGTTTCTAGTTACTCAGACTACGGAGCTTTGGGTCAGATTGGGAGATGGTCACAAGATTTCTGTCAAAGGTAAATGTTCAAATATGCTGCTTCACTTTGGAGAAATTGATATGACTGTGGATGCTTATGTGATTGATTTGGGAGGATTGGATGTGGTGTTAAGAATGAATTGGTTGAAAAGTTTAGGGAATGTAGTTATGGATTGGGCAGAGCTATCTATGCCTTTCCAGTACCAAGAGAGTTCAGTGTTGCTACATGGTCTAACTAAGAGTGTAGGTTCTTTGCGTAACAGAAAAGGGGACTTGACCTGTTCCTCCTCTTTTCATGGACTGATACAAGGAATAGAGGGTGTCGATGATGGAGGGGAAGTTTCTACTAGTGAGTTACTAAGCAGTGAGCAACAAAGAACTCTCAACAAAATTATAGAAACATTTCTGGAGGTATTCACTGAAAGGAGGGGTCTCCCTCCAATAAGGTTAACAGAGCATGGTATTGAACTGCATCAAGTGGTTGGTCTAGTAAATGTACGCCCATTACCTGCATTTGCATAAAATGAGATCAAACGGCAGGTTGGGGAATTGCTTCAACGGGGGGTTATACGACATAGTTCTAGTCCTTTCTCAAGCTCAATAATTTTGGTTAAGAAGAAGGATTCTACATGGCGCATGTGTGTTGATTACGGTGCCCTTAACAAAGTTACTGTTTCGGATAAGTACCCAATTCCACTGGTGGATGAACTACTTGATGAGTTGAATAGAGCACGCTACTTTTTTAATTTGATTTGAAGTCAGGGTATCATCAAATTAGAATGAAGGAGAAAGATGTTGACAAAACCGCTTTCCGTACTCATAGGGGTCATTACAAATTCCTTGTGATGCCTTTCGGATTAATAAATGCACCTGCCACTTTTCAAGCCACAATAATCCAGGTTTTTAAGCCTTATTTGCGACAATTTGTCCTAGTATTTTTTGACGACATTCTTGTTTATAGTAAGGATTGGGCCACTCACTTGTTTCACTTGGCACAAGTCCTACAATTATTGCAGCAAGACCGTTTTGTGGCCAACAAGAAGAAGTGTATATTTGAGGGGGAGCAAGTGGAATACTTGGGTCATGTGATTTCAAGAGTAGGGGTGTCAGTAGATTCGGTCAAGATTAAAAGTGTTGTGGAGTGGCCGGTACCTCGCAATGTTAAAGGTGTTAGAGGGTTCTTGTGCTTAAATTGGTTATTATCGTAAATTTATCAAGGGATATATGGTAAATTGGCCAAGCCCTTGACTGAATTAACAAAGAAGGAGGGTTTTCATTGGGGAGAGGAAGAGCGATCTGCTTTTGATAGATTGAAAGTAGCCTTGACTTCTGCACCGGTACTATCTCTTCCTGACTTTACTCAACCTTTCCAAATCGAATGTGATGCTTCGGGTAAAGTTGTAGGAGCAGTGTTGATGCAAGACAAAAAACCTATAGCTTATTTCAGTAACGGCCTTGGCTAATCAGAACTCGTCCAAATCGGTGTATGAAAAAGAGTTTATGGCTTTGGTTTTGACGGTGCTACATTGGCGACATTATCTCTTGGGTCGCAGTTTTGTGGTCTCTACCGATCGAAAGAGTTTGAAACATCTGTTGTAGTAGAGGGTAGCCAGTTGTGATCAACATAATTGGATTTCGAAGCTTTTGGGATACCATTTTGAGGTAATTTATAAGCCAGGCCCTGATAACAAAGCTGTAGATGCTTTGTCTCGCATACATGAAGTAGGGGAGTTTCACACTTTGGTGTCGTCACCAGTTTGGGATCAAAGGAAGGCTATGGAAGCAGAGATTCTACAGGATGCATTTTTGTAGAAAATTGTGGTAGATTTACAGGTCGATACGCAGCCTCGACTCGGATTCAACTTGCATATGAACGTACTGCTTTATAAGGGCAGACTGGTTATTCCTTCTTCTACCTTTATTCCTATACTATTGGAAGAATTTCATTCCTCTCCAAGTGGAGGTCACTCTGGTTTCCTTAGGACTTATAAACGCATCGTAGGGAATGTGTATTGGGTAGGTATGAAGAAGTGAATTCAAGAGTTTGTGAGAAGTTGTGATGTTTGCCAATGACAAAAGTATGTTGCGACTTCTCCACTTGGGTTATTGCAATTCCGATTCCACAACAAGTATGAGAGGATATTTTTCTTGATTTCATTATCGGGTTGCCAAAATCTAAGGGGTATAATGCAATCTTAGTTGTGGTGGATCGTTTGTCGAAGTATGCCTATTTTGTGCTCATTAAACATCCATATACTGCTAGATCTGTGGCTATTATTTTTGCTAAAGAGATCATTTGCTTGCATGGCATGCCACAGTGAATCATCAGTGACAGGGATCTCTTATTTGTCAGTAACTTTTGGCAAGAGTTGTTCAAGCTCCAAGGAACAATGTTGAAAATGTCTTCTTCTTATCATCCAGAAATCGACGGCCAAATCAAGGTGGTTAATAGGTGTTTGGAGACGTATCTACATTGTTTTACATCCGAGCAACCTAGGGAATGGCAAGGTTGGTTGTCTTGAGCAAAATTGTGGTATAACACCACCTTTAATATTTCTGTGTATTACACCCTTTGAGGTTGTGTATGGAAGGTTTATGTTAGGGGAAACTAAGGTTGAGGTTGTGAGTAGAGAATTACAGGACTGTGATGAAAATTTGAGACAACTGAAGTATAATCTGTTGAAAGCTTAAGAGCAGATGAAGCGTTATGCTGACAAACACAGAAAACTGCACATGTTTGAGGTAGGAGAATGGGTCTTTTTGAAGCTACGCCGACATGGACAGCAAACCGTGGTGAGAAGAATTAATCAGAAGCTGACACCTTGTTATTATGGCCCCTATCAGATTTTGGAGAAGTATGGTGATGTGACATATTTCTTAAAGTTACCACCACAGTCATAGGTTCATCACGTTTTTCACGTATCGCAGTTGAAGAAAGCAATTGGACAATATACTATCAAAGTAGAATTGCCTGCAGAGTTGGAAGTTGCTGCTGATGGAGTTATTGAGCCTGTTAAGGTTCTGACACTTGGGGACTTTTTGGTGGCAGGTGTCAACCAGCAGCAGTTACTGGTTCAGTGGAAGGGAAGTGCGGAGGAAGATATTGCTTGGGAGGATGCTATGACTCTTAATAGCCAATTTCCTAACTGTAGCCTTGAGGACAAGGCTGAATTTGAAGACGATGGCAGTAATAGAGACCAATTATTAAGGCCAACATATGTGAAACCCAAGATGTGGAAAGTTTATACGCGGAAGAATAAGAAGGGTAAAGAGGGGATATAGAGTAGTAGAGTGAAAAATAAATCTGCTGAGCTAAAGTTAGTTACGTAAGGAGAGAATAAGAGGGGTGAGGAATAAGGGAGAAAGTTTTAGTTTTGGTAAAGTTTTCTGTTGTAACAGAGGGATATTCTCTCTGGGAGGAGCTCAGGCTCTGGACACTCTTCTGTTAGGGTTGTTGGCTCTTTTTCTTCTTAATAATCGATTCTATTTCTACCTTTATCGTTTGGGAAATCCATCAATTGGCATCATCCATCTTCTCACTAATGGGGTTCTAGGGTCTTTTAGTGTGATGTCTGGTCTAGCTATGAATAAGAATAAAAGCCAACTATTTATTGTTGGGGGTGCTTTGGAGAAAGCCGATTCCCTCTCTACCCTAACTGTGTTGGATTGGAATAAACTCCCGGTCAGTTATCTGAGAATTCTTATCACCACTAAGAGACCAACTATTTAGACTTCAAACCTCTCATAGATAGAACTCATGGGAGAATAGCTGGAAGAGTAAGATGTTATCCATGGCTAGAAGAGTACAACTTGTGAAATCCGTTCTAAGAAGTCTATACTTATTGGATTTCACATTTATGGTTCTTTAAAGAGTTGCTTAGGACCATAAACAGAAATATATTCCCCGACTCTGTGACTTCTTGTGAAGGGGAAGTTGAATACCAAAGAAAGAATCAAGAAATATATGAATACACACTCTGGTTGGAAAGGAACAATAGAATTTTCAAGAACCAGGCTAGGAAAGCTGAAGAATTAATTTTCGTCATAATAAATTGGTTAAGAGAGCACTTGCCTTCAAAATTTTGGAGAATCCAAAACTTTGGCTTCGTAGAGAGGATAGTTGAATTTGGTATTCTGCCCTAATCGCGTATCCACCAAGAGTAATTTTTTGCCTCTTTTGGAGATCACTTGATGCTACGCGTTTGTCATCAAACGATGTCATGGCCTCAACCTCATTGTTAGGAAGCAAATGCTGCCGGCTCACCTTTTAATTCTATGTAATAATTAAGGGCAGGATAATCCTCCTGGGGAAAAACCATATGTACCTTATTTCATTTTCATGCAATCTATTATAATTTAATTTTTCGGAGAAAGAAAAAAAACCTTTGCTTTTTCATGACTTTTAAATTGCTTCATTTGATGCTAACTTGTCTTCTGCTTAGTCTTGTCCCCTCATGTCAGGTTTTATCCTATGCTCTCTCTTTGCTTTCTTGTCTGGACTATGATACACCTTCAGATCAATAGTTAGAGCTTTTTTCTGCAATCTTTAATTCTGTTCCCTAGAACTTTCAATTGGCTTACGTAGAACTTCCACTTGGAAAGTATTGTAGCTGTGATTGAATTCTACTTACAGGGTGGCTGAACATGTTTGTATATCACAAAGAGCTGATGACGAACGGAAGAAGCGTGGCAATTACAGGGCTGTTATTGAGCATGATGGTCTTCTTCGAAAGCAAACTTCTAATCAGGTACAGGATAGTTATTTACATGTACATGTGACTTAACTGAATTTGAGTCCTTTATATAAACAGAAACATTAGGAGTAGGAATTATGGTGTCCCTAACTGGCATTGCCAGTTACATTTATTATTGTTTAACGAGAATCATTCTTTTTCCACACTTGGACTTGTGCTACATTGAATAAATGATAAGTAGAGCATAATGAAGCAGTTTCTTCATCAATGTCAATCTATTCAAAAGTTAGAAAGTACAAGATTTGTATTCTTATTGGTGTTTGATGCTTAACATAAACAAATTTGGTTATAAGTTCAAGGAAATGTACTTCTTGAGTGCTTTTTTGTATGCAGCAATTTGAACTTTTAACCAGCTAGTTTGGAGAGGGCATGCATGAATTTACCTGAAATCTTCCAATGTGAACCCAGGAATTTTATTGTTGATAGTTTTCAATTGGGTGTTTGTCTCAACCTTTTTACTCAACAAATGACAGCTTAATTGTTTTTGGCTCAATTATCCCTTGTTTACTTTTTCTTGATGAGGCTTTATTACTAATAAGCTCTTTATTCTTAATTTCTTTTTGGTCTCTGCATAAGGACTCAAATAAGGCCAAGACAAAAGAAGAGTTATTGGCTGAAGAAAGGGATTACAAACGCCGAAGAATGTCCTATCGTGGGAAAAAACTGAAACGAACAACATTACAGGTGGAAAATTGTCATTCCTTTTTAGCTCATATGCTGTGATTGTTTCATATAACATTGTCTAATGTTTGATGTTCAGTCCTTAATGATTATTAACTGAAATGCTGAGATTAGTGATGTTTGAGCTGAATTCTGTCTTTGTATGGATTATCATTTCTAGGATTAAGAAAATATCAAAAGGTGCTGAGTGCTCTTTATCATTTTATGACAAAGGGATCTTGCAGATTGCTGCTTTATGCTCATAATTTTGTTTCTTTCACTTGCTGAATTCTTTTGCATGTTGATAGGGATAACAGTTCATAATAAATCTTTATTCCTCATTTGACTTTTTCATTTATTTTCTAATACATCTGATGATCTGAATATTAATGTGCACTTGTGCAGTCGTGTCAGAATCATTGAGTGCTTGTTTCAGTCTCATCTTATGTTCATGTCACTCAGACACATAACCAAATTTCTCAACATCTTTCTTCATATGAAAACAGACTGAATATTAGACAGGAGTTGCTATAACTAAGAGGTTTATTTTTTATATTATGATCTTAACAGTTGCATGGTCTGAAGTACCTCTGTGCATATGTTTGCCATGTCTTCCTTCGAAGCAAAACTGTCATGATTAATTGAAAATGATATCTGTTTCTTGCAATTATTCAATTTCCCATTCTTCAAATTCCTAATTGTGGTTAAATTGCAATACATCTGGATCTGAACGTTATCTTTCTTGCTCTTCAAATTCTATTTGTTGTTGAAATGCTTGTCTGTTGTCACATTCTCTCTCTGAATATGATGAGGCTCACCACTAGCTTATATTTTTGTTATGATCTTATCGTAGGTGATGAGGGATATAATTGATGAGTATATGGAGGATATTATGCAAGCTGGAGGGATTGGCTGCTTTGGAAAAGGAGATGAACACAAAGGGAAGTCTTCTGAACCAATATTCATCCATGACGACACTATGGATGTTAATGAGTTCAGAAAGAACAATAGTAACTCTGATGAAGCAACAAGAACTGCTTCAGCTTTGAAGGATGTTCCTTCTCGTGATTATGGGTTTGTGCAGCAAGGCAATGATGAATACCATGAGCATCTAGGAACTCAGACACGAAAACATGGTAAAAGGTACCATTCTGGAAGTCCAGAAGGACGTAGGAGTCACAGTTGGACACATAATAGAAGCAGTTACAATAAGGAGCGAGATGCTTTGGAATATTTGAGAGTGGAGCATCCTGAGAATAGGATTTACAACAGGTTGAATCATCATGTGGACAAGTCTCTAAAATCTGTGCCAGATCCGACAAATAATGTCAATTCAGAAAAGGATGACAAGAAATTAGTTATCAGAAACAGGGATCATAGGAACTCAACTCAGAGTCGTAGATCAAATCTTCTGGCTGAGAATGCATTTAAGGACAGATATGATCCTATGAGATCTCTCGACATGCAGGAAGAAGACTATTTGTCAGGGAGCATGTAATCACAGGATAATTTTGTGACTAAATTATCAACTATTTCACAGAGAAATTCCCTGATTCCTTTGAAAAGTTCTGACTAGGTTTACAGTGTTGGGTAAGTCAGTTGGATATTTGTTTTCCTTGTTGAAGAGATGTTTGATGGAATATGATATGCATTATTTTTAACTTTTATCTTTTTCACGAAACTTTGCAGTATGAATTCCCCAGACTTCAGCAATTTGACTACATCTGTATCCTCCTTTGTATCCTTGATATTTTATGTTTGATGTTAAGCACCTTTATACCTACTTTCTAAAAAATACTAAATAGAGGGCATTTCTTCCATTCTAGTTACCATGCTCTTTGTCATTCTTGTTCAAACAAAGGCCTGTACCAATTTTATCATGAACATACGACTGTAGTTAGATTGATGGTTATAGTCTCCTGAATTATGTGTTAATGGGTTGCTAACTACTTGTTGATACTGATTTTCATTAACTATGTTGAATGTGAAATCTAGGATAAAAGAGTATCTTACATATTCTCCAATGTTACAGTTTATATAGTTTGAGTTATATTTTTCTCTGACGTCTATATTTTGAAACAACATTCAATTAAAGTTCTGGTTGAAACAATGCTTAGATGGTTCCTTCTTATGGTTATGAGGGAAAAAATGACAAGCCCAATTAGCTTTATTTAAAGGTTTGGCTGGTGTTGCGAACTTGCGATACTGAGAATTTGAATGAGGTACTATGTAGCTATTAACATGATCATTTGTCTGCGGAATTTACTCGTGAAATTTTAATGTGATTTGACCTCGCCTGCATTCTTTTTGACTCTACAGGAAGGGCTAAGCGACGAAGAATGAGTAGTTTTGTGGGCCTTGCTTCTGAAGGGGATACGGACTTAATGAAATGAAGGAATATGTTATTGAGGTATTCCAAATCTGAATTTTTTCGTGCTACCACCCAGGAGGGAGATCAAAGGAAACTCAGTTGTTGTATTTGTGAATGATGTTTCATAGTTCCTTGATGGACTCTTACAAGGCTCTCTCTCTCTTTTTATGTGGGATTGGAAGACAAACTTATATTTTGAGGCTTATTATTAATTATTAGACCTATGGACAAGTCTTAGTCTGAAATGAATGTTCTTTAAATTCTAACACGAGGTTGCATATACTTTCTATAAAATATAAACGGAGTCGTAAATTAATGATTCTCGTTATGTTTTAAGATTGTATATGGTAAACACAATTATGAGGACTTCTTTCCTGCAGAAGTTCACTTAAGGGGTTAACAAATTTTCATGCTAAAAGGATTTTGATTCCCCTTCTCCCAGCTTGTGACTGATGCTCAACCTGACATTTTCACTAAGCTTAAGAGTATGAATCATTGTCTAAAAAGAATTCTTCTTTGGCCTTATGCACCAGAAATTCCCCTCCTTTTTATAATAAACGTTCCACTTAACAAGCAATGATTTTTATCCTTCATAATTCTCCGGATCCTCTTAATAAGCTGCAACTAATTAGTGATTTTGACAAGTAATATCCTTAACCCACATCTTTGGAAAGCGAAGTTCACGCCATTTTACTTTAGCCATGGAATTAATAGTGGCATTTTAAAACCATATAAACCTCCTCAATGTCTACTTTATGGTCTTGCTAATGCTCTTAGGGAACCGGATATACAAAGTCCAATATACTTGGATGCTATTTAACATTAAGTTCACAGGCTACACTCTTCCAACTAATGGCAAACTTCTATTACATTAGCTTGTAATTCTCAAGTTAATTCTTTCAATGAGTAGTTTGAACTTATTTTCGGAATATCTCTTAGTGGAAATTGGGATTCTAAGATAGATTTAGGTGGATTTGGAAGCTTTCAGACCTATTATACATTTTAGACAATCGGCATTATCAATAGTGCCCGAGCAAAGAAGCACTGTTCTATTTATTGATGGCAATACTAGATAGGACTTTAAAAGAATTTAGAGGAGTCATTACTGCACTTACTAAGTTAGTATCCAATTTGGAAAAGAGAATGAGGTCATCTATAAATGATAAATTTGTGGCTCCCACAGACTTGCATTTAGTGTGCCACTTTATCTTTCTTTCTTAACTAATCCTATACTTAACTAATTTGATTTGTACTTCCATGCTAGGAGTGTAAAGTTAAGGAGAAAGAGGGTCCCCTTATATCAATCCCCTTTCTCCTTAGAATAGATTGGTCAACTCTCTATTAATTAAGATGCCATAAGTTATTGTGGTTATATATTGATCAATCTATTTAACAAAAGTTAGAATGGAAGCTAATTCATGCAATATTTTCAAGATCAAGCTCTGATCCAATAAGTAAAATGCTTTATTGCCACTTTAATGTCACAATTCTTACTTGAACCCTTCCTGATGTAATTTTTTAGGAGTTTTGAACCAAAAGATGTTATCTTCTATTTATGTGCCAGGACTCCCCTAAATTCACGGCTACGCAAGACTATTAAGTGGGATTGCGATAGCACGTTCTGTTCACGACTATATAGGACCATTATGTGGAAATGTATAGTACGTTCTGTTTTTGGATCCACCCCAACCAATTTGATGTGCTTATGTGCTTAAATGTGTTGACAAGTTTGTTGAATGCATAATTCATGTGGCTTATAAATTGTTTGATAAATTGTGAATTGGGAAATATATGTTTCATGATTCAATGTGAGTTTTACAATGGTTTTTGCTTATTACCGATTGTAAAACTATTACCCACGAGCTTCAAGCTCACCTCCTCCCTTTCCGTTCCATTTTCAAGAGAAGAGCAAGAGATGGAGTGAAAGAGAGTCAAAGCATCACTCCGATTAAGCATATTTTTGTATTTTCAGCTAGATTTTTGTAAACACAAGGCTTTAACCGCATTTCAAGTTTTCCTAGTTCAAGTGTATTTTGTATTTTTGGTTCATGAACTCAACTGATGTATTGAGGCTTGAAATGCCACTAAAGCTTTGTAAAACTCTTATCTTTTAAGGTTAATGAAATATATGTCGTTTGCTCATGATCTTCCCATTTTGTACATTGCATTTTCAAGTTTTTAGTAGGGGTAAACTTTGTGTTCTGACTTCAGGGAAAAATCTAGACTAATCTAGGCTGAATTAGACAAAGTTGCTTATAGAAAGTTGTAGCTTATCTTTCTAGCTTTCCAACGATATATAGTATGAAATTTTTTAACATTGGAGTGGGCAGAAATGACCATTCTAAGTAGTGATGCTGCATGGGAGGTTTACGCGAGACAGATTCAGTAGCAATCGCACCTTCATTCCTTGCTATCGCACCTTCCTTGCAATCGCACCTTCATTCCTTGCGATCACACCTTCGTTCCTCGCAATCGCACCTAAAGGATTTTCCAGCTCTGAACATGTTTGACTCTTTTGGCGATAACTTTGTCATCCGACCTCCAAATGACCTAATTTTTGAACCAATGGATTCCTGACACATTTATATATCTTTACATAAAAGTATGAATTGGATATTTTTTTGAACATACTTCAGTATTTTAATGATATCATGGTTTGTAGAGATCTAAATGAGATGATTCTTGCTTCAAAATAAACTAGAGACATAGGGCTGAAATTTTTATGAAGAAATAGAGTTCTAATTAAGTCTCTAAGAGTTTCAATTTTTGGATGGAAGTTGAGAACAGAATATTATTTCAGTATAAGAACAGTCTGGAAATGGGGCCCAACACATGTTGTGGTATCAGAGACTCACGTTTCACAACTCCGATGTTGGGCTCTAAAAATGGGGTCCAACAGAGTATGTGACAGGCCTTTTTCCTAAAATTTTAACTTGAGAATTTAGGCTACATCTACTAACACCAAACATCCTCATTCTACTTCCATCATCTGCAACAGCATAACCAGGCTCTCTTCTCCCTCAGGTGGTCTTTTTGGTGGTGGCCTTTGAAGATGTACAAATATTTGTTGTTTTTGAAGGACCTCTAGGTGTTGGAGAACAACTGATATTATTGCATTTGCACTTCCACATACAAGGTTGGCAATACTTGAAGCAGTTATGGCACTAGTAGATACAGACATGGTAGCAAAAGCAGAGGTATTTGCTCTTCTTTTACCTTTCATTCCCCTTTCAACATTGATAGATATAGATGCAGAGGCATTTACTGGGTCATTGTTTGTTTGAATTGTGGATATGTTTTCTGGGGTTGATTATGAGTTGGTTATGTTTTGCTCCACATAAAAATGAGTTGACTGGTTTGGATGAGGATTTTGAAACTGCGCTGGAACCTACTATTGATAACATAAAAAATGAAAAAAAAAACTATCAGATTTCTACTACTATGGAAAAGTATCTTAGCTGTACCACATAAAAGACAAAATAGCTTATAAATTACCTCTCTACCCTTCCAAGGACAACCCCTTTTGTTGTGTCCTTATGTCTAACAGTGGTTGCATGTCATGATCATGCCCCTCCTAGACATGTGGTCAACATTTATTTTTTGGTCACTTTTGTATTCTTTTGAGGCTCATCAATGCCCTTTTTTAGCTGTTTTGGGCTTACCAAGCCCTTGTTTAAATTTTAGTGGCCTAATAGTTTCTTCATTACTAATGGGCTAGTCCTTCATACTAGGCATTGGTTGAATAGCCTTCCCATATGCTTTGATATATTCACTGTTCCATAACCAACTTGAAGTGTACTATTCAATATTAACCCTCTTGTCTTTGATAGCACATATGGAATGTGCACAAGGAATGCCAGAGAGGGTATATCTCCTACAAGAGCATATTTTGTCCTGAAGCCTCACCACATATCTGTTCTCACCATGATCAATCTCATACCCTCCTCCATTATGATGTACTAAACAATTTTGGGCAATCATGACACTCTTATCAATAGCTTCCCATATTCTTGACCCTAAATTTTCTTTCCACTTGGCAACCTCTTTTCTTTTTCTCATAATTCTTTTCATCATTTCTCTTCTAATGTGCTCAAACAACCCTAAAACTGATATTTTCCTTACATCAACTAGAATCTTATTGAATGCTTTACATAAGTTATTATCAACTAACTCAATCTATAATCTGCCCTCTCGAAAGCCCTACACCATTGCTAAACTAGTGCATAACTCTCAATATCTTTCACTGCCCTTTCCTTCTTGGCTCTTAGCTTATCCTTTTTTTTTTGAAATTCCCTTACTGTGAAGGATTTTACAATTTTCCAAAAGTGATCCTTCATCTCTTCCCTTTTATGCCCTCTTCCATGCCAATTCACATAAATATGTCTAGCACAAAACCTATGTTCAACATCTGGACACAAATCTACAATGGCTCTATCAAGTCCCTGTAAGGAAAAACATAACCATTTCAATAGGCATCTGGACACAAATATGCATATTTCATAATAATTATAGTATGCACATAATAGTAGAAAAATAAAAGTAAAAACAAGATTGATGTGAAGCTTTTACCATTTGTTGATCAGTCATTATAGTCCAATCAATTCTAGAGCCCATGTGATGTAAATCTTCTTGAAACCTTTCAATGAACCACTTATAGGTGACAGTCGACTCAGCTTTAACCACAGCCCAAGCAAGAGGAAACATTTGATTGTTTCCACCTCTTCCCACACCACATAGAAGTTAACCCTTAGTTATGGTTTTGAGCCAACATTCATCTAGGCCAAGATAATGCCTGCACCCATGCCCCATGTTTAATAGCTTCTAAACATATGTACATTCTTTTAAATTTAGGTGGAGATGTTGGAATTGGCCGAGACACTGTCAATGTAACAGTGCTTCTTGGGTTGGTCTGCCTAATCACTTCAGCATAAGACCAAAGCTTCCTAAACTCCTCTTCAATGTTGATCACAACACTGTCTATTATTTTTTTCTTTACTCTTCTCACCATAATCGTGGACACTTCAACACTAAAACAATCCTTAATGTAAAATTTGATATTAGCATTCTTTAAAAATGATTCCCTTCTAAGCTTATCCTTCAACAAGTCAAATAAGATGTTGGTGTTCATCTTAGGATTCTACCTTATTATAGTCACGAGTGTTCCTAAATTTCCTAACTTGAAATAACTGCAGTTTCCTATCAAATGCTCCATATATATACCAAGGGCAGTTCTCTGTTCTACATTTACCCTGGACAAATTTGGGCTTATTTTTGGTAAACATGGTAGCTCTCTTTTTTTTTATAGACAACAAACTAACTACACGTTTAAATTGAAAATGATTAAGAAAAATTATCCTTAATTCAATGTAAGGCTTAGCTGCATTTTCATCATAAATAGGGTATTTTCTTTTCCTCCTAATAGCATCATCTACCATATCATCTATATCACTAACAAGTTCTCCATATTCATCACTGTCACAATATTTAGACAAAACTACCTCATTTTCATCACTTGCATCATCTTCATGTTTTCCACGATCTCCATCACCATCATCCGGACCATTATCTTCATCTCCTTGCTCTAAATCCTCTTCATCCTCCATATTTGTATCATCTTCATTCTCCATATCTGCATCATCTTCGTCCTCCACATTTGAGAGATCGTCTAAATTACCTACATTACCTCCAAACCCTACATTATTAACATCCTCACCACTATCTTCAACTACATTATCCTGATTAAGCTCATTACATTCATCCTCAATCATTTCAACAGGGGTATCTACACCATGTTCAATATAAATATCAATACCACTTGCACCCATCATCTGACTAACCTAACACACTAGCATCATCGTGTACAACCCTCAAACCATTACACAGTTTAAAACCAAGAATAAGATAAAATATCCTTTTCACATTGTTATGTCCATTTCTCTTACATACATCAACTGGTTCAGAGTAGCCGAGTAAGTTAGGATTAAATTGAATTTCATCCACAAAACCACCCTCATATCTAACATTATTAGCCACATTAACAAAACATCCCGTATGGTGAAACCTCAGAGTTACCTCATCAAATGTCATTATGCTAAACCGAAATGACCAACCCCATGAAAAGAAAGAGACAAATTCAAAATGGTGAAAGGAAATACTGAAGTTAAAGTGAGAAATTGAAGCATAGCACAACATATGATGCTTAACATATTCATAACAATTCCATCAGCCAATTAATCCATTGCAAACATATGGTTTAAGAGGTATATATGAACAACATAGTGAATAAATATCTTAGAAGTGGATGTGTATGGTGAAGGAATAGGGATAACGATTGTACAAGAGTGCCACCTAATAGAATGTGTTAGCAAACATAAGTTGAAAAGATGATATAATTGTTTCATACGTAGTGGCATTACATACTAACCTCATATATATAAAAATCTCTTCTAAGAATATACTAAGTTCTATAAATCCTTATAAAATGCCACCTTAATACTAGAATCATCATATAACTATATATCTAGCACCTCATTTAACCCAACATATAGGTGCCTAAGTTAATCTAAACATAGGTCCTTTTGAAAATGTTTACGAAATTTAAGCTTAGGTCTAAGCTTTCACTCATATTTAAATAACATTAAGAGCAACTCCTATAAATCTCAGATATAGAAATCTTAATTAAAAAACAAAAAACAATCTATAACAAGATAAAATATGATTACTTATAATCTATCTATAAAGAAAACTCAGATAAAAATCATCCTTGGAATAATAAAAATAAATAAAAGAAAGAAAACCACATTTTAAAGGTATCCCATGATGATGATCTCTATCTTCTAAATTGATATGCTTTCTTAGAATGATTATAATCTCTAATCCTATTGAAAATTACTATAAGATGTGCAATCTAGGGCTCTTTCTCCTTAAACATCTCTAACCCTAATTATAATATGAAAGGAAGTGAAGCTAAACTTCACC
This sequence comes from Erythroxylum squamatum, assembly GCA_025629845.1. Taxonomy (NCBI): domain Eukaryota; kingdom Viridiplantae; phylum Streptophyta; class Magnoliopsida; order Malpighiales; family Erythroxylaceae; genus Erythroxylum; species Erythroxylum squamatum. Next base: position 12,916,832 of record JAOTBA010000006.1, on the reverse strand, counting down.
TTTCTTGTCCTTTTATGGTTTATACATATCTTTAAAAAGGTATTTTTTATTGCAAATATGTTCGTGTCACAAACTATGCATTAGATTGATTCTCTACAAAGTGGATTATAAGCTTTGACATGCCCATGTTCTAGGTCATATTTCGCATTTAGCTTTTCTACCTTGTCTATCTTTAAAGGCTTCAAAATTGTTTCTGACTAAGTATTCTCCTTATTTCCTATTGCACACAGTATATAAAGTAATTTTTAAGATAATCACTACAAAATTGAAGTCGATTGTGAAGTCCATCACAAATCTTACATAAGGGGCATTCATCCAGGAATACTTATTGGGGACAATATCGTTAAGGTGTAGCATATCTAGGTTGAAAGATAATACACAAAAGACCAAAGTAATAAGTATATCAAACATACACAAAAGACCAAGTTCTGCTTTATTTTCCTTATGTATCCCCTGAAACTTGTTCCCTAACCTGTAACATCTTTCTAAATATGAGATTTAATAATCAAAATCACAAGTTTCCTCCTTAAGAACCATAACCCCTACTACTTATTATTCTAATTGATTCGATTCCCATTGTATATAAGATTCATCACTCCAATGTCATTTAGACAAAACTTTGAAATCATTTGAAATCATTACATGGACCATTTGATCCTAGGATTCCTCGTGTTTTAGCTTCCAAGAGGGTGCAGTTAAAATCCTAAGGTAGTATCTAGGGGAAATTTATAACTGAGCTCATTTATTCTAGGTTCCTCCATAAAGTGGCCTTTTGAAATGATAAATTGGCCATATAGACAAAGATAATGTAGAACATCCTTTTTCCTTGCATAAGTTTTTTAAAGAGATGAATTACTTAATCATTAACGATTGAATTAGTGATTTCGATCAACTCTGGATCATATGTTATTACCATCCTTCTATTATGATTGGCTCCAGTGACGGAGCCAGGAATTTAAGATAGGGGGCCCAAAAATTAATTTTTTTAAATTTTGGGGGGCCCAGTACACCACTGACCCTTAAATAACTCTATCTTTATATATATATATAT
>JAOTBA010000006.1:12881385-12897980 GCA_025629845.1 Erythroxylum squamatum | reverse complement strand
AAATAGTTTGTATATGTATTGGATCAAAGGAGACTTATGTTTAACATAAATGGCAAGAATAAAAAGTTGGATAACCGAGACAATCCTTTTATGTCATGTTGGTTAAATCAATAAAATAAGAATCATAAAGTTACATATAAAGATACGTGCATTCTTTTGATTATGAATCATATAAAACTTGTCAAGTTGAAGAATAATCAAATCGACCTTTAGTGAAAGGATGATAATGGTATTGAATTTTTAAGTCTTATACATGTAATGTATTGGATAGAATAATAATTCATAAAAAGGATAATACTTATATTTCATTAGATTATTAATGACTTTATATAATATAGTCATACGAATTAAATGAAATAATGATTTAAAAATTTAAAAAGTTCAAGTTGTTTAAATCTAAGTAAAAATAAAGTATTGAGAATGCTAAAGCACTTCAATGAGATCGTTGTGGTAAGTTTTGAATTTTCGGTTATCTATAGGGAATGAGATTCATTGGTGAATTCCTTCACAAATAAATTCATAAGTGTATGGATTTATGTAAGGAGTAAAATACAATATGAGATATTGTATAATGCAATAGTATTTCTTTTATAGCAATGCCTGGTATAATGACTTACCTTCTAAAGTTCCAATTAAATCAATTAGTAAGATTTCAGATTAGGTATGAAATGCTAAGTCTTTGAAATACTTAAAGCTAATGATTTAAAGATGTGATGCTTAGCTGAAGCATATATTATCCATTTAGTTTAGAACTAAATTAAGTAATAAAGTGTTATGAGATATCTAAAGGTTGGATATAATCTTACAGACCCATTAAACAAATTGTTTGATTCAAAGTATACTTATAGGAGAATGGTTCTCAAGATAAGTAGTGGGAGTAAGAAGAAATTTGAAAGGTTCAAATCTTATAACATTACATCTAATTGGAACTAATACCTTTAATGAAACATTTGATGTATAGTTCAAAGGCTATAAGATGATGAATCCAAATAGTTTGTTTTGGAGATTATTATGAATTTATCACGTCTACAAGAAGGTAAGTGGGAGTATCATTGTCCTCTTCAGTGAGACTATGTAGAGACATATTATTTACAGAGAACACAAGTTTTAACTTTTAATTGTTGAACACATAATTTTCAAGAATAACTCTTGTTGGATATGAAAAGGTAACAACATAATAATGGGAATTAGATCTATAGAGATAGATTAGACGTTGTTAACTTATTCTAAATCCAAGTGCATAGTTAATGTACTAAAGATGTTTAGTATTTAAGATATCAGATACTTGTGAAGTATTAAAGATATTCATTACTCTACGTGTGAGTTGATATTTGAGTTCAAGATGATAAGGATATAACTTTAGAAGTAAATCCTAATTAAGGTTTATTTACATAAAACAATATCATTTAGGATTGGAAAAGTTCCAATGTAGAAATTGGTTGTTAATTAAGCCATAATACATTTTTTGTTTAGTGGAAATGATTAATTGGATCGACAAGTTCTTTGATGAACTTGATATAGTTTCTTTGCATTGTTCAAGACAGTAATGTGCTGTAGAACATTAGAGCCATTGGGCAAGCATAAGGAGCTAATGTCTCATCAAAGATCCAAGAATGCATTTTGGTAAATTTTCTTAATTATGATGATAATTAAGATGGGAGTTGTAACATTTAATCAAGTGCTCACTAAAGAGAATCTTGTAGAATTCTCTCATTAAGCCACTATTGCAGTAGTAGAATAATCGTCATATGGTGATATGGTATGAGATACTTAAACTATTGGCTTAGTGCAAGTAGGAGATTGTTGATTTATGCCCTACAACCAATCGCTTTGGTTGTAGTTTAGTGACAAATTATTAAAAGGCATTCTTTATCTTGTACAATTTTAAATGTATATGATAAAGTCCATGGGATAATTGTACATTGCAAGTGAAATTATAATGAGATTATAATTATGAGATTCATATTGTATTTATGTATTATTCCTAATTGTTCTTAGTCATTATTCTATTAAGATTGGACATTAATAAAATGTAAAAAAACTAGCACACGTTTTGTTTTTCCTTATGAAGGAAGTAGTTGATCTCACAGGTTAAAGTATATAGATACTTAAACAAACGTGTGGGTGCTTACTAGAGAACAGGTTCATTGAACAGACCCGATATGAGAAATCCATTTGAAACATTACTTGTATGCCTATGGAATTCTCATTGTGATGATTGTATAAGTGATTCTTTGACTTGAGGTCATCAAAGTTATCTTGTATGGGGGATTGTTATGTTTTGATACTACTTATGATTTATTTAATCATAGGTCGTTTAATCGGTAGTCATTGGATGTAGCATAAAATATATGGAGATAGTTAAGTGATCATGATAGGATTTATCACTTTAAAGTAATTAGGGAGAATGTTTCGTTGTTCTCGATTAGTATTAATTCAAAAAATCCATAGCCAAGGTGAAATGATGTTTAGTAAATAATTTACAAATGTCATTAATTGAATTGATAGCTAATAGCAGAGAACTAATATAATTAGACTCAAAATAGAGTAGACATTAATTTCAAGCTCTATGTCTAATCGGAACATTGTATAATGAAAGGATTAAATTATAAGAAAAAATTATGCACGGAAAGGTTAGTCAAAATCACTTTGACATTCTTAAATATTTGGGTGGTCATGATGCATTGCTAGACGCCAATCTTGATATATTATTATAAATTGTTTAATTGGAGAATTAAAGATAAATTAAAAGGAGTTTTAATTTATCTAATTTTAATTATGAATTAAAATTATATTTTTATAATCATCGCCAACATATTTGGGAACCTAATGGGTCTCACAAATAGAATGGGTTGAAGAGAGCAAAATTAATTTAATCAAGTTAGACTTGATTGTAAAGTTTGAGAAACTTTATAATTAAATATGAGATATTTAATAAATAAGGATCAATATGAGATACTGAATCTTATTTAGAAATAATTGGTATTTAATTAGAATTATTTGTAATTCTAATTAAAGTTTAATTGAAATTAAAATTTAATTTCAATTAAATTATTAAAATGTTTAAATTTTATTATAAATAGGCTTAAGCTCTATAGAGCTAGCACTTATTACTTAACCTTCTTTGTAAAAATTACAAAGTTCTCTCAACTCATTCTGTAGATACCGTTAGAGGTCGAACGCTTATTCGGCTACAGTGGTTGAGATAAATCGATTTCAGAAATGATTTGAGGGATACGACAAGACAAAAACTAATCTTCAGAATAAGGTTTAGATTATATTCATGTTTTGATTATGTGTTAATTATTTTATAAAATTAAGTTGATCTTAGTTTTTAATAAACTAATTTATGAAAAAAAAATCGTAATTATTCCGCTACAATCAAGATTAGATTTCGACCCAGTTTTCCAACAAGAAGTTGGTAACTTAAGATGCCTCGGAGGTGCTTTCTGACAGTAAAATCTGGAAAATTTTCAACTTCACCACCAAGTTAGGTTACTTGGTTATTACACAAAAAGAAAAGTTTTCTTCTTTTTGTATTATTAGCTCAAATTGTTATGCTTGTTTTGGTAATCCTACGTACTTAATTGGGTTTTGGTTGTAGATAGAACTTGACAACAACGACAAGGCAAGTTCTACCATCCCACCATAAAGTATGTTCCTCTATTTGTTGGCGTCATTAAAAAAGTTTCAATATACGAGTCCCGGCATTTGAAGTAAGAAGAGATTTTGTTTTTGGCATTTACTCGCGATTGTCACAGGCACGTGTTAAGAGGGGGGAAAAATGACCCAAAGCAGAGAAATTGGTCGAAAGAATAATGAGCAGAAACGACGCAGCTCATGTGTGGACCTTGCTTTCTCCCTCGCTGCAAAGGAAGGCCCATCTTCCAGTCTTGATTATGTGAAAATCTTGGTGTCTTTAAACCCTTTCAATCTTTGTGTCTTTAAACCCTTTCTTTACCCGTTACTCTGCAGAGGAAAATGCTGATTTTCATCGGAACCATCTTCATCATCACTTGATGAACTAATTAGAATTTATTATAATTAAATTAGGTTAATTATGCCATAAGAATTTAAATTTAAATTAAACAAAACAGACGACCCTGCAATGTTATACCACGTGTTACTATAAATGTATTAATAAAAATAAGATGACATTCAATAAATAAAAACTTAATTTATTTAAATTTTTATTCATTTAAGACTTATTTTAAACATTTTACGTTATGGTTTAAATTTAATACTATGCACTAAAATGTTAAAGCTCAGCATTTGGTGAAAACATTAGGTTTAAAATATACTTTCTTTAATAAAATTTCTATTAATATTTAATTTGATGATACATAAATTAAAAATATTTGACTATTTTCTAAGGTGTACGTTATTCCACACGCCAGGAACTTCAGATTTGTCCATTCTCTCCTACTTGTAGCTTATTAGCCTAATCACTTATTTCACTTCCTAAGTACCTAACTAATTTCCTTTCTCTTATTTAATACCTAAGCCTTTTCCATTACCGAATCTCCTTCCTTCGTCCTTGTGCATTGAAGAGCTTCACTTTCTATTGATAAGCTTCATTCTTTAAGTGAGTCTCATCTCTAACATTCTTCAAATAAATCTAACTCCCAACAATGTATCTCACTGAGATCACAACAATGTCACCGAAATTAAAGTCTAGTTTGAAAGTAGAGTTTTTCTTGTGAAGAATTATGAGAGGTTCTCTCTGCCCACAGGATAATGTGTAGCTCTTCAGCCCATATTCAAATAGTTTGTTCTATTACAAATCTTCAATAGCCGTAATGACGTTAAGAATACATATCAATTTAACAATTCTTTGTACATAATTATCTGGACAGTTAATCCGGTTAAGTAGTGCAATATAAACCTGCATAAGTATAATACGTACAAAATATCTGAGCTTCCCTCAGATTCCAGCGCCAAAAGCCAAAAGTGTTAGTGTATAACGGCTAAAGTTCAGATCCTCTGTCCAATATTATGGTGTCTTATTGTGTCTAATAAATCTCAGCCATTTATTTATGTGAATCCCGTATGAATCTCGCGTGGATCTCGCAAAATAAATGGCTCAAATTTTATGAGACAGAATAAAACAGAGCAATATTAAACAGAAGATCTGTACTCACTAGTTAGGCTTGGCGCTAAGAAAGTTTTCAAGTAACTGTAACTTGACATGATGGATTGATGTATAATTAGTAATTCAAATTTGAGTACTTAATGTCCAAGTGTGCTCTAGGATCCCAGTGTAGGATCTGATTATACATTTTCCTTCTGACCGGTTATGGCTACATTTGCTGAACACGATGTTTCACCAAAATTAATCAGCTTTTGCGATAAAGGGTTGAACATCAACAAGTTATTTCATTTGTATAATGTCCAGAATCATTGCCCTTAGTGGACAAGCAATTAGGCTTCAACACCAGTTATCAGGTCAGGATTTCATCACTGGCACTTGGACTAGGATTAACAATTTTCTTTAGATGAGAAAACAACTCTCTTAAAGCCTTGGTATAGCATTTCATGATCATTCTCCTGGTAAGTTCTCAAGAAAATGTAATTGTGATTTATATTAACGAAAGAAGGCTACATAAAAAGTTGGAAGTAAGAGAAACTATAATCAATTTCCAATCCTCTGAATGTATAAGCAACAAAGAGTAAACTACAGAATTCAGTTCGTCATTGAACAGGAAATTGCAAGTCTACAGATGGTTCGTATGTTCCTACTAAAATCTACATGGAGGCCACTAGTACAATGATTTTCCGAGGTTTCCAGAACATGCCAACGCATGGAGGCATGTCAGCATTAATGCGGTACGACTTGGGAGTTGGTATGCACACATAAATTGTACACTTGTTACAAGGACGTGTAATCGATTCTGCATATACAGGTTTCTTCAATTTATAAATGTCTAGCCTACAGCTACCTTGAGCAGATAAACCTGGAAAAGAAAATTGAGCATTATAACCATTAACGTAGAATCGATTCTGCATGTACAAGGTTTCTTCAATTCATAAATGTCTGGCCTAGGGCTCACCTTGAACAGATAAAACCAGGAAAAGAAAATAGATCATATTAACCATTCCTATTTTCCTAATAGCAAGTCATAACGAAAATAGAGAAGCTTTGGGAAAAGGGAAAGATGGAAGAATATAGTCATTGACGCATGACTTTACTACAGATAATATAGTAGGTAATGGCAGAATCACACCTGTCTACCGTCCCTAAATAATTCTGTTTAGTGGGATTCTATTTCTTTGATGGGGAGCCCTTTCTGTATGAGAGATAATCTGAGGCATCGTCATACCAACTGAAACAATGATCTCTGAATCACAGAATGAAAATTGTAAATAACGTGCCAATCGACAATGGTATGCTATGAAATCCATTTGAAACAAAAAGGAACTCAAAAGTATAAATCATGGAGCAAAAAGCACAACCTTTGTCTCATCAACTTTTATACTGATTCTGGTGTGAATTTTTTTGTCTGCTTGCGAAGAATTCATGTTATAAAAGATATAGCCCTCACCATCAGAATCACAAATCCAATTATTTATGACACACAAATATCAGTCCTTATGTCTGAATGTAGTATCCAGTCATCATTTTCCCGTGAGGGAGACTATCAGCTTGTAGAAATCTTTCTTTAACTAAGGAGATAAATGCAATTAATCAACCTTTTAATTTAGTTCAACGGTCAAAGATCCAATTTTGCAACGGACTGAAAGTCAATGGGACATCTTTTAACAAGTAATTGAGTCTATCAACGACAAACCATGAAGCATCAACATTATATTTACTGGATACATTAAGTTCATACAACAATCTTGGACCCACTAAAATATTTCAAGGAGTAACTGTCAATCAATTAATTCAAATAAAGGTTAGGGGGCCCATTAAGTGATGTATTTCTACTAACTTTCCTCCACTGATCTCCCATTTATTTGTTACTAACAGCAGATGGTTACGGTCATATAGCATAATATATCAAAAAGGCACTTCAACATTACTATAACCTCGATTTGTTGGGACCTAGAAACTCTTTCTTATGTACAAATAGGCAAAAAAGAGGCAATTTGTGCAACAAAATTTAACTTACATCTAAACATTTGGGAGTATTCCAAAAGAACTCTTTAACATTTTAAAAATATCTAATTTAAATTCTAAATTGATGGAACCTCAACTCCTCGTAAGGTTCTTTCAATTTTAACCCAGGTAGACTTTTTTATTATTTTTTATGAACCCCTCTTACTAGGCGGAAAGAGTTGTGGGTCGGGCCCCCTTACTAGTTGGACATCCCAAGTGGTAAAAGGGGTACACAACTCTACCCAAATACCTAATTTCCCAAACATTTTTAGACTTAAGTTGGTCTCCTTTCTGTGTCTTGTTCCTCCCTCTCCAGTAAAGTGCCCGCTTGTTTTCCCAACCCATGAAGTCCTGATGGCCTTCAAAAGATTAGACACTGAAATTACAGTTGGACTTGGAACAGGTATTTGAAAAATATAAGTGCAGTTCAGGATCGTGCAATGAATTGGGTGAAATAAAACGTGAAGCCACTCCTTCCTGGAACTAGTATCATTGGGATTGTAGTAGGGAATGAGATCTTGGGGGGCTAAAGACAATGAGATATGGGAGATGATGTAGGACAAATAGAAGAATTATTAACTAGTAGCTAAAACTCACAAAATTAGAAATATACATGATATTAGGCTAGTATTTTAGGGTTTAATATAGCTGGAAATTAGGATTTTAGTTGCTGGAATTTTGTGGTGAATACAAAGAATGGAAGGTAAGAAACTAGGAATCACTTTTAGAAGAAAGTATCACACCTTCTAGTTGAAAACTTCAGTTTGTAGAAAAATTTTAGATTTCTTCTTGATGAAGAGCTGAATACATAAAAAACAGTTTCTCTACCAATTAGAGATAAGGCTCCGAACTTCTGGACCTCTCCAAACCCTACATTCAACGGGACTTTTACTAAGTTGTTGTTGTTGACGAGCTGAATACACACATATATATAGTTCTTAGAATCCTTATTATAGTAGGAAAGAGTTCCTAGTTTAAGTCTTATTATAATAGAAATTCTATAAGTTTTAAATAGCTAGGATAACATATCTAAAATAGAATATCCTATTTAACTTACTACTATTTCCTATCTAATAAAGAATCCTAACACAATCTAAATTTTAGCCCTTATCTTTGATGTCAACTCAATTTCTAATCTTCATCCTACCAAATTAAAGCTTGTGATTAACTAATCTTTTCTCTTTTATTTCTTTTATATATTTTAAATTCTTTTGTATCAATTCTCTTATGCTTATCTAAAATCATCCTCGACGTAGAACGTTATAAATACTGTCCATATATGTCTGGATTCAACTTTTGAAATTCTAATTCTAGAATCCAAGTACTGTCAGAAATTGGTCTTCCTTTCCATTTGATAAGAAATTATCGACATCCTCCATCTCTTGTGACTACAATTTGTTCATCAATAACATCCTCTATTTAATCTTTAAGATGAGGAGTGGCTGGAAGTCTTGCAATTGCATTTAGGGATTGCTCATTGTGTTCATTATAAATAGTTAAGACCGCAACATTAAAGACAGGACCTATTCCCATGTCACTTGATAATTTCAAAACATTATCACTTATCTTCTTGATGATCTTATAAGGTCCAACATTTCATAAATAAAGTTTCTTATATTTCTCTTTTTGAAAACATTCTGGACGAATCCTAACCATCACCATATCCCTTCATTGAATTCCAACAATTGAAGATGTTGATCGACAGGTTCTTTATAAGATAAATTGTAGGTTATTATCTTTCATCATATCACATCAAAGATGTCCTTCATGTGCTGTGCAAAAACTTCAGTTTCAACACTAAGTCATGTTGTTTGGGGTAAAGGAACTAGGTCAATAGGCTTCCTTGGTTGAACTCCTGAAACTATCTCACTCTTACCGTTAAACCTATTTATAGAACTGTTGTATGCAAATTCTGTCATAGGAAGAATTAGGTCCCAATTTTTCACATTGTCTTCAACCAAACATCTTAACAAGTCCCTCAAGCTTCTATTCACTACCTCTATTTGTCCATCAGTTTAGGGAGGAAAAGAATGTGAAAATTGAAGCTTAGTGTTTAATGTTTTCCATAGAGTTCTCAAAAAATAACTCATAAACTTCACATCACAATCAGAGACAACAGTTAACGGTAATAAATGGAGAAGTACAACCACTTTGAAGAAAATTTTAACAATATGGACAATATTATAAGTCTTGGAACATGGAATGAAATGACTTATTTTGAAAAAACCTATCCACCACCACAAAAATAGAATCATAACCTCTTATAGTTTTAGGAATTTCCAAGACAAAATTCATACTTATGTCCTGCCACAATTCATAAGGCACGGGTTTTCTTTAGCTAATTGATATGTTCAATATTACTGTATGACCTTAGACATGTCCCGCTTTAAAGAGGGCCAATAAAAGTGATCATCAACCAATGCGATGATGTTATCTCTTCCAAAGTGTCTTGGAGAAAGACGCAATCAATAGGATTTTTTGATTTTTACCTCCTCCATGTAATTCCCAAATCACATACTCCCTTATGGAAATATTAGTTTGAAACGATAGTCATCATGGATCACAAAAGGAAAGTATTGGCTTCATTGTCCAGTTGTAATTTTTCGAATCTAAAGCATATTCTCTTTTTCTTTTATCGAACCCCACAACTTTTACAGCTAAAGTGTTAAGCAAATGACTCTTCCTACTCAATGCATCTGCTGCCTTGTTCTTAACTCCTATCCGATGTTTGATAAAAAAAGTTAAATTGCTCCAAAAATTCACTCCATAAGGCGTGCCTTTTGGTCAAGTTCTTCCAGAATTTGAAGTGTTTAAGAGATTCATAATCTGAATATAAAATAAATTCCTTGTATAAGAGATAATGATGCCAATTGTAAAGAGAACGTACTACTGCCTAAAATTCCTTGTCAGAGGTCAAATATCGTTTGATCTCTTCACTTAAGTTCTCACTGAAGTAAGCAACTGGGTGTCCCTCTTGGCTAAGTATGCCTCCAATTCCCACATGAGATGCATCACAAGCAACTTCAAATGCCTCAGAAAAATCTAGAAGTTGTAAAACAGGAGATTTAGTCATCTTTTTCTTGATTTCTTCAAATGCTTTAATTGCTTCCTTTGACCAAGTAAAATGTCCTTTCTTCATACAATCAGTAACGCATGTCATTATGGTGCTGAAATTACGAGTAAATCGCCTATAGAATGTTGCTAGGCCATGGAAACTCCATGTCTCGTGCACATCCTTTGGAATAGTCCAATTAAGGATGGCCCCAATCTTCTCAAAATCCATCTCCATTTCACTGTAGGATATAATAAAACCCAAAAATACAACACTTGATTGTAAGAAAGAACACTTCTTTAAGTTGATATAAAGTTTCTCTTGCTTCAAGCTCTCAAAACTTGTAGATGTAATAAGTAATCTTCTTTAGTCTTGTTGTATATTAATATGTCATCAAAATATACCACCAAAAATTCGCCTATAAATAGTCAAAACACTTGATTCATCACTCTCATAAAAGTGTTATGTGCATTTGAAAGTCCAAATGACATCGCCAATCATTCGTAAAGTTCATCTTTAGTCTTGAAATCCATTTTCCATTTATCTCCAGGTCTGATTCTAATTTGGTGGTATCCACTTCGTAAGTCTATCTTGGTAAAGATAGTAGCTCCATATCTAACATGTCATCAAGGCAAGGTATTAGAAATCTATACTTATTATGATCTTAATCAATACACGTTTGCCAACTTCCATCCTTTTTAGGAGTCAATAGTGTTGGAACTGCACACAGACTAAGGCTTTCTTGAACAAATCCTTTTTTCAATAACTCCTCTACCTATCTCTTCAGCGCTTCATTCTTAATGTGATTCAAGCGATAGGCTGGAAGATTTGGCAAAGTAGATCCAGGCTCCAAGTCAATAGCATATTGAATATCTCATAACAAAGTTAATTCACCTGGTAAATCATCCAGTGCAATGTTTGAAAAATCAACTAACAATTCTCCCACTTCTTTTGTTAAGGTAAAGTGTGTTTCAAGTGTTGTTTCTGTTACTTCCCTCACTAACATTGCAAACACAATTCCCTTTTCCTTGCTAAAAACTTCAAATTCTCTCTCCTTAAGGATATTAAGAGGCTATTTCTTGGCATTTATAGTTGTCTTATTACTTCCTCTTTGTTTTTCTACCTTATCTACCTTCATAGGCTTCAAAATTACCTAATAGGTGTTAGCTTTTCCAAAGTGCTGCACATCTTGATCATAAAGTCACGGTCGCACAATTAAAATGTGAGATACTTTTATAAGAATGACATCATACCAAATAGAGTCCTCATATATTCCTAATTTGAAAGACACCAAGCACCTTCGAGCAACTAATATAGTACTATCATCTACCCAAGCAACTTTGTAAGGATTTGGATGTTTTTCGTGAGTGAATTCAATCGTTTCACCATGTTCTCCGATATCACATTCATACTACTTCCTCCATCAATGATAAGCTTGCATACTTTATCTCTGCGTCTAACTTAAGTGAAGAAAATAGCATTACGGAGCCATTCTTCTTGTTCTTCCACTTTAAGGGTCGTAAGTATGCGTCTCACTACATTAAGATTTGTAGGACTAGTTAGTTCGTCACTAGAGTCTCCTTCCAACTCCTCTCCATTTTCGTTCTCACACACATACTCATCACATTCTTCCTCTTCCTCTTCTTCTTACCATCATATGCAAACCTTTATTTGGACATTCATAAGCAAAGTAGCCCCTCCCATTGCATCGAAAGCACTTCTTATCACTGCTGCCTCCTTTTGTCCCAGTTTTAGCTATGACCTTATCTTTAAGTTCAGCTCCTTGAGAAGTTTTGTAGTTGTTTTGTGGTGCAAATTTTGATACATTCAATGTTGGCCTAAAATTTTGCACTATCGTAATTCGCTTCATGCCAAACTCCCTAGCTTGACTTCGAAACATTTTAGTTACTTGTTTTCCTAAGTAATGTTCCGCTCTTAAAGCCAAGTGATATGCATCTTCAATGTTGTAAATCCTTTGCAATATTAGCTCCATATGAATTTCTACCCTTAAGCCATTTTTATAGTGAGATATAAGTTGTCATTCCGACTCCATCTCTTCACATCGAATAGAAAGTTCAACAAATATTTCCGTGTACTTAGTTACGGACATAATCCCTTGTCTAAGTGTTGTGAGTTGATCTTGGAGATCTTCCTAATAACGAAATGGTAAGTATTTTTCTTATAACTTCCCAATCAACAATTGGTGGTTGGCCTTACTATTTTATGTCTCTTGCATTGTCTAACCTTACTCTTTTAATTAAGCTTCCAAATTGTGTACAAATCATTTTATGGAATATTGGAAAAATACTGCTCACCTTTGATTTTTCTTTCATAAGAAATAACTAGGTAGTTCTCGTACAATCATCAATGAATGTTACAAACCATTTAGCACTAGAAATGTTAGATATTCTAGGCGGCCCCCATATATCAATATGCATCAAAGAGAAAGGGCTAGTAGATCTTATATTACTTGATGGAAATGACACTAAATGATGCTTAGCAAATTCGCATGTATCACAATGAAACTACCGACATTTTCATTTTTAAAAAGTGAAGGAAACATACTTTTAAGATAAACAAATAGTGGATGACCAAGGCGGTAATGATGAAGACAAATTTCAGATTTATTGGAAGATAGAATACTTGATAAGCCAGTGAAATAGCTTATTATTTTTGTTCTTATTGCCACTCATGTCCTCGAGGTAATAATTCCATTATTCACCTTAGCAAGCACAATGGTCCTCCCTGTAACCAAATCCTAAAAAACACAGTGTGCAAGATAGAAAGTCACTTTGTAATTCAAATCTTTGGTAATTTGACGAATAGATAAGAGATTGGAAGACAACTTCGAGACATGTAATACACTATGTAGAGACAAAGAATCAGGTAAATTTATTGTTCCTTGGCCCGCAACAGTTATAGGAAATCCATCAACAACAATAATTTTTCAACCTCTAGGACATGGGTTATATGTTCTAAATCTAGTTAGGTTGTAAGTCATGTGGTCAGTAGCTCCTGAGTTTATGACCCAAGAGCTTAGGGAGGAAAAACTTGAGGCATTCAAAGCATAAGAATTAAGGCACTTACCTGATTGAGCCAATGGACAAGTAGTAGAGGATTTTTCAAAAGAGTTGAGAAGGTTTCTTAGCTTGTCTATTTCTTCTTTCTTCAAATCTCCAACATCAACATTGTTGGATTTTTCTTAAGGTTGGTCTTTCCCATTAGTGAAGTGGGCTTTACCTCCTTTGAATCCTCCCTTCCGGTTAAGGACATGTCCCTTCCCATACAGTTTGGAGCAATCACCTCGCATATGGCATGGTTTTTTACAATATGTGCACTAGACTGAGTCTTTATTTTTTGTGACGCTCTTATTATTCATCTTTGCAAATAGTATTGTTGAGCTTTCTACTGCTTTTGGCTCCAACATAACTTCTCTTCTATTCTCTTCGGCCCGAATCAGTGATATTATCTCATTCAGAGATATTAACTTTTCGAAAATTCTAAACTCTTATCTAATCCAATTCTACATTAAGGCTAGTAAAAAAATCATAAATTCTATCATTTTTGATAAAGCTATTCAAGGTGGCTACATCTTCACCACACTACATCTAAACACATTGGTATTGGTTCGTTTCCTACCATAGATTTTTCGAAAGGTTGTCATACTCCGTAATAGAAAGGTTACCTCGTTTAGTAGCTAAAATCTTTGTTTTGATTTCATATATTAGAGCAACATCTCCTGCCTTTGAATAGGTCTATCGAAGATTATTCCATATGTCCTTAGCTATTGGAAAGAACATGCTAGTGTCGCTTAATTTAAGTATCATGTGCTGAGTAGTTAGTGTCTCTTCTAATTCAGTGGTGAGGGTGGTGGTTTTTGAAATTTCTAACATGTTGAAGGTTGCAATAAGGACAAGGAATATTGGCAATCAAGGCTTAAGATAGGAAAAGACCAGCAATGAAGGTTGGCAAAAGAAGGTCCCAAGAGTAACTACTCTGATACCACGAACAAAAGGCTAAATGGTCAGTCACTAAATTAAATCATTTTTTATCGTAGGCTCTACATAATTTATACAAATGAGATTTGACTCCTATCAATCTCATGAAATCTAATATATCCTAAAAATCAGGAGATAATTATTCTATCCCAAAACAAAACAAAAATAATAGGCTATACATGGAGTTCCTAGCTGCGATTGAAGAAAATATTTTGGATTTTGAACAACTATTGCATATACCAAACTAACATGTATTATGACGACATGTTTAAAGCACAAGTTGATGTAGCCTTTGTAGCTCTTGAAAAGGCTAGTTTTCCAAAGATGGAAATAATAGTTTATGAAACAAGTTGGGCTTCTTCTAGAGAAAAAGATGAGGCAAGTACTACTTTATAGAATTTGGAGCCTTACAATCATAATATGAGTAAATTTCTGGCAAATTGTAAAGCAAGAGGGGCATAGTTGTGGAACCCCCTTGCCAAATGGGAAGTCCTTGCAAGAGGGCCTAAAACAGATAATATAAAGGTTCCACGTAGGTTTAAATTTATAGAACCCTAACAGAGTTTTAAGGTTCCATCAATTTAGGATTTAAATTAAACATATCTAAAACGTTAGAATTCTTTTTAAATTTATAGAACCCAAACTGAGTTTTAAGGTTCCATCAATTTAGGATTTAAATTAAACATATCTAAAACGTTAGAAATCATTTTAAACACTCTCAAATGTTTTAACTCAAAGTTAAATTTTGGTGCAAATACTAGGGTTCAAATTGCTCTTTTTGCCTATGTAAATACCATTATCCTACATAAGTCACACATATGTCTGATCCATGCCTGTCAGTACATGAGCATGAGGTACGCTTCAAAAGCCAAAAGATGAATGCAAATATTTAGGTTACATTAGTGCAATTATGGATAATTATGGTTATGTTTTACAATTAACAAGTTTTAGTTTTAAATGCTAGCAAGTAAATAGTCATTTCCTCTCACAGCTTTTTGGTTACCCTATTTGAAAAATAAAAAGAGTACGAAAGCATATTTAAATAGAACAAAATATGAGAAAACAAACCTATGCCTTCTCGAATGGACAAATTTGGTCTTATGATTTCGTCAGAATTGACCAGAAATATATCACCAATATAAAGATGATTCGTTGGGACATAGACACTGCATAGCTCCTCATAGCCATCATCCCTCTAGGCCAACCATATATATCAACAAGAAACTCAAACGAAAGAAGTTACAGTTAAACCATGCCAAAGTCAATATTATAAACACTTTTCACTTTTGAGATGGTTCCATTGATATCTTATAGAACAAAAAGCTAGGAGAAGGAAAAAACAAGAGGGAAAATAATCCTTGAAATAAAGTATGTACCTATGCACTTTGATACTACAGCATCAAGTAACGGGAAGGTTTTTTTTCTTTATTTGGACTTTACTTAGTTTTGGCAACTAGTGTAACCAAACAATTGATTAAGATCTTTTAGCTTTAGCTAGATAAGTAACAAATACCTGAAGAATGACTGTTGACGTGATGAACCCAAATGCATATTCACCATGACGAGGATGACGAATAATTGCAAGCTCTTTAAAGGCAGTTGTATTTTGGTCTGCGTGATACAAGACGACAAATTAAAGATTTAAGAACAGAATTAAAAGATCAATTCAGTACTTGTTCACTCATTTAAGTCGTCAATTTATCAAAACCAACTTAGAGTGTGATAATGTAGCCATACTTGTTTTCTTATGCCCTACAAGCAAAAGTTATTACCCTATTTCCTTCACAAATTTTAATTTTTCCTTCTCTACTAAATGACAAAGGAAAGGCCAGAAAAGAGCAAAAGAAAGCAAACATTTATGTTGGGCACATGACTATTACAAGATGAGAGAGATAATATTTGACAATAGAATGTTTTACCACTTCATGTTTCATAATACCAAAAGCACAAGAAAGTCGAATAGAATCACCTGGAGAAATAGCAGCACTAATTTGCTTAGACGCTGAATATATGTGCTTCACAAATGGCATTTGCTTAATGAACCATTCCCCAATCCAAAAAACTGTGGCACCCAACCATGATGAAGCAAATATGCCAACAAAGAATATAAAAAGCATTGAAGTGACAAAGCCAAGACCTACATCAAAATAAATGTCTAGCAATCAACAATAAGTCACAAAAAGTCAAACTTCCCAAAATAGAAAAAGGAATTATTTGGCGTATTAAACTAATCAAACATGAAAAATGGCATGTTTATTTACATGGTGAAAACACGAGGATACAACGTAAACCAAAGTGTTTCACAATAATAAAGAATCTGTGGAAATACTGAACAGTTGTATTCCTTTTTCTCTTATTCATCAGTACACAATTACATGTATATATAGAAATAGAGCTAGCTAATTTAGGAAACTAATATCTGTACATAATCTTCTAATATCTATAC
>JAOTBA010000006.1:12859804-12871613 GCA_025629845.1 Erythroxylum squamatum | reverse complement strand
AATAGACGGTTGGGATGGATTGCGTGGAGGGAGGGAGAATGTAACCGTTGGATTAAATGGACGGTTGGGATGGATTGTGTGGAGGGAGGGAGAATGTAACCGTTGGATTAAATGAACGGTTGGGATGAATTACGTGGCCGTCCATCCCAACTCGTCCTTAATATATATACTTAAAGAGGTAGCCAAGTTGGGCATTCGCGACCGTCTGATTACCGAACGTTCGCGTTGCATTAAGAATCACTGCACAAATTTGAGCTGCCATGTAATGCTTTAAGGTAAAAGAACAGAGAAACTGTTAGATACTTACCATACCATCTTCAGTACTCGGTAATAAACTATTAGATGTTATCAACACAGCCTAAGCACCATGAAAGTGATAAAGTCGTTGGTTTAGTATAGATACCAAACCAAACATGTAGAAATGGTATAGAGGGGTTATACCAAAACCAGAGGCGCTTACTTCTCCTAGTCTGAGCTTCCTAACAAATTCCAATTTAATGTCACACTGACTAGATGCGAGATATGCTCGTATCGACTTACAAAGCAACACAAAGTGTTTAAGAACAATAAACAAGAACCTAATTCTTCGTCAGATCCTCCAAAGGCCGCCTCCGTAACGATGCTTTTGATGCTGTCGTATATGGTTGTTCTTTTTGAGATGCACTTTGCATCAGACTTGTCTTAATTTGCATCGTTGAAGAACTCAGATTTTTCGCATACAATTTGCTGTTTTCCTTTCCTTTCGCATATGAACTTGTCTGTTGAGATGATAGCAGATTTAGCTTACCCTTCTCATCAGCTTCAGGAGTTGAGTCTGAGATATTTAGACATCAATAAACTATTGTCGGTGAGTGGATAATCTCTTGGGAGACTAAGCCTTACAATTGTAGACAAATAAATTTACACAAGGACAGTTTTAAATAACAGTTTACCTGGGTCAACAACTGAACTAGCTAATCCAGCATGTCGGTTTTCCATTAACTTATCTAGTGTTGACACTTCATTCAACTCCGTTCCTTCTCCAACATCTTCGCTTTCTACGTTGGTCACCCTGTCTTTAGAATTGTTGGGCTTAGGAGTCTCTTCCAAGATCACCTCTCGTGAGCAAAGTTGATGATGATCTTGAACATAAGCTTCTTTTTCTGTTTCATTATTGCACCGAGGAAAATAGAGATTATTGTTACCTGTATCTTAGTCAAAGTGGGAAAAAGGGGGAACTTTATTACCATGCTTGGGTAAGCAACATGCTCCTTCAAGTTGTCTAAAGAGGCTCCCGCTCGTTGTCTCACACGGATGGTTTGAAATTGTACTATCAGCGCCTCTTCTCAAAGCTACTTCATTCACAGCATTACTCGGCTCATCAAATATGCCTGTACCAAGTTGTTGAGGATCTTTTCCACTATTTTGTGGACTTAATACATCTATAGCACCACTTTCTCCCATGTCATCTGTCCCTCGGAGTTTACCCATCTCCGTATGAATACTCCCTACAAGACAATCATAGAGTCAAGTCACTTTTTAAATAAACCGCTTAGTTCAATAACCGAGAGTAAAATCTGACGAACAACCATACCTCTGTTACTAGAAATAACCTGTTTTCGATCACAATCATTGATGGAATCAGAAAATTTCAGTGGTTCAAGCTCTTCTTCTGAATGTTGTATGCATGGCAAAGAAAAGGAGGTAGTTAATCCTTCGTTACAAGAAAATGATAACATCACCATATTCATAGAATTAATGGGTGGTGTCTGAAGCCTTATAACAAGATCTCTTCTCTTGTCTACAGTTATTAGACAATGTCTCATTTGGTTAGGTCAGACTCAGAAGAAAAATAGAAACTCATAATGGAACGTCAATAGTCAAGCCACCACGGCGTTATGCCTTGTGATTGTAGAATTACCTGAGCTAATCCCAAAAGTTTCCTGAGTGCTATCAGCAGATAATGCAATTTCAGTTGTGATTTTTACTTCTTGTTCACTGCAACTTGAGTATCGGACAACCTGGGGCATTTCATGCGATTTCTTTCCTGGAATAGCCGGTACCGATGTCTCTCTAATTCCCAACTTCTCCAGCATGTTCGCCTTTCTGCTAGTTGTCACAGACAGTTCCTTCTCCTTTGCAACTACACTTTCAAAGATTTCTTGAGAACTGGGGTAGGAAGTCATTCCAGATTCTTTCAAGTTATCGCTATCATACCCTGTAGCAAGTTTTTCAGCATTATCATGAATTCTACCACTTGTGTTTGCAGCTTCCAGCACATCTACTTCTTGCATGGAAATAAAGGAATTTTCTGACTTATCCATGGAATCGTTACTCTGCGACTCAATGAATTCTTGGTTGACAGCTGATACGCTATGCAAAACATTTGGCATACCCCCATCCCACATACGATAACTGTTGAAAGTAACGACTGTTTTAGTCACATGCTCTTCAACTTGTTCATCAACTCTTACGCTAGCATTTTCATTCTCCGTCAAGGAACCCTCACTATCCTTGCCTTCCAGCTGATTTCTATTTCCCTCACCATCGGATGTATGAGCATTCTCTACAGCTCCTTGCAACAAATTTATTTCCCAGCCGGTGAACAAGGAAAATCCTGAAAGAACATTCAAGAATGTAAACTTGTTACTTTGTTAAGTGACCGTTTTAACACAATAGCTTAAGCTGTTGTGTGAAGTCAACTTAATTGATTTTATATATTCACTAACACACTTCCTCAAGTGAAAGCCCTTTGAGCTTGAAACTTGTACAGGTCTACTCTATCTTGTGCTAAATAATAGGTGAGTGATAGGATTTGAACTCATGACCACTTGGTCATAAAGGCTCTGATACTATGTTAGAATTTACAATGAGCCTACGGGCTCACACGAGAAGGAAAGCTAGACCACATACAATCCCAAGGGAGGTTCCATCCTAAAACTAATTAGTGATAGGTGGAATAGCCTACTAGACTTATATGTTGGTATTCTTTCATCTCTTTTTCTAATGTGAGACAAACTCCCACTCTTATATTTCAACATACTTTAACGGATATACTCGGTAATATTAAAAACAAGTGAAGGACCTGAAATGAATGAATAATAAATAGAAGGCAGACTGTTAATTTGGGTAATAAAAGGACACAGAGCTTGACTTGGAGACGTGACAGCAGTAAACACTTACCATCATGACAGGAAATGGCAGGTGAAAGAGTAGGACAACCTGCTTTCATTCTACAGGTTGATGAAGAAATACTGGATGGTTGTTCAGCATCCACAAAATCTTTGGAGCCATTCCTAGGGGTAGCCCTCTTGTCAAAGGCATGAAAACTAACTCTTTTCTCCGCCAATTCAGAGTTGTGTGTACGTCCACTGCTACTTGGCATTGCTGAAGTTTTGAATTCAATTCCATCAAAGTAAGCAGATTCCGCCCCAGGAAACTTATTAAGTTGTTTCTTACCAATCCCTCGTGAAATTGTGCTACTTCCTTCGTTCATTATAGCATTGTTACCTATGGAATACAGAAAAGTCCAATGTCAGTTACATTGCTAGTCTATCAAAAGCAAGTTAGATTGCTAGTGTTAATACAACAACCAGAACCATAATCTTAATCATAGCCATAAATTCCTGTAAACAATGTCATAACTTTATAATCAAGAGAAGTCAGAATCATAGGACATAACATTCAACAAAAATGTAACAGATGATAAAATCCCTCGTTAATACAATTAGTGAAATCATACTTGATAACAACTTCTGCAGGTATAATTAAAACCTGGAGTTATAAACTAAGTAAATGAAAAAATCAAAGATTTATGTCGATCAAACTACAAAGTAATGACAAAACATTCCGTTATTAATAGAAAGTGAATCTGATTAGCATTGCCAGGTAGTATCTGACATGGAGGAACACATTCTACAGAATCCAAAAAGAAAAGGACAACACCACAAGTTGGGTGGCCACATGCGAAAATGTCACAGGCTGAACTTTTTTTCTGCCTAGCACATATGCTCAGGCATAGCAGGAAGACTCATTATGAGTTGTTTAACTAACATACTTTTTCGTCTTTTTTTAGAGACATTAATGTTAAATAGGCCCAAAAAGGAAAGGTGTAAACATCTTTTACTTCCTAGTTCGAAATTCCTACAACGTTCACTTGATATGCGCCATTTTACTACTGATTACTTTCATTTGTTGGGAAGGCTTATGATTCTACAGCCATGATTTATCATACGTTTCTGAAGAACTCTCACTGACAGTACATAGGTCACATACCTCAGAAATTGCTACTACCGCAGTGCTAGTGTATCTGTTGTGTAGATAAGATAACCTTGGTACCCTACTAACAAAAATATCCTAAGAACAAGTAATGCTGATACTTGTATGTAGTCATTCTCCAATAAACGTGGTTTCTTAGATGAGGCTGAAGATTTACTAGCGCCTCAACTTACAAGATTTATCCATAAGACACGAAATCCTATAGGTTTGGAATGAGAATCAGTGGTAGAGCCAAACTAAGATTTAGAGAAATTACCAAAAGGTTCTGAAGAAGAATTTCCCCTAGCTTCCTTTCTATCACCCTTAATAAGAGGAATCATGGGTGTGTTCTCATTTTTCTGGGTGCAGTCAAAACTAAGATTTTGACTGTGCCATCCATTGGTCATTTCTCCAGCATCAATTGGTGTCTGGTTAAGATCTTCACAAGCCGAAGAAACAACTGCATTCGCGACACATTGGTCTGTGCCAGTATATTTTAAAAATTTGTCTCCACAGTGTGAATACTCTTCTGCAGTATCCTCTCTCCAGTTGTTTTCTTCTGAGTTCTTTCGATTGTATGCACAACTAACTATATCGTCACAGCCGTTCATGCCAGAAGTTGTGTTTCTGATCTCACGGGAAACCTGAAAAGGCAGATCCTGACTAGTGAATGAAGTTGATACTTCAGAGAGTAATCCTTCAGCCTCTTCTCTCTTCCCATCCTTGAAATCTTCAGAGTGTCGCTGGCACAAAATTCCATTAATGGGATTCTCCTCTATTGGGGCATTGCCAAAGCTTTCATTTTGCACCTCCACTGAAGACGGGTGAAGATGTGATTCTGCTTGGGTTACTGTCAGAGCTTCTCCTCCACCCAAATAATTCATTTCAGTTGTCTTTACCTTCCCAGCTGTTTTATCAACCAGATTTTGAGCTCGATTGGAAGAAGCTTCAGCTTTTCTCACTGAAGAGGTTTTAGTGACTGGTGATGCTTCTAGATCAAACTGATTATCTACTAAAAATAGAAAGTTTGATTATAAAGATAATGATGTAAGTCCTAAAATATTTCTGTAAAAGACAAAAAGCAAAGAAAAGAGGCTCACCTTGATGTTGCACGTCACAGTTTATTGTTATATCACCAACATTAAAATACATTCCTTCGTTGTTGATTTCGGGGACTGCATCAGAAAAATTCAGACAAGTCAAAATGAAAAAGAGAATGAAACTTTTAATAGTTGTGTTTCATGAAATAAGAATATGTTTGACAATCTTGTCAATACAATAATGCTCAGAACTTCGTATCAGAATTTTCTAAATACCGGATCCAATATATATCTGAAGTCCAAAAATGATCTTCAAAAGCAAGTAATTTGGGAACAAATCTTGGTAAGTTTCCTCGTTGTCATATGGAGAGGAGTATATGATGCCAGATGTTACAGGTGGTGCATTAAAATTAACATCCACATTTGAAGGGTAGTTTTACGGAGCATGACAAGGAAGAACGCATAACGCTTGTAAATGACAAATGACTGGAAAACAAAGGAGCAAAACATGTTTCCCTACATTTTGAAGCAACTGTGGCTGTGGAATAATCTTCAACTCCATCTGGACCCTCCCCTTTTGAAGCGTTCACGTATATTCTATTATCACCGTCAAGTTCAAGTGCGCACTTCTCTCGAATTGCATCCATGGAGCTTCCCTTTGCAATGACATCATTCTTATCTTCATCAACCCCGGTTATCAGCTCACAACATGAAAGGAGAGCATTACCATCCCGCTGGCTGATTCCCTCAGCCGTAAGTAATATCTCTCCGTTATGTGGTAGAACATTTTCATTTTTTCTAAGGTTAGACCCTTCAAAATCAAAAACTGCATATTCTTGAGTCAATCCTCTACTACCTTCAGTAGAATTACCCAAACCAATATCACAGCGAATGCTTGTACCTGTTAATGTTTCTTTACATTCCATTCTTTTCTCGCATCCTATTTGGTTAGAAAGCTCACCTACATATAGTTGAGAACACAATAAGTAATCATCAAATGCATTAGAGTTCCTCTGCAGAACAAAAGGATTTACCTTGAACTGCATCATGGCCGGAGAGCTCCACAAAACTGTTTTCATTGTAATGTTTGTTTGAACTACCAAACTGAGCAAATGCTTCTGACATCACATTTACACTATCACCACAAATAACTCTGCCTTCACTCTCAGTTCTGAAATTTTGGCATTCTTGTGGGCAAGAAATTTCATGAGAAAACTGCTGCTGTATAGAGGTGTTGCCACTCATTTCATTTTCCATCACTTCTGCAAAGAATTGAGGAAGGGCATGCACTGGTATTCTTTTCAAAGTCCCCATTTCATCATTGAAATTTGAGTTGAATGTTATTGTTTCCTCAGAGGCAGTATCAACATGACAAGGGGATGAAACGGAGTTTTTAAGTTCATGTTCAGCTACCCTGATTGAATGACTATCACTTGTACCAAGCAAATGCTGATCTTGGAGATCTGCTGCTGGTAGTAGAAACCATTAACTTAAAATTAATTATTGAATCTGCTACATTTTTAGAACAAAAGACGCAAAGATAAAGGAAACCGTTGGCTTTCAACAAAAGGATTACCAAGATTTAAACCAGAGATTGCAGTTAAAAATGTTTTCAGAAAAGAGCAACTCAAGACAAGCATGAGAAGATAAGACGTCTAAAATGGTTTGTACAAACAGGAAACTTTATACCGCCTTCGTCTTGAATCAATAAACTACAAAACATGGAAATGTTGAACTTCTATATATTCAATTAAAGCACACGTCTGTTTGTTTGTGCTTCTATTTTTTATTTTCTGTTTTCATTTTCAAATTTTGTAAAAAAATATGTTTATTTGAATTTTTAGCTTTTATTTTTAATTTTGGTTTCTTCTAGTTTTTAAAATTTATGAAAACCACACAAAAAAATTCTTAACTAAATATATATTATTTAATTATTTGAAATATAAATTATTAATAAGAATTATAAATAATTAATTTAATATTATAAATAATTAATTTAAATGAATTATTAATAAAATTACGAATATATTAATTTTATTTAATAATTTTATTTAATTTTCACAATTAAATAAAATAAAAAATATTATTACATTTAATTAAATTTAAAATATCTTCAAAATATATAAATTTCAAATAAAGTTTGACTAAAATAGTTAAAATAAATTTTAATTTTTAAATTATTTATTTAAAAATAAAATGATTTTATTGATAATTTATTAATAAATATTATATAAAAGATTAAAATAAATTTAATTAATTAAAAATAATTTATCTTTAAATTTTTCCTAATATGTAATTATCATTAATAATAAAAGTATAATTATATTAATATTAACAATAAAACAAATTTTTATTTTTATTTTAAAAATAGAACCAAAAAAAAAAACCAAATGGCCCTTAAGTTTTCCTGCAAAGGCTGAAGGATACTAAATTTGCTCAAAGAATAAATGTGAAACAAAACTTGCTGACATTCATTATTCTGTTTTGGACGGGAGTAGAAATTGTCTAGAGCGAAAAAAAGCATAGCATATCACTCAAAAGTCAAAAGGCATTTTTTAAATTATAAAAGATAAAGTATCAAGTCTCCCAACAAATTGCAAGAGAAGGAAAGAACAAGTACTCTTACAGTGTAAAGCAGCATCAGCAGCAGTGTAATTTTCTATCCCATCAATATTCTTCCCTCCTATGGTGTTCAAGTAGATTCCTTCCATGTTAACAAGATTGGGTGAAAACTTGTCTTCACAAATTTTGGAACCATCGCAGGACTTTCCCACCCCTACAATGTCTTCTTCAGGGACTTGAATAGGCCTCTTGCCAAATGAGATGAGGGCATTATCACCCACCTCAAATTTTTCTTCGGCAGCAAATGATAATATCTCATCAGGAAATAACTCTTCATGCACATTTTTATCTGAGTTACACCCTTGTAAATCACAGACTCCATGCTCCTGAATAGATACTTTGTCACCTCCATTTGAATTATCATTGATGTCAACTGCATAATTATTTGTTTTTTCGCCTGTCAAAAAATTCAATTTTCAGTCCTTTCACGGCCCCCGAGGGATTGGAATATTTACCGTCACACCAGAAGAAACAATATCAGTAAACAACAAAAGCAATATTTTTATGGACACTAGAAAATTTTGTTTACCTTCAAAAACATGCTGGTTTGGAGATGATAGACCATTGGATGGAGAAAGCTCATTGCAAGCTCCTGGCTTCAACTCGATTTGATCAGCTGAACTAACAACAAAATTCTCTAGGGACTTGCATGGCACATTGACCTTAGCAAGACTATCATCATCAACAATTAATTTATCTACTTTATCGACCACCTCAGGCTCCTCATTAACAAACCCAGTTTTCCCTGAAGTATGGATTGAAACACCAGTAAAAGAATCTACTGGTTTCAATGATTTTAAAACCAAAATTTGCTTTGGACCTGATGTGGCACTATTGTCTTCCCTGATGCCAGAATAAGAAACAGAGACGTCAATGAAGCTGGTTTTCTTTTTGTTAGATGCATCCTTGGATCCCATCCTATTATCAATACTTACTTCACCACAATTTGCTGGGTCTGTGGCATGTGACATAGTGCATCCCGTGTCTCCAACTATTTGTTCTCTTGTGGATCCTATGTTCTTGGCAAATGTAGGCTTCACCGTTATATTTGGGGATCTGGATACATCAGGTGTCCTTTGCTTCTTACCAGCGGTAGAAATGGGTGCTGAAAGATCAGCCAAATAACTTTTAGGGGAATGTTTTGGAGTATTTTCACCCAATGATATGGATTCGTTCTCTGAAAGTGGCGCACATTTTCGTTTTAAAGATGTAACCTTTTCAACAACATCACTATCATCCACTTTGCTGGAGCTTACTGCTGAATCTTGCATAAGGGGACCTCTTCTTGAGTTGAAAGGTTCATCAAGTGCACTAATATCTTTTTGGTCAAATTTCTGTCGCAATGGCTTTAATGGTCCTTGTGCTTCAGAGCTTGTTTTTACATTAGCCACAGTATCCTTGGAAATAATGGTAGTATTGCACCTGAACCTCCTTGGCTGGGTAACCATTACAGCATCATGCTCAATCTCCTTCCTAGACTCAATAGATGCTTCAACTTTAGTAACAACTTCAAGAACTGAACTCTTAGCTTGCTTCTTAGTCACGTTTTTCATCTCCTCAGGATTACTTCCGATCCCAACCTTTTCAGTAGCAAGTGATTCTTGTCGATAATTGTTTCTACCTAAACCAGACTCGACTGTCCCTTCACACACTTCCTGCACTCCAAGAATTGCATTATCACTTTCAACTGGACAAACATTCTCCAAACTCTGAGAATGTGCACGCTTTGCCACATGTTTTTTTGATCGCCTTGTAACAATCCCGCACTCAACATCTTCCACACTGGAGATTTCACTTCCTACCAACTTACGAGGCACATAAGATTTTTTTCTTGGATGATTTCTGCCAAACTCTGCTGCGGTTTCTTCAGATTGAAGAACTTTATCACATTCGTCATGAAGCTCAACGGCAGAAGTCTTCTCAAGCTTAGCCCGTGATCTTGTCATCCTGCCAACTTCATGCTTAGCCTGTGCATAGCCTCGATCCTTCTTTATATCTGTTTCCAGTTGCATCACAACTTCTTCACCATCGTTTCTCTTCCTTGAGCTTCTGGATGTTAAATTGTTCTGTGAAAGGTTCAGATTCTTCATTCCTGCTTCTCTATTCGCTTCAATCGCTACCCTCCTACTTCTCAATTCTCTCCTAGTCCTAGGCAATCCCTTGGTCTCAAAAGATTTCGATTCTGGAGGCAGCCCATCGACAACAGTAACAGCATTAGTAGCGTAATTTTTTGACTTATGTCCTCTCCCTCTTTTCTTCCCAACCACCTCCAAGACAACCTTATCTGCATCCTTTTGAACTGAATTTCGTGTTCTATATCTTCCAATAACAGGTGGTGAAGTACCAACTTTCTTCAAACATTTACCACGCTCTTCATTTTCAACAACTTGAGATGCTGATGAACCATTACGAGCACTGCTTCTGCTGCCTCGTGGTTTGTACCCCGAAGGCTCATAGATACGCGTTTCAATTTCTGGACTAAACCTAACTTTCTTCACTTGCACTTCCTGCGATTCACCAAGACCAGGTGGCTCTGGATTCTCATTTTCCTATGCAGATTAAGGGAAAGAGAAAAAGCATTTACGCATTAGATTGACTACGGGAGTAGAACGTCAACAAAACCAAAGCATGTATAAGAAGGCAGGTGTACATAAGAAAACCCAAAAACAACGAAATTCCAGTTAGTGTTCAATTTCCTCCGTTTAATCCCCAACGACCAACAAATACTTGGCCAAAAGGATAAGAAAATTAAACATAACAGCGACATAAACAGGAAAAAGAATCCAATGGGAATGACAAGGGGAAAAGTAACATTTATAGACCTTGAGAATGGGAAGCGAGGCCAAGAGACGAGCCATTTCAAGATTGGATTTATTAGCGGGGAAGCCATGCTTTTTGCAAAGCGCTTGAAGTTGCTTTCTGGTTAAGCCCTTCAAATCCATCGATAGAAAGGAGAAACTAAGAGAAGACGAAGAAGTCTATCGTGGTTGTCGTCGTTTCCATGAAACGAAGATTGGGAAAAAGAGAGCGGTTGGTTCGTTTAAATTCAAACCAACGCAATACGACTTTTCCCGCTCTTCCAATTCGAAGTTGTATTCAAATCAAACCCATTGGCTATGTCTTAGGCTTTGAAATCCATAAGGATAGTGACTCATGCTTTTGATTAGTGCCACGTGGATTATCTTTTCGATAAGATGTAATTTATTGCTTCAGTCTTTTTAAGGTTTATTGGTGTTGTGTACTTAATTGACACGACACCTGATTTTGAATTTATGGTTGTTACAAAGTCCCAATTGGGGAATCATTTCGTTCCCCTTTTTTTGTTCTGCTTCTGTTCTGTGTGTCTCTGAACGAGCCATCATGTTTATAGCTGTCCCTTTTAAGTGTGGAAAGCAGCAGCTTATGTCTTTATGTTCTCATGGAAATTGATAAAAATGGAAAGAGAACTATTTTTCATCACCTTTTTTATTAAGAAATGCAAGAATTTTTACATCTAATATCAATTTCCTACTTTGAAATAAAAGTATCACATTTACTTGTGCATTAGGAGATAAAAAAGGAGAGATTTTGATACTTTTCTTTATTTTTTCAATAAAATTACAAATCTTTGATGAAATCGTCTTCCATGTTAATTTTTCATTTTAAATTGACTTTTATTAATTTTTGCTGGGGCTAAACATTGGAAATATCTTATACCACACAAGAGAAGGAAGCCTCCCGGAACTCGCAAATGCTGGTGCACCAGAAGTTTCCTTATTACTATCTACTAAGGGGGCGGTTGGTTTGTATAAAGGAATGGTAATAAAAATAGGAATGAATATAGTGAGGAATGAGAATAGATATTATCATTATAATTATGATGGTTGGTTAAGAGGAAGGAATGATTACCATTACCATTGATAGTGGTTGGT
>JAOTBA010000006.1:12799024-12811433 GCA_025629845.1 Erythroxylum squamatum | reverse complement strand
AGGCAACACCAAATGCGTATAAAGGCCAGATAAGAAATAATTATATGGCACACCAAGGGGGAGTGTTATAAAAGATAAAAATAATATGGTGTGCCACGATTGCACCACTTAATTGTTAGTGCACCAAATGCACCACTTAATTGTTAATGCACCAAATGCACCACTTAATAGTTAGTGTACCATTTCTATTATTATGATAGTATTTTATTAGAAATTTTGTACTATAAATAGAAGAGTTAATTTGATATAAATAATACCATTTTTTTATAAAAAGACCTCTCCTATCTCAAATATTCTTAAATTTTAGTTTCGATTTTTATAACACAAATGTATTTGAATCAAGTGGAAATTTTGGCCCATGTTGATTAAATATGTGCGAGACAAGACATAACAACCGTAGGATTCTTTTCATTATAATTGGCACTTGATAACACACTGAACTGACCCATCCACTCCGTCGCAATCAGTCTCCCTGATCCCAACAGAATAACAAACAGTGCCCAAAACCCAAAATCCTCAAAAGCAAGTCTCTGGAGTGACAAAGAGGCAGAGAGTGGTGTCTGATGGTTGCGGAAATGGCGCCGTCAAAGGTGATGGCGTCGTCCAAAGCGAGAAATTCGGAACTCTCATCATCATCTTCGTCTTCAGCATCTCGATCTCGATCTCGATCCCAACGCGCTTCTACTTCTTCATCTTCTCATCCTTCTATTTCCTCTACAAACCCAAACTTACTATCACGGCAGTCGGGTCACATCCCATACACTGTTCTTAACTCATCCTCGCCCTCCACTATGACCGTCGACGGAATCCTACGCAACGTCTACGCCACTCCCTCCTTCTCCGACTCCACTCTCCTCGATGCTCAAATTACCCTAATTGACACTCCCGTAGCCCTTCCTAGGCCGCCTTCCGTTGAAGGAAGTAGCAACAACGCCGCCGCTGGGAATGATAATAGTAGTCAGGAAATGGGTGTGGTGGTTCCTCAGGGAAGTAGTGGTAAGACAGTCGACGACGTGTGGAGGGAGATAGTGGTTGGGAGGAAAGAGATGAAGGAGGAGCCCGACGAGATGATGACACTGGAGGATTTTCTGGCGAAAGCCGGAGCAGTGGAGGTTGGAGGAGGAGGAGGAGCTAGAGGTGGAGGTGAACGAGGAGAAGAGGAAGAGGTGGAGATGGCACCGTCGGAGAGATTGAGTGGAGGAGTTTATGCCTTTGATGGAGTGCCGCCGCCGCCGAGTTCCTTCCAGATGCTGGATAGGGTAGAGGGATCAATTGTAGGTTTTGGGAGTGGAGTGGAAGCGGTCGCCGGAGGAGGAGGGAGGGGGAAGAGTGGGAGGGCTCCGGTCTTGGAGCCGTTGGATAAAGCGGCGCAGCAACGACAGAGACGGATGATCAAGAACAGGGAGTCCGCCGCTAGGTCTAGGGAAAGGAAGCAGGTTTTCTAAAAGTTATTCTTTTGGATTCTATTTCCTTGGCTGTTCGTTGTAATGCGTATTGATACGTAAATTTGGGGTTTTTTAGGCTTATCAAGTGGAATTGGAGTCATTGGCAGTGAGGTTAGAGGAGGAAAATGAGCAGCTACTGAGAGAGAAGGTACTTCTTGATTATATTATTCTTTTGGGTTGTTTTGGTAATTTTGCTTTGCCATTTTTATCAATTTTGTTTCATCATCTGGTTCTTGGAGTCACCATATAAATTTTCCTTGCAATCAGATTGTTGATGGTTAGGCTCCAGAATTATTTACATTATTGTCTTTCCAGTTCAATTATGGGAGGGGAAATGGCTCGAAAATATGTACCATTCTAATTAGGTTTGTAGCGAAATAGGACATAGATGATCAGTTCTAACTAGGTAGCTACTGAGGTTCAATTAAGCTCAGCTTGACATTGGAGAAGCATGTTCAGTTATCAAACAAAATTTCAGAATCTAAAAGTCTGACTATTGTTATCTATGCTTATGTTTGGCTACATGAAGCAAATGGTGGGTTGTATGTTATTCTTGTGTTCTTTATAAACAGATCGAATCAACGCTAGAGTATCCCACTATTGAGATGAAATAGGCCTGTGGTTTTCCCAATTACAATATAAAATGTGAAGTTCTTCAAAGATGCATTAGGATCACAGCTTATTTTCTACCATAATTAATGTAAAAGAGCTTAAATTCTTTAAAAGAAGTAAGAAAGAAAAATTAGTCAACCACAAGCTTTAATTTGATGGGATAAAGGTTGGGAATTGAGCTGACATTAAAGAAAACAAGGGCTGAAAATTAGATTATTTTAAGATTCCTTATTAAATAATTAGTAGTTTTATGGTAAATATGCTATTCTAGTTTGGATATGTTATTCTAATTGTTTGAGAATTCAGAATTTTATTAGAATATGATTTTAATTTGTTAGGAAACCTTTCTTATTAGAATAAGAGTTGTAAAAACTTCTCTATAACTATGTACGTACTTAGCCCTTCAATAAGAACATAACCTAGATTTTTTCCTAAAAACTTGATTTTTCAATTAGAAGGTATAATACTTTCTTCTAAGAGTGTTTCTTAGACCTCCGGAATAATTTCTAGTTCCTACCCTCTATTACTTGTCTACCTCACTAAAATTCCAGCTACCAAAACCCTAAATTCCAACCATATCATACCAAAATTCAAGTCACATTAAACGCTGAAATTTCGGCATCCCAAAAAACCAATACCAAAAGACCCAGCTATGCCAAATCTAAAATTTTGGCATCCCAAATTGAAATCCATATTTGAAACTTGAATTCCAATAGCTTAATATCTACCATATTTCCTAATTTTTGTGAGTTTTAGCTAGTAGTTAATATTTCTTTTGTTTGTCTTACATCAATTTGGTATTAGAGCTCAAGTTCACATTGGTGACACGTAGTGGAGGAGCATATAAAAGAATACTCAACGACCAAGAGCAAGATGAAATGTTTTTGAGATTTATGAAAAAATTGGATATTGAAGATCCTTGATCACAAGGTGCTTCAAAAACCAATTTACATGTAACAACTCCAACAAGAAAGTATGTTTGACAATTTTTGTAGTCGTTGGACAGCCTTGACATGCATTCCTTAAAAGTCAAAACTCTCACATAAAAAAAATATCTAAACCAATAGCCTACACTTGATGCAAAATATGGAGAAAGTGGTAATAAGCAAGATGAAGGGATTGATATTTGACCAAAAGCATGCAGTGTAAGGGAAAATCTTTGTTGAAAAATCATATTCCCATTTTGATTCCTTAATTTTAATGGGCACTACGTCAGAGCAAGTGTTTATTATGGGTGGTGAAACCATTGAATCCTCTCCTTCAATTGATAAGTTAGAATCTTCAAGCCTACATGTAGGTGCTCAAATACTTGATAGCATGGAGAGTTTGACAATGGAAGATGATCATGATATGGATAGTTTGACAGTGGGAGATGATCAAAGCGTTAAAGATGAAGAAAAACAAAACCAGGTGGATTCTTTGACAAACCCTAAAGCTGAAACAACTAAACAACAGGTTGAAATGCTTGAACAACAAATCAAAACACAAGAAAATAGATTGAAACAACAGGGTAGAAGGCTGAATGAATGGGACAACAATCTAAGGTAACATAACAGGGAGATGAAAAGATTAATCAGTAGCTACTTGGTTTTTGGAGCTTGTTAGCACAAAACTTGATTATATCTTTTGTATTGTTGATGCAGATTATGTTTCTGTGGGTTATGAAGGAGAAGTAAATTTAAATGAAGATGAGAATTAACACAATATAGGAATAAAGGAGAAGCTATTAGTGCACTTGCTAAGTCAAAATTTAGTAATGATAGAAAATTTATTGATTTTGACTACAAGAAGCAACAATATGTTGTTCTTGATGCCTATATCGTAGAAAAGTCATGTTGTTTTGTTATGAAATCGTATGCAAATGTAATGGTCAAGACTTATGATGTTGTCCACACCGCTAAACTATTTTTCAAAGAGGTTATACATTTTTATGGATTATCTTTAACTATTATCTAGTGATGTGAAGTCTATGAGTTATTTTTAGAGAACTCTATGTAAGACGTTGAACACTAAGCTTTAATTTTCATGTTCTCTCTATCCCTAAACCGATAAACAAATAGAGGAGGTGGTAATTAGAAACTTGGAGGAGTTGTTAAGATGTTTGGTTGGAGACAATGTGAATAATTAGGACTTAGTAGAATTTGCATATAATAGTTCTATAGATAGGTCAATTGGTAAGAGTCCTTTTGTGATAGTTTTGGATGTTCAATTAAGAAAGCTTATTGATTTGGTTCCTTTATTACATACAACACTAGTGTTGAAGCCGAAGGTTTTTGCACTACATATAAGGCTATCTTTGATGAGGTACGAGAAAATATAACAACTAGCAATTTGACTTATAAAGATCATGTTGTTCAACATCATCCAAAGTGTTTTTCAAGAGGAAACTATAAGCAACTTCATCCAAAGCATGCTGGTAAAGATTTGTCCAAAGCGTTTTCCAAAGGAAAATATAAGAAACTTCTTTCACAGAGTGTTGGACCTTGTAAGATCCTTAAGAAGATAAATGCTAAGCTTTCGTTTTGGAATTAACGAGTGACATGTGAATTAGTCCTATATTTAATGTTGCAGAATTAACTATATATCATGAACGAGTGACATGTGAATTAGTCCTATATTTAATGTTGCAGAATTAACTATATATCATGAACAAGATGGTACGCAATCTCCTACTGCAGAAGTGAGAATTCCAACCATTCCTCATCTTAAAGAAGAGATAGAGGATGTTCTTGATGAACAAATTGTAGCCACAAGAGTTGGAGGATATTGATGGTTTCTTGTCAAATGGAAAGGGAGATCAACTTTTGACAGTTCTTTGATTTTAGAATATGAGTTTCAAAAGTTGAATCTAAACTTATATGATCAACATTTGTCACATTTTATGTCAAGGACAAGCAGGGGAGAATTGATTCAAAAATAGGTTAAACTCCACAAAAGAAATAGAAGAGGAAAATTCTATAAGCTTAAGGGTTGAAATTTAAATTATGATGATATTAATCCTTATTAAATAGGAAGTTGTACCAAGATAGATATGTTATTCTAGTTTATATATGTTATTCTAGTTGTTTAAGACTTATAGAAGTTTTATTAAAATCATATTTAAATTTGTTAAGAACACTTTCCTTCTAGAATAAGGATTCTAAAAATTTCTCTATCTGTATACTCAGCCCTTACAATAACATCATATCTTGAATTTTCTCTACAAATAGTTGTCAACTAGGTGTGATGTTTTCTTCTAAGAGTGTTCCTTAGACCTTAGTAGTGATTTCTGGTTTCCTACCTTCCCTTGTTTGTGTTCCTCACTAAATTCCAGCAGTTTTAACTCAAAGTTCCAGCAACCAAAACCGTGAATTCTAGTTATATCAAACCTAAATTCCAGCCATATTAAACTCTAAGAACCTAGCCTAAATTTCTTCCCATCAAATCCTTAAAACTTGACTATTGCAAATCTAAAATTTCAGCGTTCCAAGCTGAAATCCATACCTGAAAATTTATATTCCATATATTCTAAGTTTTGTCAGTTTTAACTACTAATTAATATTTCTTCTATTTGTCCTATATCACGCAATGCCTTGGATGTTGAGGAGAAGTATGTCGTCATCAACTCTGTAAATGGTCCTTGGTTCCGTCAACTTTGTTTGATTGGAATAATATTCGTATATGGTTCCACGTGGTTTGGCAAGAAAGTTGATACTAGAAACTTTTATCTGCTTATTACCTATTTAGAAGAAGGATATCTGTATATGTTACTGTTAAAAATCTGGTTACCTAAATGACGTATAAGTTGCCTTTTCTTTTACTCTTTCATTTTGGATTTATTTGTGACGTAATTTTTTGATCACTTAGCGTATAGATCAGAATGTACCCGGTCAACTTAACTTCCCCTATTGTTGGTGTTTGTAGATGTGTTTGATACATTGGCTAATTACTTATTCCACATCCAGCATATGTCCTTCACGTGTTTGCTAACTAATGTTCTATTATGCAGGAAGTGAGGACTAAAGAAAGGTTTAAGCAGGTATGCATTTTGACCTTCTTTATAAAAAAGCTTCCCTTAGGGAATTGTTAATCTTTCGAATTATCCATTTGTTAATCTTTCAAGACATTAGGGTAATGGAGTTTCTAATGGTAACTTGGACTTTTTAACTATAATATCTTTCCTTTTATCCTCTGCCAACTGTTACCTTCCTTTCCAGAGGGAATGATTTTTCCTAGATCACTTTCTTCCATTTCCTTCTCACTATCCTCTAGGAATAAGTTGTTTATAAACTGAGAGTATATTGTGGAAAATGGAATAATTTCTATTATAACTATGTGGATTGGTTAACTTTAAAAAACACCCACAGGACTTCCTAAATTATAGGTACAAAAGCATATTTGGATAGTGAGTTATTATTTTTATATGATGTCCATAAACTGAACTAAAAATCATGAAGGAAAAATTTCTCTTTCCGTAGTGGAGAGGATATAAAATAAGTTGGCACAGGATGGCTTCTTTCCTGATACCTCTTTTTCTTAGAGTTCATACATTTTGAAGCATGAACTCTCAAAACTTGTGTCTATGGAAAGATAATTGACACAAAGCATTTTCAACGAGCTAAGGGGATCGGGAAGCAAACATGTTGAAAAGGACGTAAAAATGATTCATCTTGACTTAAATCAGTTTATAAGCATAGGGCATGTATTTCTTATGATTTGATATACATCTATTTCTTTATGTGATATGGAGTTATTTCAAGGTCTTTGAACATCCAATAGGATAGCCTAGATAAATGACCCTAAAGAGCAGTTTGACCATTGGTAATAATTGTTCTTAATTATTGAAATTCAATGGAATTGTATCTTATTGTAGTCTACAAGTTGTTTGCATGCAATATTTTTTTCCAAAAAAGAAATCACAGGATGTCACTTAAGTATCAAAGTTATGGTCCCTTTATATTTGCTTCATTTTGTTCCGTATGTTAAAAGTATATGATTGCTAACATTTGAAGAACAAGTAATCTCATAAAAGTTCACTGATTTCTTTGTTAACTTTGTGACTATATGAGATCTTCTGATGGGAATAGAGGGAGTAGGTAGCAAACAAGAGAGAAATGGGTGCTTGAAAACTATTTCGCCACTAAATTTTGTGTTGTTTCTCTGTTGTAGATCATGGAGAGAGTTATTCCAGTTGAGGAGAAGCAAAGACCCCCACGTGTACTCCGAAGAGTTAACTCCTTTATGTGGTAAGAGTATATGGTCTTTTCATTTGAATTTGGAAACAAAACGCCCGTTTCTGATATAGGGAGGCAGGTTAATAGATAGTCATTGGGAAGATTCCATTTTCTTTTGTATTAGTTGTTTGAACCTGATGGTCATAAAAAACCAATCTTGGTTTCTAGTATAACCAGAAGGAAAGGAATTCCAGTCTGAATGCGCGGAAAAATTTGTTAAAACTGAATTAGAAGGAAGTTCAACAGAGGAACATAGTTTGCACAACTTTACTTATTAATGTAGGTAGCTGCTGCAGAGGTGTTGCATTATTTCCACCAATTGCTTGTGAAGGTATTCTAGACTGGTATAATATATTTATGTGTTGCCTAATTATGAACACTTAGACGGATTGTATATTCGTGGTTGGTATCTGCTTACAATAACATAGCTTTTTCTGCCATTGTTCTAGTGAAACAAAAGATGACTTGTATTAGATGCGTCTATAATTAAGTTTATTTTGGTAGAATTAGCTCTTTTCTGAAAGTAGACTTATACCTGTCGTGGAAATATTTGTTTGAAGGAACGAGAGTAATCATTGCTCTTTCAAGAAAGCTTCGGATGATAAAACAAAAATGTAAAATAGAAATAGCAAGAGTAAGAAAATGTTTAAATAAAAAGTTGGTAAAGACATTTTACCTTTATAAACAATAAAATAATTGCCAGATCTTTAGTGTGGAGAATCATGCATGTTATTGGCGAGTGTTGGTCAATTTTTGTATGTGAGTTGATACGGCGAGAACATGTTGACACAGAAGGAACCAAAAATGCGAAGCAAGATGGGAAAGTATGTGTGGTGGTTGACAAGAATTAGTACGTAGGCGATATTCATTGTACACACAGGCAAGAGGTAGATGCACGAAAAATCATACCGATTCGGTCTTGACCTGCCCATTGTCTTTTTGGCAGAATGGAAGTTGAATAATAAAAAAGTATCATTGATAAATATATTTTAGTGAAAATGAATATGATCTCAAGTATGAGCATGTCAAAGTGTATGTTATTTTTTGGAACATAATCTTGAACACGAGTGTGTTGTATTATGTGTTCTTGTTTGAATGAAAAATTATCAATATACGTATTATTTAATTATAAGGACAATCCACTTGCTAATAGTTAGCTAGTGATAATTATTTTTTTGTTGACATTTTTACTTGAACTTGCATAATTTGTTGAAGGAACAATGCCACTTATAATTATAACTAATCTTCATTATAAATTAAATTCGTCAATATTTTGCACCACTTGTACATTTAAAAAGTAATTATCTAAATTATACTCAAAGATCATCATCATCAAATATTTCTTTGAATAAAATTCCATAATGATGAGTAGTCTCCTTTGAGTTCACATTCTCTATGCTTGTTACAATATAAAAAAGAAAATATAAGATTATATAATATATAATTATTAAAACTACAAAACTAAAAAGTTAACATATAATAAAGTATACAGTTTACCTCAAATATTTTTTTTGTTTATAATTATGGTATACATCAAGACTTTCAATTTTTTTTGATAAAATCAACTGTATTAAGCAATCAGTATCTGAGCAGAAATAGAATTGTATATCAAAATCCTTACTAGTTGTTCTATGAATATCAGCATCTAAATTATTGTCCATGGTAAAAGAAAGATATTGTCCATGGTAAAAGAAAGAGATCTTCTCTATAGTTTAATAAATTTTTAAAAAACCCCTTAATCTTTAAAATTCTTGATAAAATTCCTTTCATATTTCAGTCTTTAAAAAGAACCCTTCTTTTAGAGTTCGGTTAAAAATAAAGACAAAAAATACACACAACATGAACATCACACTTGTGCTAATCAAATATTGCTTATATGACAATTCAACTTATCTTTTAGAGTCTAATCGAACTAATTAAACCAAATCCAAACAAAAAAGTTATTATAATTATCTTAAGTTACTAATTTAGGTTGAATTACTTGGTTTGAGTTGGGTTTAAGAGATGAATTATGTTATCGTATTGGTAATATTTAATTAGTCTATGTCTAATGTTCATTACAACATATGTTTTATAGTTAATTTTTAGCCGAAGTCTAAGACGAAGGCTATTTTTGGAAAAAGTAGGACTTTTTTTTATTTATAATTTTAAAGATTAGGAGATTCTTCTAAAGTTTCTTAAACTACAGGAGATATCTATATCTTTTACCTTAATTGCCTAATTATGTTATACTATATGAAGTCTTAGTCTTTTTTCCTTTATTAATTCCTTTAAATTGAAACCCAAATTGAAAACTTTCTAACTTGACGAGGATGTACCAACAAAAGTTGAAGTCGATATTGAATTGATGTGATCAAACTATTTACCAATGGTTGATCTATAATCATTAAAAAATCATTTAATAGCTGTAAAATGGTGTAAATATGTACTGAAGCTCGATCACCATAAATCTACTAAAATTTAATAGTCAATTGCAACAAATTTACACCTCATATCTAAAATAGTAATAACTACCATAGTGTTAATAAGCCCATTCAATTAACTATCATCTTGTCTACCATTGTTGGAATCACTTTATTAGAAGAAAGGACCCACTTAGATAATTCTAACTTCATCACACACATATTGGTAGAACAAATGTGAGCAGTTGGATATTTTGTCATAAAATAACTTGGCAACAATGTTAAATACCTCCAATTTCTCACAAATTTCTTTTGCCAACTCCCATTACTCATCTTTCAACAAACAAGTGCATTGAGAATCTCATTATCTTTATATGGTAAACACATCAATATACTTAGTTAAAAAATAAAGTATTTTGAATGTTGAATTCTACACTGTTGGATAAAACCAAACACATTTTATTATTGTAGGGAATGCATTATTTTCTTATGGTTTCTTCAAACTTTTCAATTTGTGTAGCTGTTGCACTTTATTACACTACATTATCCTAGATCGCTTCTATTCCTTCTTTGATAATTTTCAATTCATCCTTCGTAATCAAATTCTTTATATATGCAAAACAATACATATGAAAGAACTTATCATCCATTAATAAGCTCCTAATGGCTCTAAACATTATCAACCATGACATTATTTGTAATATAATTATCCAAAGTTATTATTGATAACTCCATGTAGATCTTCAAGTTTATTAAACAATCTACCAATGCATTTATTAATCTTTCCCTTATTTGAGGTGCTATAACATAAACTCACCTACAATTTAGAAACAAAATCAAAGATCAATTATAGAAAAATCAAAGAACAAAAAATAACAAAATCAAAGAACAAATAATAACAAATCAAAGAATAGTAATATTTTAAGTAGGCATCCTAAAAGCCATTTGAAGTGTCATAATAAATATTATGAAGTCTATATGATCCATAATTATGAGTGGATATCCATGCCTTATGATTGCCTTCGTAATTAAATTCTTGGATTTTTGGGATCAAAGACCATAGAAGTCATTTCAATTTTTCCTTTAAATAAATTAGGTGTAAAAAATGTTTGACCTTCTAATAACATTTTTTTTATTAAATGCATCCAAAATCATCAAATGAGAGGTTCCATGTTTTAAACCTCTAGCAAACAAATTACGATAGTAGTCCCTTATTATAGTCTTTATAAAGTGATTCCAAATGTCACTTATTTATCTTCAAAGAATTACTCTTATTTTTTCTATTTGAATTGTTTCTTCACTTTTTATACAGTCTTGCATTAGATTAAGACTTTCCAATATGTTGAAATGTGTTGAAGGGTTAAATTCATCCATCTAAAACAATTTTAGAAAAAAACACACTAATTACCTAAGTACAAACAAAACATCATATGAAAATTTTAGACATAAGATAACTTAGCCTAAAATAAGAAATCCAGAAAATTAGGTAACCAACATCTATATGCATTACCTATCCAACCACAAGACATTAATTACTTATGTTTAAGACATTCTTCATGGCTTGCACTCTGGTACTGTTCACTCTTCTATTTCCATGGACACCTTTGTAATTTTTTCTTGGAGGTGCTATCCACTTGTTGTGCTTCTATTACTATTGTTCTTCACTCATTGTGCTGTTTTCTCTAACTTCCTCCTCTTCAGCCCTCTCATTGTACATCATACGTAGTGTCATATTACTCCACATTTTATATCCTTTTCATCCCTTTAGTGCAGGAGTTCCTTCCTACTGTTTTGTATCTCCTTAAGTGAGTATTATCCAATAGGCTTTATCCTCCCTTCATGGATATAGTCAATTTCTAGCCTTTGAGTTCAAACTCTCCAGCACCTCAAGTTTTTTCACTTCCATTTGATTCTCTTCAACACCCTCATCCAGCTCTAGATGGAAACGCCTTTACGCCTTTTAGAAGTTGTTCAATTCATATTGCAGGTGAATCCACACTTGAACTTAAGCTCAACCACTATCCTCCCTCTGAATCCTCAGATTCCAATATTGTTCTTCCCCTAGAAGTTCTTAGAGCAGGAGCTAACAGGTGGAACCCTACACTTCTTGGTTTCTTCATTGCTAGGTGAGTGGCTTTCCTTATAATGAAATAATGGGCTATGAATAATTGGAAATCCTTGGGACTACAAGCTATCCTCATAAATATTGATGACTTGGATTGAGAATGGAAGACATTAAGTAGGAGTATGCTCCACTATAGATTTGGAACAATATAGTTCTACTTAAGTATTATACTACCTTTGGACTTAGTCACTTCGCATGCTTCATTGAAAAGCCTATATGCATGGATCAAGCTACAACTGAGGTAAAGATGATCTACTGTGCTAGAATTTTTGTTTTAGTATCCTTTATGACTTATTTACCTGAATGCATCCCCATCATTCGATTGGATGAAAGTTTATAACCATATAAAGATCATCTAAGAGTCTCATATGCTTGGAAACCACAGTTCACCTTAACAAAAAATCAGAAACTAGCTGGCAGTGTTGGAACCCATTCCCGGATCCCAACCTCTCACGAAAAACCAAACTAAACCAGAGCATTTCTCCTCTTGCTCTGATACCACAAATGTTGGATCCCGTTACCGGAACCCAACTCCTAACAAACGAATCATAGCTTAACTAATATCGCTTCATTTTTTTTTCACTTACACATCATTCAAAGTAGTTTCAATTT
>JAOTBA010000006.1:12754807-12775640 GCA_025629845.1 Erythroxylum squamatum | reverse complement strand
GTCAACCATTGTCCAAATAACTAGAACTAGTTGTTTGGATAGTTGACCCTTACCACTTATAAACTTTTTAACATCTTTATGTCTAGGCAATATGGGACACTCTAACAAGATGTTCATCACCAATTATCATAGAAGCAATTAGAAATCTTGATCTATTGTTGTCATAAGATGATGTAATCATGTCATTATTTTCTCTCATAAGGTTAGGGGTCAAAAAATCTTTAACCTTCTGATACGACCTTCTTTTTATTACATTAATCTAAATGTCTCTTTAAATGAGAGTTTCTACCTTTTGAAGTCCCAACCAACATCTTGTGACTATATTTACATTCATTTTGTTTACTCTATCTATTAATTTAGTCTTATTGAAGTGATTCTGAACTTCACTTTTCAATTAACCTGGACATTTATCTTCATTTGGTATAGGATTAGAAGCATTCACTTATGTCTCTAGTACCAGATTACTACCTTAACTGAAGAAATATGTCAATCCATTTGAAATAATCAACATATAAATATATATGTTACTCATAATCATAATTGATAATTCATTAATACAGGAAAGAATATGAGAACATAAATCATAATAATAATAGATTTAAAGTTTATCAGTGACCGTGTAAGTTACTGTAAAGTTTTGGTGCATGCTTACACAGTCACTTACATAAATGTTTACGTGACCATATATGTCATACATATTTAAATTTTAAAACCTATCAGGCCATGGGCCGGTTTGAGGTTGACAATTTTTCACCACTAGGGCTCGAGACTTGGTCAACCTAGGCTTGGATGCCCAAGTTCCATCCCTACGTACAATTATATAGATACAAATATTTTTCTTTTCAAAATATATAAGGAGAGAGAGAGAGAGAGAGCGCATTGAATTTGATACCACCAAAATAGAAGTACAATTAGTCATAAATTAGTACTTGTTCGAGCTTTCCGCGTGCATTGTGATAAAAATGCCTTCTTGATGTATGTCAACTCCATTTAGCAAAATAACAAAGGAGAATTCATGTTTTAGATAAAACCTGTAACAAATACATGAAAAGGAATAATCGAACTTTCCTTTTTCTTCACAGTTTCACGGACCATTAACGTGGGTGAAGCGGCAAACAGTCTGAAGAACTAGTATTGTATTGGGGGTACTCCAGTCTGTGCATTCTCCTATTTAATTAATTTCTAGGGCAGAACAAATAACATCCTTTTGTCTCGGATTCCTCTATCCATGGCAAATCCAAGTAAAAGAAAATCCGAGGCATCAGATCAGATGCTTTGACCGATAGTCTTGTACTAGTTAGTCTTTAGACTCTAGGCTACAGTTGTGCGAAGCCAAAGCTAACAAAAGATGTAGGAGTTTCTTTTTCAAGATAAAAAATTGTATTAAGAATGACAGCCCATTACTATACAACCGAAAGCTCCAAACTTGAAGCCAAAGCTACCAAAACATGTAGGAGTTTCTTTTTGAAGATAAAATATTGTATTAAGAATGACAACCTATTACTATACAACCAAAAGCTCCAAACATGGGTTTATAACGCAAGAATAACAAGCAACTTTTACGAAAGTTTGAACAACTTGAACTCTAGTTTTGTTTAGTTGTGGTTATTTAATTCAAACTAGATGTTAGCTGCTACGAGTCTATGATTCTTTATGATTGAGTCATTTTTCTATTACAGATCAACCGTATACCATAGTTATAAGCTGTTTTCTTATTTAATTGACAAACTCATTGGCACTTAATAATCTCTTCTTTCATCGTTATTCTCTAGCTTTCTATCTCCAAATATTATTTTATATATAACAAGAGATCACTCTTATACACATTTTGATTATGACTACACTACTTTGTAATGTCATTCCATTCTTTTCGAGTACCTAATTTATCACAGAGTCTCTGGACCTTAATTTATATATCATTAGTGAATGCATATAATTGAAAGAAGAAACGATTTAAGGTTTCAAATTGTTGCTTACATAACTTGTAGTGTTGAGGATAATTGTTGTTTCCTCGTGATATATCCAAATTTGTTAGTCTCTATCTCACCACAAACCATAGAATGAAAGAGACCCTAGGAATAGTTTTGCTTGAACCAAATTGTTATGGACCGATCCACTCTCTAAGCTTGAATCCTGAAAAGCTCTTTGCACGATCTATTTATAAACAATCGAGAAGAGTGTTTCTACTAGATTTTTTAGTCTACTTTGGTTGTATTTGAAAGTCAAAGACATTAGCAATTATGACTGATAATTCATTGATATTGCAATACCACTAATTTTCTTTTATCACTTTCTTAACCTTGGCATTCTTTGAAATAAAATTTCTGAGGTTAGACATCATATTGATCCAGACTAACAATTCCAATTTGTTCTAATTATCATACCAAATTTAGAAATTATTACCACTGTCCATATTTCACCTTAACACCTTGTAATTACTTTCTCAAGTTTAAAATTTGCATCATTACCCATAAATCTATCTTTTTGGATTTATTTTTAAAAAAGCTCTCATCTTTCAACTATTGGGTGCGTATCCATTTTATCTATAATGCCTCTTTATTCGTTAGAAATCTCCATACTCTTTTAGGAATTAA
The DNA here is from genome assembly GCA_025629845.1 of Erythroxylum squamatum. NCBI lineage: Eukaryota > Viridiplantae > Streptophyta > Magnoliopsida > Malpighiales > Erythroxylaceae > Erythroxylum > Erythroxylum squamatum. Next base: position 12,773,046 of record JAOTBA010000006.1, on the reverse strand, counting down.
TACCTTCACTATAATAAACTGGGCTATGGGCAACAATTAAAAATGTAGCCAATTTGTCAAACAATGTTGCGAATTATTATTTGTCACATTCTTAGTTCGTTGCCAAAAATATCACCAATTCCCTGTCGCAAAAACAAATTAGGCAACATTCTCAAAATAATAAACATTATTTTTGGCTACATTTCCCAAAACACAGTCAATATTTTTGGGTACATTTTATGATATCATGATTATATATTTTTCTATTCTTTTAAGTACGAGCGTGTGAAAATGTTGTCAAAAACTTTTTTCAACTTTTTACATAATTCGTAGTATTGAGCAGTTTGCGACATTTTCTATAAAATGTCTCAACATGTTTTTACTATGAATAATTTACTCATTATTATCAAATTAAGTTGTAGAGAAACATTATTAATTCAAAATGTCAAGCAATATTCCTTATATAACATTACATAAGTATCATCAAAGTGTACCAAAAAAAGTAATATAAAATTAATAAGTAATCTGTGTTACTACCTAAAGTATTAATAATAGTCTGTGCATTCCTTATAATTTGCAAACAAGACAATACAAAAAGAATATATCATATTTTGTAGTGCAATTGTGAATTATAGTGTCAAATAATTTAATAGACTTATTTTTCTAGCTTTCATGGTATTTTTAAAACCATGAAGATCATGGGTCAATCTTAATTTGTGTACTATTAAAACAATTAATGTAAATACAGTAAGTTCAAACATCATTTCAATGAACAAAATTCCATGCACTATTTTATTTATCCATAAAACATCGAATTGTGAATCTTTTCCTAGCATTTTAGAACCATGAAGATCATGGGCCAATCTTAATTGTATACTATTAAAACAATTATTGTAAATATAGTAAGTTTAAACATCATTTCAATGAACAAATTTCCATTCACTATTTTATTTATCCACATAACATTGAATTGAGAACTTTTTCCTACTAACTACTTTCTCCACCATCCTCCAAGCCCATTATCCTCATTGACATGAAACATTTAAGACATAATATTTCTTTTAAAGGAGAGATAAGAAACGAACAAAAAGATATGCAAGTCAATAAGTCGACATACAAGTCCAACTGAACTATAAAATACACCTTGTATTTGGAAAATGTAAAACTCAAAAGTAGGAAACATAAAAGTAGTAAAACTTATACCATCATATTAAGCAAGGATTACAATACTAGGTTTCCTTTGAAAGATAAAGGCACTAGTTATTGCCAATAAAATAGAGATGTGTTACCTTATAAAAGTATGTAGCAACTCACTACCCGACAATGAGTTTACATTCTGGCCTTTCTACTTTAAACACACTAAAAAAGCAATAACCAACAATTAGGGAAGTATAAATAGGTAAGATCCTAGCCAATGACTAGGTGATATTTGACATTTTGTAAAGCCTTAAGACTAAAGTTGCAGAACATAATTCCTACAGTCACCACAACCTTAAATAGAGGAAACAAGAAAATATGACGGCAAGTTTTCAAATATTACATGGAAAAGTAGAGATATTAAAAGGAAATCAAACCAATGAAATTATATGTAAGAGTTTTCAAGTTATAGAAAACTTAACTCATAGCGGATCATAATCCTTTTTGAAATTAAATGTATTCATGTTCTAGATCATCTTTCTAGTGTAATAACAAATATTTAGCAACCGCAATTTGTTTGAGCAATATATTAACAGTTTAACTACTGTAAAATTTTCATAACTTAGTAAATCGAAATAAGAACAAAAATCTATAAGTTTTGTCAAAAAAATAGTTAACAAAAAAAAGCGTTATAAATCAAATTGTTTATAAGCTCAAGCAATGTGGCTGAGACTTGCTAGGAAGAATTGCACAAGCCTGACGTTGACCTCTAAGCAAGCCTTTTGTTCTTGGAACAGAAAATATTTCCTTCATTTTTATTATTTTTATATAATTTGTTTCTCCTTGCTAATCTCTGAAGTGAACAGCTTGGAGTTTCCAGTTTGCCAAATTTATTGGCATCAGATGACAACTTTATTTACTCCAGATATATTTTGGTAGTGGTTAGCTACATATCCAGCAGTAGTTGCTATTCCAACAACCCAAAGATCCATTAATACTTTATTTCCCACTAAAAGGAAAAAAGCAAATTTCTAACTATCCAAATTTGACCATGATAGTTTTCTTCTTCTTTATGCTTTTCACTGTAAAGATCTACAAGGCCAAAAATTCCATTCATTTAGTATAATTAAGCACTCTTGAATCTAAGTCAGATATCATATATTCTCTAATCATGTTAGGATTGAAATGCTAGAAAAATTCGTAAAATTAAGGAGTCAAAATTGAAACAAACACTTTTATTAGTCCTTATTATGCAACAACAATTTACAAAAAAACCCCTAAAATCTCCACATAAATGATTAGTTACTATAAATAATAAAGCTCATTAATAATGACACCTTTATAATGATTTAACAAATAAAGCCTCATATAAGGTGTAAAAATGGTAAAAGTGAGAGCATATAAGCCAAAATCTAACTATACTCAAAATGGAACATTTCTAAGGTAATCTTAGGAAAGTTAGGGTTGGTTAGTAAACGTTTCCTCCTTTATCAAAAACATAAACATAGCCATTCCAAACCTAACTTCAGTATAGGGAATCAGAAAATGATAGCCTTAGAATACCATAACCCATGAAAAGAAAAAGGCCTCATTTCATAATAAACATTAAGACAATGTAGAGAAAACCAAAAAATAATATAAATAGAGGTGGCTTACTGTTATTGATAATGAAAAGATGAAAAGACTTTCCTTTTAGAAAATACGTCACAATATACTTACTTTTGGCTATGAATTCTAAAATGTAGGGAAAAAAAAATATAGCCAATAGACATATTTCTTATTTCATTTGTTGATTTGTCTAATGAATGTGATGCCAAGTCCTCCTTTCTCCTTTAATAAATAGAGATATATATATTTTACCTTAGCAATTTACTTTTTGTTGAAGTTGTAATATTCTGCCTTTTAAAATTGTTAAGAGATCGTGACAAAGGTCCCCTGCCTAAAAGAATCATCCAAATATTTTTTTCATTTGCTTTGATTAAGTTTTTAAGAAAAAGGATATGAGAGGACTAGTATGTATGCATGGTGGTGATAACTAAATTAATAAGTTAAACAATTCCAACAAATGATAGGCATCTATTGCGCTCATTTTCAAATCTCCTTTGAATTCTCTTAATCAATATTAATCAATCTTTATAACTTGCTCTTTTGGTTATCATAAGTAAAACAAGAGATGTAAATGGAGGATTCTTTAACTTTATAACTGTCAAGTTAGCTAGTTATCTAACAAGGTGATTGGCTCCATTTGAGACAAGCAAGTAACTATTATCCTTATTAATTGAGAAGCCAAAGAATTCCTTGAATGTTTAGAGAGTAATAATCAAAGAGCTCTTTAAGTTATCATTAGTTCTAAATAGGAGAAGTAAGTCATTTAGAAAAGATAAGTTAAAAATTCTCAACTTCTTACACTTGTGATGGAACTTGAAATTCTCTTATTTCCGTATAGAATGATTAGTCAATCTAATTAATTTCTCCATACATAACCATGAATTACAACATAAGAGTTATTAGTTACTTCTCTTATGTTCTCCTTATTATAAAATCTACTACAAATTAAACTATTTATTATGAGGAGAAAATTTATTTTTAATAGATATATAAAATAATTCTCTTGTGATTAAACGTACATACACTTGATGTTTCACTTTAGTTTTGAGTTAAATACTCATATTTTAAAATAAAATACATTTTAGTAAATATAATTTACAATTAAGTTGATTCATTTCCTAATTATAATTTAAATATTTTATATGAGATTAGCAATCTTATTTTATTTTAAATATGTTAAGATAACATATAAAAATACAACTAAATGCAATATATGAAATACGACACTTGTTTGTATATAATAATATACATGTTAGAATATTTTAGATTGCATTGTGAATATTTATTTGAAATTGATTGTTTAAAAAGTTAATTATTGGGTTAATAATCATAGTTAAATATTATAGTGAAATGTGATGGATTGTGTGCTTAATTTTATTCAATAACATATTTCATATTTAATTACATTCATATTAATCCAAACTTATTACAACTTCAACTTCAAAGTTAGAGGTTGGGTCGCAGTTGTTATCCATCTAATTGTCCTCTTACAATTTTCCAAAACAAAAGTAAAAGCATTATGCTTAATAATCAAGGACTAAGTATGATTGACCTCTAAAATTAATAATCAAGGACTAAGTGTGCTTGTTCAACTATATATTATTCTTATGTATGATATTTTATGATGTAACAATTTAAAATTTTCATTGTTATCATTTATCATCTAATAGTTTGTTCTTTTAATTTCTCATTATCTTAACTAGAATCACTTTATAATTTTGTTAAGCTACTTTGAATATCTTCAAATTTTAGCAATTTATTATGTATATTTTAATCTTTATTGTAACACTATTTATCATGAATTACAAAAGATATATTTAAAAATTCGTAAGTGAAGTTATCCTACATTAGAAACAAATCTTGTGAGATATACATATATATATATATATATATATATATATGATAAAAAAATTAAATTAATTAAATGAAAGGCCATAAAAGTCCAATGTACATAAACACAAACTTTTAGAAACAATACTTTGGGACTCTTAGAATCCTATCAATTAGCTTCCTCCCTAAAGCAATTGCTTGGCAAGTCTTATTCCTAGGATAGTTTGAGGGCTAATAAGCTATAAGTTTGTTCATAATTTCCTAGTAATTTGATCTACTTTCATTCCGTAAGCATTTAGATTGGATGGTATTCCATATGTCCTATGAAAACTTATAAGAAAAGAATAAATGGTTTGGAGATACAAGTGCATTATCAAATAATTTTCATAGGTTAGGATTATTAAGGAAATTGAGCTTGTCCAAGGTTATAAGTTTCATCTTTAATGTCAGTCATAGGAATGTTAATACTTAGGAAGCACTTGTTTTTCTTCTACATGATCTCAGTCCAATGGTGATTACACTAGTTTCTCAATATATTTTTGCATAACTTTAAGTCGAATTTCCTTAAAAGGTGATATAATTGAAGGTAAGAGTCTTTAACCTCATTATTAGGCAAGTAATTAGTGTTTGCTAGTTTTATGCCATATCGCAAGTATACTAGTTATATATTATAATACAATTGATATCGTTCCCATGAGGATTGAATATAGTCACCTACCAAATTGAATTACACTTTTATAAGGTAAAAAAAGATTTGAGTTAATTGAAAATTAAACTAACAAAACTTAATGACCGAATAAGTAAAAGATAACAATGAAATTGAAGTTACTCAACAATGGAAACTTTAGGATTATTCTATCATCGTTTTGTCTTCCCTTCACGTTGTGAATTCAACTAAGCTTGATCCTAGATATCAAAATATTTTTATTACCCTCTCTTAAGATCTAATCAAGTAATCCCAATTGAAATATATAAAATTTGAGTTGCAATATCTCGATTTCTTAAAACTACTCCTAACTACTTAATTGGATTTGAAGCAATCCTAAGGATAATTAACTCACAATTGCTTATTAACTTGATATTTGTAAGTCTATTAAGGTACCGACTTTCTTTTTGCAGCTTAAAACAAATATCTTGGTTCGATCTTTTGATTCAAATCAAGTATGAGCATAACAAATATCACAAAGCAATAATATATTGAATTCAACAAGGTAAAAGTTATATAAATCAATGCAAGAATAAAACCCTAATGTACATGCAGCAATCCATAATCATGTTCAAAACATAACTATTCATATTTGGCATGCAAGGTAATGAAAAAGAAGAAAAGAAGAGAATAAAATCAGCTTGAAGCCTTGATTTAGAAAATCTAGAAACTTGGAGTTGATCCTGATGTTTTCAATTTTTATCTTCTTTTTTTGTGATATGCAGCCTCTTTTATGTTTTTCTTCCCTCTTTTTTTTGTGTATATACCAAATCTAAATTTTGCCTCCTCTTCTATAGTCTTCATAATATCCTTTTATAGCAAAAACTAGGTTTTATGGAATATACACAATCACCTATATGACCTTATAGGTGACTATGTATCTTAAAATCTCCTCTAAGTCACGACTTCACACAGTTGTAGAATCTTACATGGGCACATACACAGTTGTGTATATCAACATACACGAGCATATATCTTCGCACAGGCACAAACAACATCTTTGAAGCTCCATATGGCTACAGTCACTTACACTGTGTATCTCTAGAGTTGCTTCAATTATTCCATTTCATGCCTTAATTTCACTTGATTTCTTCTCCTTTTGGTCTATGAAGCCAATCATCACATAAAAACACATCTGAAACAAAATAAATACCAAAAATACCATAAAATTCTAAAATAACAAGCAAAACATATTGAATATAGATATATAAATATAATCAATTAATCATTTATCAACATCCCCACACTTAAGCTTTTGCTTGTCCTCGAGCAAATCTAAAACCACAAAACAAACAAACACATAATCATGCAACAATGCAATAATGGTACAATGACTTCAAAGCTCATGAAATTAACTTAGTTATAAACATCAATTACTTAAAAAGTTCCAATACACTAAGTTATTACATTCATGTTCAAATTCTTTGATTTAAATATACATATCAATTAAAATATCAACACCTATTCATACATTTATGGTACTTGTAAGTATCCACTCATTCTTAGATACCAATTAAAGAGGTAGGTCATCACTAAATACCCATTAATAAATTTTTTTTGACATTTCACATGAATTTCATAGGTTTTCTTGTATTTAAAATATCATATTTATCAAGCTTGGTTTTAGTGTCATTCTATCCTTTTAATGCGAAGATAAATATTTTGTCGTGAATGCCCTTGATTACTTAGCTATATCACAAGTCACAACAAGCTATTAGCACAAATTTTAACCTAATTTTTTAACGGGTCAATGAACTAGGAAATTTATTTACATATTTGTATCACACTTTTTCGTCTCTTTTTTTCAAATTTTACCTATCTCTCTTCTTCTTAGTTCGTGATTCCTATGAAAAAAATATAAATATTGTCTACCAATTTAAATGATTTTAGTTATAAGTGTATATAAACAAGTGTTATAAATTGATATAATAAGTACAATATTCTAATCAACATGCATATTCATCATTAAAATACTTTTTAAAAAAATTACAACCTAATGTTTCTTTAAAAATTAAATAATAATGTTTAGAGATAAGTTCATTCCTTTCAATTTTATGCTATTGACACATTCACACAATGCATTCATAGGAAACAAAATGTTTACACAATGCTAGCATAATCAAAAACTAACATAATGCAAATAACTAACACAATGCAAATGCAAATTCACACACAAATGATATGCAAGTGCATATATATGTGCGCATACATGAAGAACACATGGTCTTCAATGTGGAAAAACAACATGAAATCATAAATAAAACATAACTAGTAAAAAAAAAGGAAAGGCAAGGGTACTTATGGTAAATGTGTGGGTGACAAAATTGGAGATGACATATGGATGCTCTTCAAATTATGAAATCCATCATTCAACTCACTACAAAATAGACTAAAACATAAAATAATAAAGCATTATTAAACATGAAATTACAAAAAACCTAACTAAAGCATAATATGTTAATTTTAAGGTCACTAGCTTGACCAATTTAGTGCCATTATTTTTCATCCAACTCTTATTTTGAATGTTTAAGTCCTATACATCATCACATTAGGGCTCAAGCTTCTTATGTCCATAATTTTCCATCCTTTTTATCTCATTCTCTTCCTACTAATCTCCACCACCTTCTTCTCTTGTTTCGAATCTAACTGGTTTGAGATGATAATGGGTAGTGTTTGGCCCTTGCCTGGAAATGTATACCTAAGGTTTTTGGGTAAAGGCTTCAACTCCAAGGTAGGTGGTCTCTCAATAGAACTTGGAATGGGTGTTTCAGTTTGCATTAACCATTCTTGTTTTGACATCTCACCCAACTCCTCTTCCTCATCAATCATTTGATCATTTTTATCCATGACAATATCAACTTCTTTATTAATTTCCTCCTTTTCCTCCTTCACACATTCATCAACCACAACAATTTTCATGCAGGCACTCCCCTTTGCTAGATTCTTTAATTTTTTGCTCATACTAAACTCCACCTACTTATCAGCAATCCTAAGAACTAGTTTCCTATCATGCACATCAATTAATTCTCTTTCAATGTTTATAAATGGCCTCCTAAGAATCAACAAACAATTTTGTTCTTCCTTAAAATATAAAACAACAAATTATATCGGGATGATAAACTTGCCCACGTTGACTAATAAGTCCTCCTGTAATGTTCCGATCATGCATCTCATATATAATATATATCAAATATATGCAGTGGAAAATAAAAAGGAACCTCAAAAACTAGATCTACTCATACATATAGATATAGAAAACAAAAACATGAAATGTAAGATGTTTACATACTTTTTTGATGATCTCCTTTGTTCTTTAATTTTCTCCGCTTTGAGTTATCGTAAACCACAACGATTAACATAGACTGTCTCTAATAAAAGTCCACACAGAGATAGAAGGATGAAACCTCACTAGGAGATGGCTAGAATTCTTTCTTTGTGCTAGCAAAGACAAGAACTCTTGTGAGTGTGTAAGAAAGAACCTTTCTTTCTCTTGTGTCTTACAAAAGATGCATGAAAATGATGATTATTTTCTGCCCTCTTTGGTCTTCCATAACCCCCATCACTAATGGAGAGTTATAGGAAGTTAATGGTCATAAATAGCATGCATTAATGGAAGTTATGGGAAGTTAATAACCATGAACAACATGCATTAATGAGTTAATGACCATGAATAACATGCATTAATGGAAGTTAATGACCATGAATAGCATGCATTAATGGAAGTTATGCGAAGTTAATGACCAAATTGGTAGCCAACAACACTTGTTTATAATCCATTCCATGCAACATTTTCTACCATGATCACATCGCGATACAATTCCAAAACACTCTCTCATATCTTAAATCACCATTCAAGACCATTTTACTCATCCTTCGGATTTCCTATGTGTGTGACTCATTAGGTTCCTAGTTATGTTGGCAACACTTAATTCAAGTAAGTCAAGAGCGGTATCTAACAACACGTTATCACCCCTAATTGACTGGAAAGTCAGTGATTTGACTACGAACCCTTCCAAATGCAATGTTGTCATGCAATTCTTCCTATCACCATCTATATCCCACTTGGTTCAGAGTATGGTCAAAGTGTCAACTTCACTAGATTGACTATGTCACATTTAGTCCAAGTGATATTAGATCTTGTCCTAAGGATCTCATTACTCTATGTATCATTGAAGACTCTCTTCATGACATATATCTGCTTTGGCCAGAGACTCCCGAGTAGTGACCCCAACAAGAGGCCATGGGTATCATCTCCTTCTATCAGGAGTGGTGAATCCTTTATTGGCTACTCAATTACCTCCGAATATCTTAAGTTATACCCAATCACCACCCTATAAGTAACCTCTGAAAGGCATCGATGAATGGAGTCAAAGCATAGGATCAGTATTCGAGATATCCTTGAGCACCTCAAGTCAAAGGATACTTGCACCATTGCTATGATGAGACTATCATTGACACTGGAATAAAATATCCATATGATTGTCTCATAGTAGGTTAATCCAATGTACTTACTACCCTTAGTAAGCATCCACATATTAACTCTAAACAACTCATGTCTACCACTTATGAGATCTACTGCTTGATCTAATCAAGGAGTATAATATGTGCTAGTCTATTCGGATTAATGATATGTCATCTCTTTAATCCTATGACTAGGGAAACTTTAGATACTAACATAATTACGTATGATAGGAATCTCATTATCATGGTCTCATCATGATTTCCTCCGTGCTATGTTTTGTATCTAGGACTTCATTAAATCAATTTAAGATCAACATCAAATCCATAAATATATGAACATCTAAATAATGAAAAATACCTTTATTAATCATAAAATGATTTGTACAATAAGTGCTAAAGGTGATTGCCTTTAGAGCACTTCTCTAACACCTCCACCATTCCAAATGGCTTCTTAATTGATTAGTTTGCTAACTGGATAAGCATAGATGTTGACCTTTTGTCTCCTAGTCCCAATTTTCTAAAAAAGGACAAAGGCTTTAAGTTAATTCTAGCCCCTAATTTGCCTAAACATTTGGAAAATTCAAGATTACCAAATACACAAGGAACAGTGAAACTCATAGGATCTTTCAACTTTGAGTGTATGCAATTGATAATTATAAAGCTGCAGCTCTTAATTAATGACACTATTTGGTTATCCTTCTAAGTATGCTTGTTACTTAAGATGTCTTTGAGGAATTTGTCATACTTTGGCATATTCTCCAAAGCCTCCATAAAGGATAAGTTGATCTCCAACTTCTTTAACTTTTCTAATAATTTGGCAAAGTGTGCATCCATTCTTTAACCTTTTTGGTAATGGGATTTTTGAAGTATATGGTGGTGGTGGCACATAAGGTTTTATATTCATTTTTATCCTACTCTTTTTCTTTCTCTCCTCCTTTTGGGTATGGTTTCCTTCTCTTTTGATTCTTCTAACTACTAATTTTCATTTCTTAGTTTAATAGCCTTCAATTTCTCCCTTAAATTGGCATATATTTTACTTGTGAGACTCCTCACATTTCTTTTTAACAATGCATTAGCAAGTTGCCTAACTTGAACCTCCAAGCTATGAATGGAAGAGTAGTAGTTCTACACCATTTGATCAAATTTGACTTTCATCTTGGCTATTGAACTTGGAGCTTAACACGTCCTTTAACTCTTCCATCTTTGACCCCAAGGCTCTAAGCCTATCCTACTAAAAACTTGGTAGACCTTGTGCTCTCATGTTATTTTCTTCATTGATAGTCCAAGAAAATTTTGAGTGATTCCTCCACCATTCCAAGTGGCTTTTTAATCGATTAGTCCACTGACTGGATAAACATAAATGTTGGCTTCTTATCTCCCAGCCCCAATTTTCTAAAAATGGACAAAGGCATTAAGTTAATTCTAGCCCTTAAGTCACCTAAACATTTGAACAATTCAAGATTACCAATTACACAAGGAATAGTGAAACTTATAGGATTTTTCAGCTTTGAGGGCATGTGGTAAGTCACCTAAACATTTAGACAATTCAAGATTACCAATTACACAAGCAATAGTGAATCTCATAGGATTTTTCAACTTTAAGGGCATGTGGTTGGTAATTATGAAGTTGCAGCCCTATGTCAATGACATTGTTTGGTTATCCTCCCAAGTATGAAGTTACAGCTCTATGTCAATGACATTGTTTGGTTATCCTCCCAAGTATGCTTATTAGTTAAGATGTCCCTAGGAATTTGGCATACTTGGGCATATTCTCCAAAGCCTCTACAAAGGATAAGTTGATCTGTAACTTCTTCAACTTTTCTAATAATTTGGCAAACTGTGCATCCATTCTTCAACCTTTTTTGGTAATGGGATTTTTGGAATATATGGTGGTGGTGGCACATAAGGTTTATCTTCATTTTTATCCTTCTCTTTTTATTATCTTTCTTCCTTATGGGGGGTGGCTTCCTTCTCTTTTGATTCTTCCAATTCCTTTTCATTTCAATTGCTCCCTTGAATTGACTTCCATGTTACTTGTGAGACTTGTCACATTTCTTGTTTTCAATGCATTATCAAGTTGCCTAAGTTGAACCTTCAAGCTATAAATGGAAGAGGAGAGGTTCTTTACTATTTGATCATATTTGGTGTCCATCCTCTTCTGACTTTCATCTTGGCTATTGAACTTGGAGCTTAACATGTCCTTTGACTCTTCCATCTTTGACTCCAAGGATCCAAACCTATCCTACTAAATACTTGGTAGACCTTGTGCTCTCATGTTTTTTTTTCTACATTGTTAGTCTAAGAAAATTTTGGGTGATTCTTCCACCCATGACTATAAGTGTTAAGAGTATGGATTGTTAGCTCCCCTTTGTTGAGCTCCTATGAAATTGACCTATTCCATATTATTGCTATCTAAAATGCAACCAACAATGATGTAGCTTTCTTACCCATACAAATCATGTTCATATTATATCACCTTCACTAGGTTGGAAGAAGAGGCCTACAAGTTGATCAATTGCTTAGTAAGGGTTGACATCTAAGCTTGCAAAGATATTATTGAAATTGTAGCTATGACTTCTCTCTAGTATTTGAAAATTTGTCACTTTCCCCTCTCCATTGTCTATAGGCAACAATTATTTTCCATTTCTTCTAATATGTTGTGTGTGGAATCAATCATCTTTCTCATCAAATAACCACCAACCACTGCATCTATAGTCCCTCTTACATATGTATTAACTCCATTGTACAATGTTTGCAAAACAATTCCATCAGTTGTGGTGTGGACAACTCCTTTATAATTCTTTAAATTGCTCTCGCACTTCATATAAGGACTATCCGTCACTTTGCTAGAAATTTGTGATCTTCTTAATGATTCTTATATTCTTTGTCAATAGAAAATACTTTGCTAAAAATGCATATACAAATTGCTCCCAAGTTTTGACATTCTCAGGGTTATGAGAGTTCAGCACGCCATAGCTTAGTCCTTCAGTGTAAAAAGGGACAACCTCATCTTTATAGCATCCTCGGACAACCCATTATATTTAAATGTGTCACATATCTCTAAGAATTTTGTCAAGCGTGCATTAAGGTCTAGCATATTTAATAAGGCTATCTTTATCTCGAAGTTATTAGCTAAGAAAGGGGTCTTGTGATTCCCTATTGGTTCACATTAAAACCTAGCCTCATAAAATCTATAAGGTTCCTTCGATGTCCTCTTTGATTTCCTTCTTTTGCTGTCGTTTTATGTATAGATTTTTTTAGTTTTATTCTTCAAATTTCTCTTTCCTGTTTAGTGATGTCAAAAATTGATATATCTCCTAATTTGCTCGAGCTGCTTATGATTCTTATGTTCATGCACCAAAAATCACCATAAGAAAAAAGTATCAAACTCCTTAAATCAAAAGAATTCAAATCTAATAAGATTCTAAAATTGTAATCCCTAACGACACCAAAAACTTGTTTGCTAAGTTTAATGTTATACTGTAAATGTATGAATCGTATATTGTAGTACAAGTTGTGTTGTTCCCATTAGTATTGAATGTAGTCACCTAACAATTTGAGTACACTTTGTCTAAGGGCAAAAAAGATTGAACTAACTGAAAATTAAAGTAAACTAACAAAAATTGATGAATGAATAAGTAAAAGATAACAATGAAATTGAAGTTACTCAATCATGTAAACTTAGGGATTTTTATTTCCTTATTTTATTTTTCCTTCACCTTGTGAATTCAACTATGCTTGATCCTAGACATGCAAAGGATTTTATTATCCTCTCTTGATGTCTAATCAAGTAATCCTGGTTGAAATAGATAAAAATTGAGTTATAATCTCTCGATTTCTTAAAACTACTTCTAACTACTCAGTTGGATTTGAAGCAATCTAAGGATAATTAACTCACAATTAAGATCTCTCTTCAATTACTTATTAACCTGATATTTTTAAGTATATTAAGGTATCAACTTTTATTGTGCAATTTAACATAAATATCTTTATTCAATCTCTTAATTCAAATCAAGGATGAGCATAAAAAATATCATAAAGTAGTAATATATTGAATTCAACAAGGTAAAAGTTATATAAAACAATTAAAGAATAAAACCCTAATATAGATTTAGCAATCCATAATCATCTTCAAATGCAACTATTCAGATTTGGCATACAAGGGAATGAAATGAAGAAGAGAATATAATGAAATTTGTTTGATGCCTTGATTTGGAAAATCTAGAAAGTTGGAGTTAATCTTAATGTTTCCACTTTTGGTCTTCTTCTTTTTTTGTGATTTGTAACCTCCTTTATGTTTTTCTTCTATTTTTTAGTGTCAACACTGACTCTGAGATCTTCCTCCTCTTTTATCACCTTCATAATATCCTTTTATTGTAAAAACTAGGTTTTTAGGAATATAAACAATCACTTACAAGGCCATATAGGAGATCATGTATCTCAAAATACCTTATAAGCCACAACTTCACTCGATTGCAAAAGCTTACATGGGCATAGACACAGCCGTGTATGTCAATATACATGGGCATGTTTCTTCATATAGGCATAAATAGTATCTTCAAAACTTTACACGTTTACAGTGACTTACACGGTCCTTATACACGAAAATGTATCTCCATAGTTGCTTTAATTCTTCCATTTTATGCATCAATTTCACTTAATTCTTCTCTTTTTGGTTTATGAAGGAAATTATCACCTAAAAACACACTTAAATAAAAATAAGTACCAAAAATACCATAAAACTCTCAAATAACAAGCAAAACACACTCAATATGAGTGTATAAATATAGTCAATTAATCTTTTATCAATTAGGCATACAACTCCCAAACATATCAGTGAATTCCTCTTTCCACTTGTTATTTTGAATAATCAAGTTGACTTTGGCATTTTAAGGAAACAGATGAGCTAAGGATTATATCATAAACGAATTTGTCAAGGGACATGTTATGCACCAGGTGTTAAACCATAGTGAAGCAAGTTCCCTCTTCCTATCCTACACTGAATGTTTATACAAACCATACCCCTCATTTTTAGCAATTAAGCCATAAACCAAGAGGTTGTTGGTCTAATTTCCATTTTCCACCAGCTCTTGCCCTTTACAAAATAATTGTTTATCCATTTAACCTATTGAGCCTTTGAGTTTGATAAGATTCTTCAAAAAATTTTAATAATAAGAGTTATTTGTGATTACCAAAGATTGAATCTCTAATCCACTAGCTTGTTTAGTATTACAAACCTCATCCCATTTCAATTTTTCCATCACATTATTTCCTTTTAACCCTCCCTAAAAGAGTCTCCTTAGTAACTAATCAATTTCCTTGATTGTACCCTTAGAAGTAAATATATTTGACAACTAGAAGGTGTAAAGAGAACTTAAGACTGAGTTAATCTATTGGATAAGACTAAAAAAAGTTAGTGATTTGTTATGCTAATTGTTCAATCTATTTTGAATTCATTATAAGAGTGGGACAAAATCCTTACATAATAACTTTTGGTAAAGATAGGCAGTCCTAAGTAGGAGAATAAAGGATCCTTACATTACAAAATTAAAATAAGGTAGAGCTAACTAAATGAGGATTTGTAGCTTGCTGAGATGATTAGATTTTTATTTTCCTTGTTAAGTGTTAGACTTAAGAGATATTTGAATAAATTAAGAGTGGACATTAATAAGCCTATTGAGTTTCTATCTACTTTACAAAAGAACAATAGATCATCAATAAAACTAAGTTTAAAAAAAATCAGTTTTTTACACTTAGAATGAAAGAAAAAGTTAGGATCATTTTTTATGTTGAAAGAAATACGTCTTATGAGGAGCTCCATGCATAAAATGAACAAGTAAAGGCATAAGGGGTCTACTTTCTACAACCCCTTAACCCTTTGGAATAGATTAGTAAGGAATCCATTGACTAAGACACTTAATAAGGTTGTAGATATACACTGGTGGATCTATTTGATAAAGATTTTAAGATATCTAACAGCTTCAAGAATATGAATTATGAAGTATCAACTTGTAGAATCTTTATGAAAGTTTGCTTTTATAGCACAATTCTTAGGACAATTAATCCTATTATAAACCTCTAATAACTTTTGAGTCAAGAGTATACTGTCTCCTATAAGCCTTCCTTGAACAAAAACCACTTATGTTCAATTTATTAGACCCCTTAGTATAGATTTCAATCTTAAAGTTAAGATCATTGCAATAACTTTTTAAAAGGTAATGCAATATGATATTAGTCTTTAGTCAAGAATTGTATTAAGTTTTGGTGTTTCTGGAATTAGAGTAGTGAAGGTTTTGCCTAATTCTCTAAGTAGTATCTTGCTTCAATCACTAACATCTTGATCCAATGCCAAGATTTCTAAAAGAAAAGGTTGTTAATCCCATTTGGATCAAGAGTTTATCTAGCCTCATACTGAAGATTACTTCCCTTACCTTTATAGTAATCGGTTTACTCAATAGAAAGATTTCAAAATTTGAAAATTATTTAGAGATGAAGCTTTTTAGAAGGATAGGGGATAAGGAACATAGTCTTTTGGATCCCCGAGTATTCTTAAAGAAGGAGAATGCTTCTTAGCTAATCTTTTTTCCAGTTGGAAAATATTTTACCATCCTGTTTCAAGATTGAGGAGATTCCATTTAGATTTTTATTTTGCATTAATGGATTTGTGAAAAAAAAACTTATATTTTATCACCGTCTTTTAGCCATAAAGTACTAGCTTTTTGCTTTAGTAAGGAATTATGGACTTTTAATACATTATAAAAGGTATTCAAAGTTCCTCTCTCTCTTAGATTTAAGTACAGTTAGTGTTATGTAGAAAGTAGGTTAGCTTTGATATCTTCAATGATCTTTTAACTATCCTTATATCTAGAAAGGTTATGAGATTTCAATTAGTTTCACCATTTCCATCTTTTTCATACAAATAAATAATATATAGCCCCTGAATTCATGTTCCCTTTAAGAAAAGCCTGATCGAACCCTTTTACTTTTACCATAAAGTTATCAAATTTATTTCTTTACCTGCACATGGATGTGTTTCTACACATTGATGGAGCCATGGTTTGAGAACATTGGGTTAACAAAAGAGGCATAGCTATTAGGGAAAGAGATTAGCTAGTCCTAATTGACAAATACCCTATCACGTTTTTCCCTAATACTCTATTCTCCTTATTGCTTCTTACATTAGGTGAAAAAAATAAGTTGACTATATTTATATACCAATATTTAGTGTTTTTTGCTTATTATTAGAGATTCTTATGATATTTGTGGTACATATTCTGCTTAAGTGAATTTTTAGGTGATAATTGCCTTCACAGACCAAAAGCAGAAGAATTTAGGTGAAAAAGTGGCATATAATGGAGGCATTAAAGCAACCTTCAACTTTCACAGTCATGTATAGGGACCGCGTAAGTCACTGTAAATATATGGAGCTTTAAAGACCCTATTTATGCCCAGGTGAAGACACACACTTGTGTATTGTAACATCCCACCCCCAATGGGAAGGGTAAAATAGTAATTTGGAAAGGATTATGAGTGCTTAGATTGTTTTGAAATATTCATGCATATGCTTACATGTGAATAGTGAATTGTGCACATGAAACTGACTGTACATGCATTCATGACATTTCCCGGTATATGTGCCTAAATGTAAATTTTTATTGAAAAATATGATTTCGTGCTTTAAAAAATTATTTGGAATGGACTGTTATGTGTCTTGCATTTTTGGGCAATTTTGGAAATTTTCTGGAAATTTCGGGGAGAATTTTCGGACCGGAAAAATATCCAGGTGGTGGACCGATTAGTTTCCGGTACTGGGAATTACTGTCTAATAGCACTGGTTCTTTAGGAAAACGATTTTTGGGGTTGTAATTAGAGCCATTGGAATTAGCTGGATTAAAGATTTATTTTTATTAAAGTTCTTTTAGTAAATGGCATTAATGGCTTTTGTCTTTTTCTTTCATTAAAAGACAAGTGTCCAAACTAATTAAATGCTCTTGCCCTTGGTTAATCCCATCCACGACTCTTCTTAATGACAAAATGAGATGTGCTTTTGAAAGAAAACAATAAAAGTTGGCTTTGTAGTTCATCATCCGGAAACTTCTCCTCCTTGCTTCTCTCATTTGGTTAGTTCATTTTTTTTAGCTTCCCCTTCATGCTTGCTCTTCTCTTCTCCTTTTAACAAACAAAAACACAATTGTCAACCTAATCCATGAAGTGATGATGTCGTGTATGTGAAGAGAGATAGAGAAATTGGAGTAATAGTTGAAGACTTGGAAATTGAAGGCTTGATTAGGTAAGCTTATGTTTAAGTGTTGATTGTTCATTTGATGTATTAAGTGTGATGCCTATGCATTCAATTGTGTGAGAATTGTGTTGGTATAGTTGGGTAAGAAATTTGAAGGATGAATTGATGGTTGATGAAGTAGGATGATGCATGTAAGGAAAATATGTGATGTATGTCATTTGAGAGGGTTTGGATTGCATTAAATGATGTTAATGGTGTAGAAAATAGATGAATGAG
>JAOTBA010000006.1:12739478-12752819 GCA_025629845.1 Erythroxylum squamatum | reverse complement strand
GCAAAACTCACCCAAAATTTGCAATTATTTTTCAGGCTTTGAAGAGTACCCCGTTAGACAAACGGGAGTATGCCTACCGCATGCAAGTCAGAGATAGAGGTCGGGATCAGTCCACGTCTGCATTAGTGTCATCCTACTTTTATACAATTATGTATTCCGCAATTTCTGGACAATAGTGTTTTGTGATTATAGTGGGCCCCAAACGGGCTATTGAAATTTTATTGATTGTAATGTGATCACTGAAATGTTTATGAATAAAATTGGGCCCAATTTGGTTATGGATTTGTATACATTAAATGGCTATTCTAAATACTGCTGAGTGTACTGTTATCATTGAGAATGTTTACAAATTAAAGCGGGCCCAAATTGTCTACTGATTTCCGCGCATATGATTTTATTAAAAAAAAAATTATACTGAGTTTTTGACTGTATTTGAGTACTCTAGCATGCCACCCTCGTGGGTCACAAACTCGGATATCACCTACGATGTCGGGTCCGGGTCCTAAGGGAGTGGGGTGCTATATGTATGTTAGCATACATGATCATATATGTGCCCATGTAAGCTTTGACTGTGTAAACTCATAATTGAGAGGTTTTTGGAGATACACTGTGTATCAAAAATGAAAACATTAAGATCAACTCCAGCTTTCCAGATTTTCCAGATCAAGGCTTCAAAATGATTTCATTCTCTTCTCTTTTTCGATTTCATTGCCTTATATCTGAATAGTTGTGTTTTGAACATGATTATGGATCGCTAAATCTATATTAGGGTTTTATTCTTGAATTGTTTTGTATAAATTTTACCTTGTTGAATTCAATATATTATTGCTTTGTGATATTTGTTATGCTAATACTTAATTTGGATCGAGAGTTTAATAAAGAAATTTGTGTTAAGTTAAAAAATGAGAGTTGATAACTCAATAGACTTAAAAATATTAGGTTAATAAGCAATTGAAGAGAGATCCTAATTATTAGTTAATTATCCTTAGGATTGCTTCAAATCGAATTGAGTAGTTAGGAGTAGTTTCTCAAATTTTATCCATTTCTAATGGGATTACTTGATTAGGTTTTGAGAGAGGGTAATCAAAACTTTTAGACATCTAGGATTAAGCATAGTTGAATTCACAAGGTGAAGGGAAGACAAAACAAGGATACAATAATCCTTAAGTTTCCATCATTGAGTAAATTTAATTTCATTGTTATCTTTTTCTTGTTCAATCATTAGGTTTTGTTAGTTTACTTTAATTTTCAAATAATTAAATATTTTGTTACCTTAGAAAAAGTGTAATTTAAATTGTTAGGTGACCATATTCAATCTTTATAAGATTAATATCAGTTGTACTATAATATATGACTTGTATACTTGCATTATAATATAAAACAAGCAATTAAGTTTTTGGCGCTATTGTCAGGGATTACGATTTTGTCATGTTATCCAATTTGAATTCTTTTGACTTAAGGAATTTGATACTTTTCTTCTTATCTGATTAAAGTTTCATGAACACAAGATGTATAAGGAGTTCAAGTAACATAAAATAGATCCAAACATCAGACATTACCAAGTAAGAAAGGGAAATTCCAAAAGTGAGATGCCAAGAAGCAATAAAAAGAACAATGGTGGAGGAAAAAAATCAAGGAGAACAATAAAGAACCTTTATGGACTTAATGAGACTAAGTTTCAATGTAAATTAACAAGAGATAATGTGGCCACCAATCCAAACTAATACGTTCTAAATCAAACCAACACTGTTAAATATGCTGCAAATCAACATCCAATTTTATAGACTAGCCAATAAGGATCCTAATGCTCATTTGGCTAACTTCTTGGAGATTTGTGACAAAGTTAGATATAATGGGTTGTTGAAAGATGTAGCCAAGATGAGGCTCTTTCCCTTTACACTTAAAGATCGAGCCAAAGTGATAAATGCTTATTTGACTATAATTATATGCCTATATTCAACGTATTTTGCTGGATATTTTTAAGTTTTGATGTATATTTGGTAGTTAATTCCCTCTAAGTATATTTATAGGATGTAATTGCCTTTATGGACCAAAAGAGGAAGAATTTAGATGAAATCATAGCATGGAACAAAGATTTGAAGCAACTAAGGACCTATACGACCGTGTACAGTAACTGTGTACGTCTCTATAAATGTTTGAAGATTGAAAAATTTTAGTTCTAGTTATGTGGAGATATAAGCCCATATATGTTGATATAAACAACTGTGTATATTTCCTATTTAAGTCTCTATGCTCGTGGGAAGTTGCAAATTCAGATGGTTTTAGAGATACACAGTCACTCATATGCCTGTGTAAGTTGACCGTGTCTATCCCAGAAATCCTAGTTTTTTCTATAAAAAGATGTGAGCGGATGCAAACTAGAGAAAGCTAAGTTATTAAGCAATTTTGAGTCATAAGCAACCTAGAGAGGTGACAATTATGATCATGGGATGAGAAAAACATGAAGAATACGTCAAGAGATCTATTAGATAACAACATCAAATCTAGTTTTGCAAGAAGAGCCAATAGAAGAAAAAGGGATATTTAGAATTATGATTGCTTTATTTTCTAATAGTTTTTTTGCAAATTTATCTCTGGTTTTGTTTTCTATGAGTAGTAACTAAACTTGTTTAGAGTCTAGGTGTGATGAACCCTATTTTTGATAACAACATGACTTGATCTTTTATTCAATGCAATTATATTGATTGATTTATTCCAATTCAATTATGCATTTTATTTTTGTTCTAATATATCCATAATGTTAATGCATGATTTGAATTCGTATGATTGAGATCAAAAATCCTCTTGTATGAATAGATTTACCATAATTGGAAGGAGTTATATGTAAAAATAGAGATATGTAGACATAAATCCTCTGGATTAGTGTCAAACCCAATAGTGGAATTCATAAATTGATGATGCAATCCTAAGGTTATAACTAGAAAGATTTCTATTAATCAACTAATGGACTAGTTGTTAATAGTCTTGAGAAACATAATATAGGAATTTCCACAATCTAATAATCAATAATATAATTTCATGATAAAGGGTTAATATTTAAGGAATCTTAAGGGGATTCATTACCTAGAAACTATTATTTGATATTGATTCTTGTTAGTATTTTCCTTTGTTTTGCATTCAGAATTGTTTTAATTCTTAATTTGTTTATTTAGTTTAATATTTTAGTAAAAATTGAAATTTGATTCATAGTTTAGGTAATAGAAAAAGGATATTTACTAATACTTAAAGTCCTCGTAGGATTGACTCGTACTTACCTGTGCCAGCTACAGTTACATCATACATGTACAGTAATTTTTAATATTGATATAAAAACAATATCAATAAATTTTTTAGTACTATTGCTAGGGACTAGTAATATTAGGAAAGCCAAGATTTTATTACTCTACCCATTTTATTTTATTTTATTTTATTTTTGTTTCTATTTTATTTGATTTGATTAACTTGTTATTTTTCTTCTTTTTTTTCTTATATTGACTTTTCAGTTTATGACTTGGAGTAATTTACCTAATTTACAAAGATCCAAAAATCGAGAGAACAACACGTAAAAATCTTTACAAAACACTCCAACCAAGCTAAATAAAAAATGTAACCTAGTTGAGTAATTGTGGGACATTCATGTCAAGGTATTTGCCTTCGTGTTAAAAGACTAAGTGATTGTTAAAAAAAATCTAAAAAATGGTGCTTACAATAAAATTAAACCAACTGATCTTTTAAAATAACAAGAATTTTCACAAAAGGATACTTAGTGATAATTTACCTCTTTAATTGATAATAATAATGAGTGCATGCTTACAAGTTTCATAGGAGCATAAATAAGATGTCAATATTTTGATTGATATGTGTATTCCAATCAAAGCGATTGACATAAATGGAATAAGTTAGTGTGTTAGAACTTTTTGACCAGGTGGTGTTTGAGGTTAAGTTAATTTCAGGAGACCTAATGCCATTGAACCACTATTATAATGTTGCATGATTGTGTGTTTACGTGTTTGTTTATTGTTTTGGTTTTAATTTTGGTTGGAGATAAAACAAATATTTAAGTGTGGGAATGATTGATAAATGATTAATTGGCTATATGTATATACTCATTATTAGTGTGTTTTGCTTAGTATTTGAGAGTCTTATGACATTTGTGGTACTTATTATGCTTCAGATGTATTTTTAGGTGATAATTGCCTTCATAGACCAAAATGGGAAGAATTCATGTGAACTCATGGCATACAATGGAAGAATAAAACAACCTTCGAGTTACATGGCTGTGTATAGGGACTCTGTAAGTCACTGTAATTGTGTGGGGCTTCAAAGATGTTGTTTATGCCTATGTGAAGATACACACATGTGTATGTTGACATACACAACCATGCATATGTCCATGTAAGCTTTTGTGACTGTGTAAAGTCATGATTGAGAGGTTTTTAGAGATATATGATTGCCTACATGGCTATGTAAGTGACTGTGTATGTTCTGAAAAACCTAGTTTTTGATATAAAAGGATATTATGAAGGTTATACAAAGGGATGCAAATTTCAAAGTCGATTGGGACACCAAAAAAAGGAAGGAAAAAAAAGGTTGCACATCACAAATAAGATCAAAAGTGGAAACATTAAGATCAACTCCAGCTTTCCAAATTTTTTAGATCAAGTGTTGGGCACCGTTTCCGGAACCCAACCCTCTTGCTCTGATACCACAATTGTTGGCTCCCGATTCCGGAACCTAACTCTCTTGCTCTGATACCACCTCTGTTGGATCCCGTTTCCGGAACCCAACTCTTGCTCTAATACCAAAAATGTTGGATCCCGTTTTCGGAACCCAACCTTTGCGAAATCATACATGTGTTAGATTCCGCTTGATTCCGAAATCCAACTCTTGCTTTGATATCACTTGTGTTGGGTCCGAATTCTGGAATCCAACCTCTTGCAAAAACATGAAACCCTGAGCGTGGTTCCTTGTAATCTCTTTAACCATCATAGGTTTATCTTCTTGCTCATAGCATCCCAAAAATTTACTCACAAGTGACCAATTTGTTCAAAAGCGTGCCCATACAAAACCGTCACTATGCTTGAACTCATCTCTCCTACTTGTGAACAGAATTTGGAAATCTTAAAACCATAATTTCAATTTGACTTCTTTATAGAAATCATAACTCTAAGTCTCTTGTTTATTTTGATTCAAGAACCACCTCAATTGGAGCTCTACAGCTCAAGATATGCTTAAAAATCCATAGGGTGTACAAACCCTAAATACACTCTGATAACCGACCTCTCACTTGATCTATTGCAAACTCTCTCAAATCAACTCCAAAAGATGCCATTTTTCATGGAGTGAAAGATACATGTTTTAGGAATCTATTGGTCCAAGAATCACTTCAATCGGAGCTCTAACAGGGTCAAAAATCACAATCTTTTCTGTGAATGTCCGTTAAACGGACATTAATCGACCAAACTGCACCATTTTACCCGAAAAGGTCCGTTAAACGGACTTCCATGTCCGTTAAACGGACATGGGTGATGCAAAGGGTCCTTTTTGACCCGTAAAGGACATGGGGGTTTCCCAAACCCCTCCAAACCCTCTCCAATGCTTCCTACATCAAATCTAACGTCATATACACTTATAATCTTCCAAAATTCAACTCTTCTAGTGCCAATTCACTACATAACAACTCAAACACCAAACTTATTTCATCAAACTCTCAATTCTTGATCCATTTGGTCCATCAAAACCACAAATTCTTATCAAATACCAAAGCTATCATCATACACAAAACCTATGCAACATCCTAACTTGTAACAATCATATCTCTTCGTTCCGATGTCCAAAAATTACAAACTTTATGGCGTCGGAAAGCTATAAGGATCATCTACAACTTATATGAAGACAATTTTTGCCAATTCTATCTCAATTATTCCAGAATTTCTCTTGAATCAGTTCACAAAATCTTATCCTTATGAAAAACTTAGAATTTTGCCCCAAATTCACTTCCCTAGCTAAAGCAACATCATAACTTGTCCATTCAATTACCAATCCTTCCTTTCCATAGCATTTCACTTATATATATATATCAATTCATATGCAAAGCTCATTAACTCACATGGATTTGCTTCTTCAAATGTACTTAATTCCAATTTTACCTTATCCTTAATCCACCTTGATCCAAACCCAATTTCGCATTCAACATTGACAATCATCCATACCCAATTTCACATTTCATTAACATCATACACAATTCCATATTTCATTAACATCATATATAAGAGTTTACAAGCTCCAATGGTATTTCCAAGCCATAGTACAATATTTCACAAAATCACAAATTACATCATTCAATTGCTCAAAATACATCTGAAGCCTTGTTTTACATCAATAATTTCAAACGACACAAAAACATGCAAAGTCAGGAATAATGCCTTGGTTCTTACTCTGTTTCTTGGTCAACACCTGAATTGGGGAGAGAGAGGGGGTGAGCTTTAAAAGCCCGTGGGTAACATGCTTATAAAAAATAATAAGCAAAACCTTTCAAAAGTTTACTGTCATAGAAAAATTCTTGTTGAAATCCATAAAACATTGGTTTCTCAAAATCTCATCAGTAGTCAATTTATAAACCACAAAACATGAATGCATCACTTGAGTACAAATCATAAACACATATCACACCAAAAATGGTTTGGGTAGTCCATAACATAACGTACTACACATTTCCCCTAAAGGTCCTATGTAGCTGTGAACAGAACGTACTAACACAATCCCACATAGTGGTTTTGTGTAGTCGTAAGGGAGTCCATGAAGGAGCTCCACGCCACTAGCAGGCAGGCGGGAGAAGTCTTAGACAAGTGCACTTGACAGAACAGAACGGACTAAACCAAACCCACTTAACATGTAATTTATGACTTGAAAGCAAATTGCCCAAAATGGCACTTTTTTAAAAACATGATTTTCTTAACATTTCGCCACTAAGGCATATTTCATAATTACAATTATTCATGAACATGAAATATCTCACATTGTATCAACCAAATTCACATAACAATTTCTCAAATCAAAAGCAATGAATGCAACAATTATGAAGAATTTGAAATCATTTTATTTTCTTGCTTGAACACATTTATAGCTCATTAATTCTATCATAAACACGAAACCCACCTTAAATCCTTGCTTATACTTGTTCAACATGTTTTCCCTCTTGCTTCTCTTTCCATCTTTGATTTCCTTCATCAACATTCACAAAATTCTCAAATCAAAAGACATTTCAATTGAGAAACCCTAAGAAACATATCATGAAATTGATCTTAGAATTCTTAAACCCATACCATTCTTAAGCTATCTAAAACAAAAACCTTTCAAAAATCTAACCAATCAAACATACTCTTACCTTGAATCTTCACCAAACAATGACTTTCTTAGCTTGGATGGAAGCTCTCATCATCCTCCACATTTTTCTCTTCTTGAGCACCATGAAAATCACTCTTGAAGGGCTTAGAAAATCAAGACCTAGCTTTGCTTCTTCTTCTTCTTTCTCTTCTTCTCCACCGATTCTCTCCCTCTCATCTCTCTTTTCTTTCATTTTCTCATCCAATTTCGTGCACCACTCTTCCTTATAAGCAACCCCACATGTCTTTTTACCATTTTGCCATTAATGAATGAGTAATGACCCATTTGCCCTTACATAATAGCCTTGTAACTTAAATGACTTAGTGGCTTGCCAATTTTGCCCCTCATGCAATCTTACCACCTTAATTCAATTAAATTATGCCATATGATCTTACTCAAATTAACATGTTAATTAATTCCACAAATTACTCTATTAAGACCTCAAAATTCATTTAAATCATGCTTAACTCCTTCCGAAAATCAACACCTTTTTCTAATCATGCAATTAAAGGAATTTGATAACAGTTCCTTCTAGAAAAATGTTCCTCATTGTCTTAATTTTCTAATGACATCAAAATCATTCAATTTCGTTCCATAGTCTAAAAGTTATATCCCAAACATTTTCGGACTGTTCTTATACTAAAACATTATTTTGCGCTTGACTTCCATCCAAAAATTGATACTCTTAGAGACTGAATTAAAACTCAATTTCATTGGACATTTTGTAGCCTTATATCCCTAGTTTACTCCAAATCAAGAATCATCTCATTTGGATAACTAAAACAAAAGTTATGGCTAAAACACCGAAGCATCCTCAATGCACATGTTCAACTGCGTTTTCCAGCTTTTAACTTCCAATATTTTCACATACAATAGTTCTAACTTCCGAGAAAAAGTTTGGGGTCCAACAATTCTCCCCTCTTAAAGAATTTCGTCCTCAAAATTCTTGCTTGAGAGATCATACAAACAGAGGTAATGCTATCTTGTGTTTTCCTCAGTCTCCCAAATAACTTATTCACTCGAATAATTTCTTTCTAAATGACCATAGTCAATAGACTCACTCGGTCTTTCAGTCACTTATTTAGTCATTCACTTTCTTAACTAATTCCAATACATATATCTCAGATTACTCACAATTTTCCACATCTTGTGTCAATAACACCAATACCAGATCATATTGATATTTCTTAGCATACTAACATATAACACATTATGGATCTGTGACATC
Source organism: Erythroxylum squamatum (assembly GCA_025629845.1). Classification (NCBI taxonomy): domain Eukaryota; kingdom Viridiplantae; phylum Streptophyta; class Magnoliopsida; order Malpighiales; family Erythroxylaceae; genus Erythroxylum; species Erythroxylum squamatum. The sequence continues at coordinate 12,744,205 of JAOTBA010000006.1, read as the reverse complement.
TTTGATAGCAGTTTTAACTCACAAGTCAATGGTCAAATTCTTAACAACTTTATACGGACCAATACAATTTAACTCAACCTTTTGAACTTCTATATATGTCTCTATCATTCATCTCATCTTTCAATTATCCTTTATTGAATCTCACATGTGTATATTCAAAATCAAAATCAAAATTATAGAATTATAATCATCATAAAATTCTGATCTCAATTCCAGTAACACATTCTTATGGCCTATCATAACTCTTGTCACCTTAATCAAACAACCACTTTGGTTCTAATTTCATCTTAGTAAGATCACAAAACTTCTTTTTTCATTACATTCTACTTATACTCTTTAATCTCATCGTTCCTACTTGTCTCCCTATTTTCTTCAAACAATCCATGATAATACATTTACAGCTTTGTCACATTCGGGGATATACACTACAGTATAATATTGGTGTCATATTCAATTCCACCAATACAAATACATTGAATCATTACCTGTCATATTTACCTATATACTATTTCTCATTTCCATTTATCCAATGAAAGAATATCATTTTGCTCACTAATTCGACTAGCTCAAACTTTTAACAATTGCTCTTGCGTGTGACTCATACACATGCGACTCACATTAGGGATCAGTAGCTGCTGCATGCTAAGACATGTTCACAATGCATGTACCTTGAGACATAATTCAAAAAATGCCCATGTAAGATCTCAATTCTGGCGCTCTGATACCACCTCTGTTGGATCCCACTTGATTTCGAAATCTAACTCTTCATGATACTATAATACTTAAGCATGGTTCCTTGTAATCTCTTTAACCATAATAGATTTATCTTTATGCTATTCCGCAAGTTCACGGGTCTCAAGTAATATAGTATAATATCGTCCCACAGGGAGTAATTGTGTAAGTACTAGCCTTGGATCACTCAATTAATTGGACTAAGCGATTGTGCAAGAATGGGGAATTAAAATAAGAAATTTAACTATCAAAAATAATAAAACCAATGCTAAACAAAAAAATGTGAATATCTGTAGGGCTTTCTTCGAATGGAATGTGGTAAGCTTCAAGGATGGTTCCACTTTTAGCGTTTTCTAAGGACTTTACCTGGATCAATTTATGAGGCAAATTTTGATTGATAGAAGGTTGAGCCTAGAGTTTCTTAGATCCTTTTTCAAGGTATCAAAGGAGTATTACGCAATAATCCTAGTTTACTATCGTAGCCTAGCAATCAAGCATAACCCATTAAGTTCTTTGCTAACCTGGTTTTCTCTCATAAAATTCAGTTTATGTTTAAATCTAAAATTTATAAGTTCCCTGTTTGGAGTTACGTTATCAATTTTCACATATCGGTTCTTCAATTAACAACTAACGTCAAGTAATGGTTTGCCAAACACAATACCAGCAAAATTAATCTCAAATCAGAGATATCAAAACTAAAAAAATCCATACATATAAATCAACCGCGATTTAATCCATAAAATTAGCTAAAAGCTTCAGCCCAGCCTTGAAACTTTGAGGAAACTACTCAATCATGATAAGATGAAAACCACATAAATCGAGATTAGCAAACAACATAGAAAGACACAAAAAAAAGATATAAAAATAAATGAGTTTTGGAATCAATGGTTGCATCCCTCACTGTTGGTGCATCTCCTGACTGCGTTGTTACTTTGGTGGTCACGCACTCTCCTTCTCTTGGTGTCCAGTTGGTGGTCTCCAAGTGGTGGGTCTCCTGGTCAATCAGCCTCCCCTTTTGGTTTCTGCGTTATTCTCCTGGAGCTTGCATGTGTGTTGTCCTCCCTCTATTACTTGCTGTTCACGCACCCCTATATCCCAGCTCACATTCTTTTTGTTTTCACCTTAAACCACCAGCTCTTCAATCCGTTATTGCCAACAGATGCCTCGATATGCTTAGTGGAAAGATTTTGTGTGTAATCAAAATGAAAATAGCATGAGTGCTTGATGGGGCTCTTGGTCTCTCATGTTATTCCTCCTCTTGGTGTAACGTGTAGCTAGTGCCTCCTACGTTCTTCTCCTCTCTTTGTTGTCATGTTCGCGGAGCCTCCCTCTTGCTTTTCTTTAATTTGCTCCTCCTAATGTCTGCGTGGTGGGCCTTTGGTTGGTGTAACGTTAGTGGAGTGTTGAGTGGCATGTATTTCGTCTGGAGCTCCTTGGCTGCGTGCGTTGCCCTCTTACTCCCCAGTTCACGCCTCAACCTAGCTCTTGTTTTTCTTCTTTTTGTGGGTCGGCGTGTGGTCCCCCCCTTTGGAGCTGATTTACGTTTTTTTCCTCTTGCTGGTGGCGTTGATTTTGTTTGATTTCTCTCGCTGGTGGGTCAGCCTCCTTTTTGTTTTGTCTTGTGGAGTCGGTGAGCCCCACTTCTCTGCTGCATGCCTTGATTTTTTATGGTCTGAAGCTCCTCCACTTAGATGTGATTTGCGTGGGTTAGCCTAGGTGGAGCCTCCTCTTGCTTCATTTTTTCGTTCTTTCCCTTGTGTGTGTCTTGTAGCTACTCTAACTGGTGTCTTGTAGCTGTCCTCTGGTGCGTTAATTTCATGCCTTCATTGTATCTGAGTTGCTGCCTCCCTGTAGCGTCGTTTAATGCTCCATTTTTTGCCATCGTTTTTCCTTAGACAGTTGTGGTCCTTTACAACTAAAATCGATTGCATTTCCTACAAATTAAACATAAACAACTATAAATGCAAATTCAGGTAAACTAAACAACTTAGCAGGAAAAATATGTATAAAACCAAATAATTAATCCAGAAATTAAGGGAAAAATGTCATTCATTCTAATGAGAAAATGCATTCAACATTGCTCTGATACCACCTCTATTGGATCCCGTTTGGTTCCGAGTCCAAAGCTTGCTCTGATACCATATATGTTGGATTCCGTTTTTGGAACCCAATTCTTGTGAAATCATGAAACGTGAGCATATTCCCATGAAATCTCCATAACCATCATCGGTTCATCTTCATTCTTATAACACCACAAAAATGTCCTCACAATTTGTTCAATGGCATGCCCATACAAATCAATCACCATATTCAAACTCATTTCTCCTAATTCAGAACAGATTTTGGGAGAATTCAAACCAGAATTTCAATTTGACTTCTTCAAAGAAATTCTAGCCCTAAGTCAAATTGAAATTCTAGCCCTAAGTCTCTAGTTTGCTTTGAAGTAAGAACCATCTTAATCGAAGCTCTATAGCACAAGATATGCTTAAAACCCAAAATGTGTTCATACCCCAATCATGCTCTCCCAACCGACCCCTCACTTTCTGTCCATCATAATTTTTCAAATCAACTCCAAAAGATACAAATTTTCTTGGATAGATAGGAAAAGATGTTATGAATCCATTCCTTCAAGAATCACTTCATTTGGAGGTCGGATGATGAAGTTATCGCCAAAAGAATCAAACATGTTTATACCCTCAATCATGCCGTAACATGTCTTGGTGCAATTACCATCACCTTCACCAAAGATGTCTGATTGAGTTCGTTCTTGAACGATTGGAAAGAGGACATCGCGATCTACAACTTTCATGAAAACCACAAAGCGAGATTCTGCTTCTAAAAGTGTCAACAATCATGATTTATTGAAGCTGTCCCGTGAATGTCCGTTTAAGGGACATCTATGTCAGTTTAACGGACATTATCGGGCTTGGGAGCACCTTTTTCACCTGAGAAGGTCCATTTAACAGACATCAAGTCCATTTAACAGACATGGGCGATGTTGGGGGTCGTTTTTGACCCGATATGATTCGTTTAACGGACCTAAAGCCCGTCTAACGGACATAGGGGTTCCCCAAACCCCTCCAAAGCCTCTCCAATGCTTCCTACATCCAATCTAACATCATATTCACTCATAATCTTCCCAATTCAACTCTTCTAGTGCAAAATCACTTTATATCAATTCAAACAGTAAATTTATTTCATAAAACTCTCAATTCTCAACCAATTTGATTCATCAAATCCACAAATTCTCATCCTTTTCCATAGTTGTCTTGTGTATACCTCCCCTGCAGCATCACCACTTATAACGATCATATCTTTTCACTCCGGTATCCAAAAATTATAAACTTTATAGCGTTGGAAAGCTGGAAGGACAAGATACAACTTCTATAAAGACAACTTTGTATAATTCATCATAGATTAATACGTAATTTCTCCTGAAGTCAGAACACACATTTCACCCTCATGAAAAACTTGAAATTTATCCCAACTTCACTTCCTCTATTACAACTTCATTCGTAACAATTCAACTACCAATTGGAATTCATCAATCTCTCAACCTCAATTCATTTGACTCTTCATATTCAACATCTCACCATGCACCAAAAAAATCCTATCTTTCTTTTCCATAATATATCACTTATATATATATAACAATAATTCATGCTCAAGATTCATCATCTCAAGTTAATGACTTTAAACATACCTAATTTCAACTTAACATCATCCATACATAACTCATATTTCATTAACATCATAAGAGAAGTGCTTACAAAACTTTAATGGCATTCTAAGCCACATTACATCATTAATATCAAAATCCAATATACAAAGCATGCAAAACCTAATAATTCTCGAAATACATCTAAAGCCTTGTTTTACATCAATTATTCCAAAACAAAACAAAACATGCAAATCCGAAGTAATGCCTTGGCTCTCACTCTGTTTCTTGCTCATCACCTGGAGATGGGACGGAAATGGGGGTGAGCTTAAAAAGC
>JAOTBA010000006.1:12668104-12679270 GCA_025629845.1 Erythroxylum squamatum | reverse complement strand
CTCCAATTGAGGTGATTCTTGCTCCAAATTAAACAAGAGACATAGAGCTATGATTTATGTGAAGAAGTCAAATTGAAGTTATGATTTTAAGATTTCCAAATTCTGTTCACAAACAGGCAAATTGAATTCAAGCTTAGTGACTGTTTTTGCATGGGCGTACCAGTGATCTTTTGTGAGTGGATTTTTTAGAGGTTATGGGAATGGAAATGAATCGATGATGTCTAATAAGGGTTTCATGATGTTATGAGTAATCAAAAATATATATATATAACCCTTCGAGGTATCAAGGTTATATGCGCGCGCGCTTGCGTTCAAGTTTTGGCAAGAAGGCTTAAGAGTTGGGTTCCGGAAACGGGATCCAACAACCGTCGTGCTTTTGCATGACGGTGCCTTTCCACTCCTTCTTCTTAGACACCCTAACTTCTAAACTCCATAACTTTTGATCCAGAACTCCAAAATTTACAAACTTTATATCAATGGAAAGATAAAAAGAAAGATCTAAAACTTTTATGAAGAACTTAAAAACAATTTCTGCATATATAAGGGTCAAACTTCCAAATCAATGAGGCTGTCCCGAAAGTTCACCCTATGCAGCAACACAAACTTCAAATAATAATAACTTCCAGCCCTGATATCAAAAAATGTCATACTTTATAACGTTAGAAAGCTAGCAAGATAAGCTACAACTTTCATGAAGATAATTTTATCAAAATCTCTCTAGATCAACCCAGAAAAATCACAAAAGTTTCAGATAAAAAATCCAACTCTCCACTGTTCATTCTCTAAAAATTTTCAGACTTCCACTTTCCAAAATCCAACACTTAAAATTCAAGAATTCTCCTTTTTCTTTACTCATAACTGATCACTAACATTTTCTCATTTGATAGTTCTAACTTCCAAGAAAAGTTTGGGGTCCAATAACCTAATTTAGTTTTTGGCCTCGGATTCCCCTACTAGTAATTATTCATGACTATATTTTCAATTAATTATTTAGTCCCTAATGGCACGTAAAGGGGCTGAATTAGGTGTTGCTGAATTTAAATAATTATTTTCTAACCAATATATGCAATTTGACAAGTAAAGGTATATGATGATATAACAAGATAATTCAATATAAATTTATCACACAATTGCAAAGTAATTTAAAGAGTGTATGGAGTGATAAAGACAAACCAATTTATAGGGGTTCTACAAGCACCATTTGCCTACATCCACTCTACAGGACCCATTTTGGAATCTTCGCTAAGTATCTTCTTTCAACAATGCAAAGTGGGACCTTTTTATAATAATATTCTTTTTCAAGAGTAAAGAGCAACTCTTCTTACGATCTTTTTGTAAAGTGAAGAGTAACCCTAATCATAAAAAAATTTACAAACAAAATATATCCTTGATCACTTTGATAAAGATAAATTACTCAGTCATTAGAAAAAAGAGATATTGAATATTTGATAGGTGTATATTACATTGGATTTTTATAGGTAATTTGATATGTGTTAGTGGTTAATTTGATTGTTTAGTGTGTGTTTAGGTTAAGACTTGTGTTAGTTCAGAAATAGTTGTGTTTTAAGCGTTCTTTGGGTGACAACATGTTTTTGAGCTTCAATTATATATATATGAGGTATCGTGATGAGTTTGTCAGTGTTTCAGGGCATTCAAAAGAGTTTCAGAGGAGACCTTAATAAAAACCACGATACAGAAGCACCATCATAGGCACATGATCATGGAAAATATGCCATGATTATGATCGAAGCTCAAGCACAGGGCCACGATCGTGGGGAATCTGCCACAATTGTGATAGAGAGCTCTCATGATCGTGGTTTGCACGTAGACAGACGTGAAGTCACTTTCATATTCGAGTTTTCGAGAGACATTTTGGACATTTAAGACCCCGGAAAGACACTAGGATTACCTTAATTGGAAAATACTATAAAAGTATTATGATGTAAACCTAGAGTAAGTGTACATTCAGCCTACATTTGAAAACCCAAATTAGAGAGAGAAATAGGAGAGAGAGAAAAGAAGAGGAAGAAGAAGAGGAGGAGGAGGAGGAGGGTTCCGACGCCGAAGCTTCCTAGATTAGGCGATCTCTCGACGTCGCTACTTTCCTGAATCATCCAACTTGAGTTTTATTTCCTCCCCATTTCCTTTCTTAGTCATTTAATGTGTAAGGTTGGGATAGGTTGTATGGTTATGGATTTCGAGTTGTTAACAATGTTCTAACTGTTCCTTCTAGATTTTGCTTATTGTTAATGTGAATCTAGTTGAATTGTGTTTATTTGGTTTGGGTGTTGTGATTGATTAATGTATTTGAATATTTCGGTAACAAACCGAGATGGTGAGCTAGATAAAAATGATTGGATCAGATTGATGAGAATTAGGCAATCTATTGACCACTTAATCAATCTAGTCAGTAATTTTATGGAGAAAGATCCCTTGCGAGACCTGATTGTTTAGTAGAGAGCTTTAGAACTAATTAGAATTGTAGGTAATTTGTGAATTGAGAGATTGCAAGTCCATTATTCGATTAGGGTTTACAATTTAGGGAATAGTTATAACTCAAGAGAGAGTAATCAACCATACGATCGTCTAGAATCAACACCCCATAAATACATAAATGGCTAGATTAACATTAATAATAGGTAAAATCCCCTCTTTCATAACTTGATTAAATCTCTTGACAGATTTCCATTGTTACATTATTTTTTGGTTGTTAGTTTGTTTAATTTAGTTTATTTTTCAATTTATTATTCGAATTTGAGTCTTAAACAAAGCACAACCTGAATTAAGTGGTGCCTAAGCACAATCTCTGTGGGACGATATCTGCTTTTTACTATAAGTAATGGCTTGTATACTTGCAATTTTTAGCATAAAACAAGTAATTTGTTTTTGAAATCAACAAGTTTTTGGCATTGTTACCTGAGATTGTTTCGTTTAGCATCTTGTTTAGTTTAGGTAACTTTGATTTAAGAATGTTTAATAGTTTTCCTTGCGATTTTGCAGGTTTAAAAACACAAGGAATAAGAGGAGGTCTAACGAGCTTAGTGAAGAAGAGTTTTCAAATATTATAAGGCACAAAAGAGAGCTAAGAAGAGCTAGACGTCAAGACCAAATACAAAGGTATATGGTAGAAGAAGGAGGAGCTGAGAGGACATTGATGGACTTTATGAGGCCAGGTTTCAGTCCTCGAGGAGTTACAAGGCCAGGGATTCAAGCTAATAATTTCGAGATCAAGCCAGCACTTCATAATATACTTCAAAGCATTATGCAATTTTATGGACTCTCCAATGAAGATCCCAACGCTCATCTTGCAAATTTCTTGATGATCTGTGATACCTTCAAGTTTAATCGGATGTATGATGTTGTGAGGTTAAAATTGTTTTCTTTTACTTTTAGGGATCGAGCAAAGGTATGATATAATTCACTCAGTGCAAGCCAAATCACTACTTGGGAGTAGCTAGCCCAAGCTTTCCTAGCTAATTGCTTTCCCTTGACTAAGACAACAAGAATCATCAAAGAGATCGCAAACTTTCAATAAAGTGATGGGGAGTCGTTGTATGAAGCCTGGGAGAGATTTAAGGAATTATAAAGGAGCTATGCCTACCACTACCTTCCAAGGGAATGTCTTTTGCAAAGATTCTACAATGGTGTAACTCAGAGCACAAGGGGAACAATAGATGCAGCTGCAGGACGGTCTTTGATGAGGAAAACCATTAATGCAGCTCATAATCTTTTGAAAGAGTTGGTAAGTAACAATTGTATGTGGGTGAATGAAAGGAGTAGACAAGGGTCCAAGGAGCAAAACGGAATGATTCCACTTGACTCGGTGACAGCCTTGCAAGCACATATTACTGCCCTCACCAAGCAGTTGAGCAACATGCAAGTAGCTTCTTCATCTACAGTCAAGACCATGCAATTACAATGTGAGTTATGTGGGCAAGATAACCACGGAACAACAGTATGCTTCTCGCTAGGAGTTAGTGGTACAGAACAAGTAAATTACTTGGGTTAGCCGCAAAGAGATAACAACAATCCATACTTTAATACTTACAACCTGGGTGGAAAAACCCCCCAAATTTTTTGCGGAGTACTAACAATACAGGTGGCTAAGTGAGAGCACAAAGACCTCCCGGATTTCAGCAAGCCCATCTTAGGTTTTTAGAGAACAAAATGGAGAAGTTAATGGGTGTATTGAGTTCAGAGTTCTCAAGCCAAGAGGAAGGTCAAAGAAGAGTAGAAGAGAGTCAGAAAAGAATAGAGAAAAAGTTTGACCAGATTGTAAAGAACCACGCTTCATCTATCCACAACTTGGAGGTGTAGGTAGGTTAACTTGCTAATGTTTTGTCTTTTAGGAATGTAGGAAGCTTACCAAGCAATACCGAGGCCAATCCAAAGGAACAACTTAAGGCGATCACACTTAGGAGTGGCAAGCAATTGGAGGAGCCATGTGTGCAAAAAGATAGCCAACAAAAGGAAAAGGTATAAGACAAAGAAGAAAAGAAGCCATATATACCACCACCACCTTACAAGCCTAAGTTCCATATTCGCAGAAGGTGAAAAAACATCAAGTCGACACTCAATTCTCCAAATTCTTAGAGAAGTTGTAGAAACTTCAGATTAATTTGTCTTTGGCGGAGGCATTGGAGTGTATGCCCAGGTATGCGAAGTTTCTTAAGGACATATTGACACACAAACGCACTTGGGAGGACAATCAAACAGTGACCTTGATGAAGAACTGTAGTTCGATTATCACGAGCACAATGCCTTGAAAACTACAAGATCCAATGAGTTTTACCATTCCATGTATTGTTGGTGATTTTGAATTTTCTAAATGGATTATGTGATTTAGGCATAAGTATTAACTTGTTGCCTTTGTCTATTTTCAAGAAGTTAGGGCTAGGAGACATCAAGCCAACATCCATGCTTATCCAACTTGTTGATCAATCCATCAAAAGGCCATTTGGGGTAGTAAAAGATGTTCTGGTAAAAGTGGATAAATTTATAATTCCTATTGATTTTGTTGTGTTGAATTTTGAAGAAGATAGGAATTGTCCATTGATTTTGGGTAGGCCTTTTATGAATATTGGTAAGGCATTAGTTGATATGCATGAAGGAAAACTGGTTTTGAGAATTGGTGATGAACAGGTTGAATTCAATATGATTAAATCTCTGAAGAAGCCAGTGGATGGAAGTGCTAGCATGAAAATTGATGTTGTGGATGATTGTGTGAAGGAAGTTGAGAAGGAAATGAAAAAGGAAGTTGTTGAAGTGCATAGTGATGAGAGTGTGAGTGAAAAGGAATTGTGTGAGGAAGGTGAGCAAAAGAAGTCATAGAGAGCAGACACACCCACACCACCCTCCATTATAAAGCCTCTTACTGTAGAACTAAAACCCTTACCTTCTCACCTGAGATACATATTTCTAAGCAAGGATTACACTCTACCCATCATCATTTCCAACCAATAGGATTTTGAGCAAGAAAAGAAAGTGGTAGAAACCATTAAGAAGAGGACGAGAGTCATAGGGTAGCAAATTTATGATATTAGGGGAATGTAGTGATGCATAGGATTAACCTTGAAGAAGGATGCAAGATAGTGAGTGAGAGGCAAAGAAGGTTAAATCTAAACATACAAAAGGATGTAAAAAAGGAAGTGGTGAAGCTTTTAGATGCAGGTATTATATACCCAATTTCAGATAGTGGATGGGTGAGTTCGATGCAATGTTTACCTAAGAAGGGAGGCATGACAGTGATGGAGAATGAAAAAGGTGAACAGATTTCCACTAAGACCATCACAGGTTGGAGAGTGTGCATTGACTATAGGAAGCTTAATTTGGCCACCAAGAAAGACCATTTCCTATTACCTTTTGTGGACCAAATGATTGATAGGGTGGCTGGGAGTGCTTTTTATTATTTTCTTGATAGATATTCAGGATACAATCAGGTGTTCATATACCCACAAGACTAAGAGAAATCCACTTTCACTTATCCTTATGGGACTTTTGCATACAGAAGGATGCCTTTTGGTCTATGCAATGCACCAGCCACGTTCTAAAGGTGCATGATGACCATCTTTGTGGATATGAATAAGGACTTCATAGAGGTATTTATGGATGACTTCTCTATTTTTGGAGACTCTTTTGATCATTGCTTTTTTAATTTGGATAGAGTGTTACAAAGATGTGAGGAGTCTCATTTAGTCTTGAATTAGGAGAAGAATTGTTTCTTAGTCTAAGAGGGAATTGTTTTGGGCCATAAGATCTCATGCAGAGGGATTGAGGTAGATAGAGTTAAGACTGAAGTGATTGAAAAGCTACCACCTCCTACCAACATCAAGGACATCCGAGCATTCCTTGGTCATGTAGGGTTCTACAGACGGTTCATCAAGGAATTTTCTCTTATTGCTAGACCCTTAACTAACTTGCTAGTTAAAAATGTGTCTTTTGTGTTTGATGATGATTCTTTTTTTGATTTATGATTTGCGTTTTGTGCTTTGTGCTTTGTGTTTTGGCTTAAATGGCATACCCTTTTGTTATCCGTTGCTAGCCCATTGAGCCTTTAACCTTTTGTTTCTTGAAATCACCCAATTTTAAAACCCACAAACCCCACTAGCTTACCCAATCACAAGTTAATAAAGTGCTAAGTGACACTTTAGTTTGGAATCTTTTGGCTCTAATATTTTTTTTCTTTTGTGAGATGCTTTGAGTAGATTTTAGTACTTTTATTCTTAAGAGCACATTGCATATAATTGTTGTTTTTTGTTCATTGTTTCTTTATCATTATTATGAAAAAAGAGAACAAATTCAAATAAAAAAGGAAGAAAAGAAAAGAAAAGAAAAAGGAATAACAAGTAGTAGCTTTAATAAGCACGGAGTAGTAGTCCTATCCATGTGCATATCTTAGAAGTTTATCTTTTCATCCCTTTGTACACTTAGTAGTTTATAAATGCTTGTGATAAACCCTTAAAACATGTTTAATCACCTTAACCCTAGCCACATTACAACCTGAAACAAAGCCCTTTTGATCTATCTTAGCATGTAATCATTGTAGAGAAGAATTGGTGTATTAGTAAGCCTATGATAGTGTGGTTTCCTATGGGAAGTTTAAACGAAACACTAACCAATCAAACACTTGAGAGAAATGAGTGAAATCCATAAGGAAGGTCCATTTTGAATTTATACTTATCTTTGAGTGATGGATTCATGAGTTGAGTTTGCTTATGTGCACCAATGAAAATTAGTGATGATGTGCATAGTAGTTTTACACTTGAGTTAGCCAAAGTTTGAGGGATTGCATGCTTTAATCTTTGTGAAAATGAAGTGATAGAATTTTATTGGTTGTATTTGATTTTTGCTTGAGAACAAGCAAAAGTTTAAGTGCGGGGATGTTGATAGTTGTAGATTGCATTGTATTTTTATAGGTAATTTGATATGTGTTTAGTGGTTAATTTGTTTGTTTAGTGTCTGTTTAGGTTAAGAATTGTGTTAGTTCATAAATAGTTGTGTTTTAACTGTTCTTTGGGTGAGAACATGTTTTGGAGCTTCAATTTTATATATATATGAGGTGTTGTGATGAGTTTGTTAGTGTTATAGGGCATTCGAAAGAGTTTCAGAGGAGACCTGCACAAAAACACAGTCCCACGATACAGAAGCACCAACATAGGTCCACGATCATGGCAGAAGCTTGAGCATAGGGCCACGATCGTGGGGAATCTGCCATGATTGTAACAGAGAGCTTTCACGATCGTGGTTTGCGAGCAGACGGATGCGGAGTCACTTTTAGATTCGAGTTTTCGAGGGACATTTCGGACCTCAGAAAGGGATACCTTAATTGGAAAAGACTATAAAAGTATTATGATGTAACCCTAGAGGAAGTCTACATTCAGTCTACATTTGGAAACCCAAAATAGAGAGAGAAAGAGGAGAGAGAGAAAAGAAGAAGAAGAAGAAGAAGAAGAAAAGGGTTTTGACACCGAAGCTTCCCAGATTAGGCGACCTCCCGATGCCACTGCTTTCTTAAATCATCCAACCTGAGTTTTATTTCCTCCCCATTTCCCTTTTTATTCATTTAATGTGTAAGGTTAGGGTAGTTTGTATGGTTGTAGATATCAAGTTGTTAACAATGTTATAACTTTTCCTTCGGGATTTTGCTTATTGTTAATATAAATCTAGTTGAATTGTGTTTATTTGGTTTGGGTGTTATGATTGATTAATGTATTTGTATATTTTGGTAACAAACTGAGAGGGTGAGCCAAATAAAATGATTGGATCAGATTAATGAGAATTAGATGATTTAATCGAGCACTTAATCAATTTAGTTGATAATTTCATGGAGAGAGATATCGTGCAAGACTCGATTGTTTAGTAGAGAGCTTTAGAACTAATTAGAATTATGGGTAATTTGTGAATTGAGAGATTGCAAGTCCATAATTCGATAAGGTTTTACAATTTAGGGAATGATTGTAACTCGAGAGAGAGTAATCATCCTTATGATCATCTAGAATCTACATCCCATAAACACATAAATGGCTAAATTAGCATTAATAATAAGTAAAAACCCCTCTTTCATAACTTGATTAAATCTCTTAACAGATTCCCATTGTTAAATTATTTGTTCATTGCTAATTTGTTTAATTTAGTTTGCTTTTCAGTTTATTATTTGAATTTGAGTCTTAAACAAATGACAACATGAACTAAGTGGTGCCTAAGCACAATCTCTGTGGGACGATATTTGTTTTTACTACAAGTAACCTCCTGTATACTTGAGGTTTTTAGCGTAAAACAAGTAGTTTGTTTTTGCGATCAACAATGTTCAAATGCTTAGAAATATTTGAAATATGTTTATAAAGACATGAACTTTTTATGCAAGAACTAATGAGAAAATATGTATTTATAGGGTTTCAGGAGTCAAATTGTTTGTTGGAGCCAAAAAATAGTCATTAAAATGACTAATTGTAGGATACTGGTTGACTAGTATAGCATATAGATAGACCAACATGCATTAAATGCACATGATTTACTAGTTGTTGAGTATTGGTCACATAATGGGTCATATTATTTGACCAATAATTCAAACAATATATCAAACTATGTCCATTATGACATATAGTTCGACCAATCCCTCCAAAATCATGATTCTAACAACTTCAAATGCTAAAAATTCATTTTCTTAATGCAAATTTGTGTTACATAATTTTTAAAATGATGCCCAAACAATGTTTTGAAGTTTAAGAGAATTTTCTTTAAAGTCAAAACTTTAATCTCTCTTGATAAATAAACATACACATGCAATTACTTATAATGGTGATGTATATATGTATGGTGTACCTTTAAAATTATCGAAGTGACTAAGTGAAAGTAAAATATACATCACAAATCATTTATAACCTTGATATGCCTTGATCTTCTTTTTCTTCGTTATGAGCTTCACTTCAAATGATGCAAACTTCAACCTTTCCTTAGCAACTTCATATTTCTTAATTTAGGCATGGCTATACTTTACTCTCACATTGCTTTTATTAAAAAGTAAAACTCATTAGTAGTACTTAGTTTTTATTTTCATAAAAATATTGATTGGAACCTCCCTTAGTTCAACATAGTTCTTACAATTCCTTAGCAATTTCAAAGGTGGTGTCTTATTTTAAGATACATTAATCAACTACTTGGATGAATAGCTCAATCCATTACAAAATATTTTTATTTGTAATCCCAAATCAAGTCTATGTTATGGGGACTTTCTCAATAACTCCTTCCACTTCTTCCAAGTATTATATAAGGTTTCACTTTTAATTGTGAAAGAAAAAGATGTAATTCCTGAGCTTTGTTTTTGTTAATGATAGAGGAAAATACATGGTTAAAAACTTGTAAGCAATACTAGTTCAATTGGTAATAGATCTAAGGGGAAAGGAATTTAACTAGGATTTATCTATGTCCCTCAATGTGAAAGGGAATATTCCCAATCAAATAACATCCTTTGAAGATCTATTAATTTTGAAAGAGTCATAGATATCCAAAATGTTGGCAACTTGTGAATTTTGATCCTCATCAGACAAACCATCTAACTACACAATTTATTGAACCATATGAAATCATATTAGGCCTGATCTCAAAATTATTAGCCTATATGCTTGGATTAGTAATGCTAGATTCTATCGTCAAAGTGAAGGTCTAGTATAATTCTTTATAGTACACTATCCTTTATGTACTATTATTAGGTTTAGTAGTTATAACCTCAAAAACTCTAGTTTCTCCGCCTTAAATTCTAAAGTAAAGTCCTCTTGATTTCTTGATTTCTTGATTTGGATTAAGTAGTTCTTTGGGACTAGTCCTAATCATTAACCAAAGTACCTAAATTTTGAAATTTAAAGAACACACACAAGATCAAGAAATAAATCTTTAAACGAAAATAAATAAATGCAAAAAAAGAAAATAAAAATTGATTAGATTAACAAAAATATTGTTCTTAATATCTTAGTTATTGTAAATGATGCCAAAAAACTTGATTATGTACTTTTTGAACTATATTATTGATTAACTTGAAAAGTGCACCTATTGTTGTTATAGTATGGTCTAGCGAAAAATGAGTATCATTATAAAAAGGACTATATATGCTAGTATTAATTATCTAATCTATAAAAAGGAATAAATGATGTAAAAAGGAATAATAAATTGAACTAAATTGGCTAATCTAAAAAAACAAACAAAAGGAATAAAAAGATTAAAGCAACCAATTAACAAACAATATCCAGATGCAGAATTCGCTTAGAATCTATCTAGCTTGATCATATCTTAATTCAATCATTAACCCTAGTTTTTTAAACCAATAGAAATTTCAAATTTATAATCACACACTTTCTCAAAAAAAAATACAACCACTATCCTTAAGTTGACTTATTAAAAACTCTTTGTAATGAAAATTCCTAATAATGTATTAACATGTTCTACGAATTTTGTTGTTAGATTTGACTTTAACCTAAAAGATTTATGTGACCCTATCTCTAAGATTCCATACAACTCTTATTGTAAGTGATCTAGAAGGGGGTTGAATAGATCTTTAAACTTTTTTCTTTAATTTTTCTACAATAAAATCAGAAGTTTAAAACACACAAGAATAATTTAAATAAACTTAAATGAAAAGAGTAGGGAAGAAGATCAAACACTGTTTTTATAGAG
>JAOTBA010000006.1:12638343-12651705 GCA_025629845.1 Erythroxylum squamatum | reverse complement strand
ATGTGCATTTTCCTAATTTCTCAATAATTTCTCATAATACACATTTCGAGTCTCATCATAGGTAACAGGATGTTACATTAGAGGAGATAAATTCTAAAAAATTTAGAGTGAAATTGATGTTAGAATATATGTAGAAATCGTCGGAAATGCTGTTAAGTGAGATATGCTTCTCTCATGTCCGTTAGACGAACTTCAGGTCCACTGGGCAGACATTCTCAGGACACTTACATAAATGTGTGATTTTGACCCTTTAGACGACAAAATCTCTCTTTAGGGTCTTCATGAAAGTTGTAGAATTCGAAGTCCTCTTCAAAAACATTGTAGAATGACATTAATATGACATCCATAGAAAAAGTTATGCCTTTTGTCCCAAAATCATGTATATATAAAAATTATTGACTTATTAATGCTTCCGATGAGGTATTTAGGCTTGAGTGTGATCTTGAATGAGCCTAGTTAATGATGAATGAGAGATTAAAGTAAGGAAAGTGTATTAGGTATTAAGGAATGATTTAAAGATCATGTTAATTGGTTATGAGATGCATATTAAGGAAATGTAGCCGGGATTGTTAGCATGCATTGTATATAATCCATATACATACATGTGCATAAATGAACACTTATAATTGTGCAAAGTTGTGATGTGTATAAATGTGTATGCATTACATGATTTAAAAGAGCATATTGAACGACAACATCCAGACGTTGCCAGGACTTTGAGGCAATAGCTTTCTGGAGCAAACTGTGAGTAACCTAGACGGTCTCACTTGAATAATTGTTTGCTTTAAATTTTGTATTAAATTATTTTGTGAATTTGATTGTGTTAATTCCAAAAATTTGAATGTTCGAGGTGTTTGATGCATGAATGGTATATTGGAAGTGTTCCTTGTATGTGAATTTGATGAAATAAATGATTCTCAACGTATATGTTGAATGCTAGACTAAGGTCCGATGATAAATGTGAATAACAATGTGATAGTGAATATGACTGCGTGATATTGAGCACTTTTGGTTGATTGAATATATGTGATGCATTTCATTACAAGAATGCATGAACAGATAATGGTAGTTGTAACCTAAGTAGCCACCGAAAATTAGCTTAAAGCTCAGAATGTGATTAAGAGCCAAAGGCTCGCTATGTATAATGAGCCCTGTATCCCCAACGGATAAGGGACAGTTAACAATGAGCCCGGTATTCACAGTAGATACGGGACAGTTATAGGTACTCAGTAACAACAACATAATAATTGAAAATGATTCTCATGAGCATTGCATATACATTTAATATGTGTGTTTGAATGATTGAAATGTATTGTTGACTTGTATTTGAATGAGAATATGATATATAGAGTAAGTGATATGTGATGCTACATAATAAATGATGCTCACCAAAATTGCAACGTTGACATTTTAGGTTCGAGAGAGGATACCAGAGACAGAGAGACTCTAGAACAAGTATAGTTTTTGTACTTTTGGATCGAAAAAATGGCTTAAAGGTCAGTCAACTGAGACTGAAGAATCTAGGTAGAAATTTTTGTATAATTCCTCATGTATGTAGCATGTTTTGTAATTAGTCTTGATAATGTACATATTTGGATGATTTTTTAAAGCTATAATGTATATTCGATTTTTATGAAATGAAATGAGGAATTTTGGATTTTTAATTATTGTGTCTTTCTTTATGATGCCTTATAAGAGAATATCACTGCTCTAACATGCCATTATTATAGGTTATGTATTGGAATGTCCTCATGGTGTTTTGGTATATACTCTATGATACTGGGGTGTTACATGATGCATATGAAAATGCCAAGTTGTACAAAGAAAGGACTAAGAAGTGGCATGATGGATACATTAATTACTTATATTATTCTTCTTATGTTTTGTGTTTTGTTTTTCATAGTGTTGTTTGTTGGTTTCGGATGTTCTCTTTTACACATTGAGGACAATGTTTTGTTTAAGTGTGGGGAGGTATTCTTTGCATTTATGTTTGCATTTTTTCATGTCAATTAGGATGCATGTTAGGTTGTTTGTATTAAATGTGTCATTTCCCTTACATTTGAATCTTTGTAATGAATGTGTTGCCATGAGATTCTATCATGCTAGTTGAAATGAGATTAAATGCATATGTGAACTTAAATTAGGCTACTTGAGTGGAGAGTGAACCATGTGGAGTGATGAAAGTAGTTGGCCACATAAGCTTACTCAGAACTTGACACTTGAAGAATGAGGTAATGTATAAAAAGATAATGG
The DNA here is from genome assembly GCA_025629845.1 of Erythroxylum squamatum. Classification (NCBI taxonomy): domain Eukaryota; kingdom Viridiplantae; phylum Streptophyta; class Magnoliopsida; order Malpighiales; family Erythroxylaceae; genus Erythroxylum; species Erythroxylum squamatum. The sequence continues at coordinate 12,649,452 of JAOTBA010000006.1, read as the reverse complement.
ATTTTCATTTGAGCTTATGAGAGGAATTGAGCCTTTATGACTTCATTCTGTAGTCATTTCATTCCTTGTTTATGTGATGCTTCCTTAGGTAATTACCTTCAGAACTTGTTTTGAATTAGTTTAAATCTACTGGATGCTTGCTAGATAGAAATGACCTTCTTGCTTTAACCTTTGGCTTAAATGACCTACCCTTTTATTATCCCTTGCTAGCCCCATTGAGCCTTTAACCTTTTGTTTCTTGAAATCACCCAATTTTAAAACCCACAAACCCCATTAGTTTACCCAATCACAGGTTAATAGACTATTAAGTGATACTAGAGTGTGGAATCATAAGTTAAGAACACATTGCATATAGTTGTTATTTTATGTTCATTGTTTCTTAACTGTATTTAAAAAAGTAAAAAAATCAAATAAAAGAAAAGAAAAAGGAATAACATATAGTAGCTTCAATAAGTGCAAAGTAGTAGTCGTATCCATTTGCATATCTTAGAAGTTTATCTTTGTCATCCCTTTGTACACTTAGTAATTTATAAATGCTTGTGATAAACCCCTAAAACCTGTTTAACCCACCTTAACCCTAGCCACATTACAACCCAAAAAAAAGTCCTTTTGATCTATCTTAGCATGTAATCATTGTGGAGGAGAATTGGTGTATTAGCTAGCCTATGATAGCGTGGTTTCCCATAGGAAGTTTGAGCGAAACACTAATCATCAAACACTTGAGAGAAATAAGTGAAATCTGTAAGGAATGTCCATTTTGAATTTATACTTATCTTTTAGTGATGGTTTCATGGGTTAAGTTTGCTTATGTGCACCAATGAAAATTAGTCATAATGTGTATAATAGCTTGACACTTGAGTTGGCCAAGGTTTGAGAGATTGCATGCTTTAATCTTTATGAAAATGAAGTGATAGATTTTTATTAGTTGTATTTGGTCTTTGCTTGAGGACAAGCAAAAGTTTCAGTGTGGGGATATTGATAGGAGTAGATTGCATTGTATTTTTATAGGTAATTTAATATGTGTTTAGTGGTTAATTTGATTGTTTAGTGTGTGTTTAGGTTAAAAATTGTGTTAGTTCATAAATATTTGTGTTTTAAGTGTTCTTTGGGTGAGAACATGTTTTTGAGCTTCAATTTTATATATATGAGGCGCTGTGATGAGTTTGTTAGTGTTTTAGGGCATTCGGAAGAGTTTCAGAGGAGATCCAAATTAAAATACAGTCCCACGATCGTGGCAGGTAGGCCACGATCGTGACAGAAGCACCAAAATAGGCCCATTATCATGGGGAATCTGCCACGAACGTGACAAAGAGTAAATAAACCAGCCACGATTGTGCACTAAGGGCCACGATCGTTGTTAGTCATGGCCTAGCACAGATAGAAGTGGAGTCACTTTTGGATTTGAGTTTTCAAGGGACATTACGAACATTTTGGACCTAGGAAAGGCACTAGGGTTACCTTAATTAGAAAAGACTATAAAAGTATTACGATGTAACCCTGAAAAGGAGTTTATATTGAGCCTACATTTGGAAACCCAAAAGAGAGAGAGAGAGAAAAGAAGAAGAGGAGGAAGAGGAGGGTTTCGATGCTGAAGCTTCCCGGAATAGCTGATCTCCGGACGCCGTTGCTTTCCTGAATCATCCAACCTATGTTTCATTTCCTCCTCATTTACCTTTTTATTCATTTAATGTGTAAGATTGAGATGAGTTGTATGGTTATGGATTTTGAGTTGTTAACATTGTTTTAACTTTTCCTTCAGGATTTTACTTATATTTAATGTTAATCTAGTTGAATTGTGTTTATTTGATTTAGGTGTTGTGACTAATTAATGTATTTGCATGTTTTAGTAACAAACTGAGAGCGTGAGTCGGATAAAAATGATTAGATTGGATTAACGAAAGTTAGGTGATCAAATTGACAACTTAATCAATCTGGTCGGTAATTTCATAGAGAGAGATCCTGTGCAAGACTCGATTGTTCATTAGAGAGCTTTAGAACTAATTAGAATTGTAAGGAATTTATGAATTGAGAGATTATAAATTTCATAATTCGATTAGGGTTTACAATTTAGGGAATGGTTATAACTCAACAGAGAGTAATCAACCCTACGATCGTCTAGAACCGACACCCCATAAACATATAAATGACTAGATTAATATTAATGATAGGTAAAATCCCCTCTCTCATAACTTGATTAATTCTCTTAATAGATTTCCATTGTTACATTATTTGTTCATTGCTAATTTGTTTGAGTTAGTTTACTTTTCAGTTTATTATTCAAATTTGAGTCTTAGACAAAGCAAAAACCTGAATTAAGAGGTGCCTAAGCACAATTTCTGTGAGACGATATCTGCTTTTTACTACAAGTAACGACCGATATACTTACGATTTTTAGCGCAAAATAAGTAGTTTGTTTTTGCAATCAACAAGAACCTAAATTGTTCCTAACAAAAATCATTTTATTACCAATCTTCAAAAACTTTGATTTGCTTGTTGACGTTGTATAAGAATAAAATGTATTCTTGAAATAGGACAACGATGAAAAATGGTGAAAAAAAAAGAATTAAAAGTATTAGATTTAAAATAAGTAAACCAGAACACAAGTAAAAATAAAGATGAATATAAAGAAACAGCAAATAGATAAGATGTGGTTGGCATGCATGGGCCATAGGAGGCCTGCTTGGGTAAGGGTAAGAAGGGCACCTACTTAGGGTTTACTCTGACCTGTTTATTTTGTCTTATTTTGAAGGTCCACTCTTGACAACAAAAAGACATAAAATATAAACTCTTTTTTTACTTTATCCGGGATTTATAAAACGTTAAGAATGTCCTGGAGGAAACACCTTTTAACGTCCTTTTACTTGAGTCTTGTTAGAAGTTGCCTTCTATAACAATTTTATGATTTTGGCTGGTGAGGGAGGTGAAAGCAAATCAACTTGAATTATGAATAAAGATAAATAGTAAGCGAACTGATGAAAATAAATGGATATATTATATGTGCACCAGTCTCAAGATTAAGTTGAGCTTATATTCTCACCCGTCAAAGGTGATATAACTCACGAATCCGGTATAATTTTGCTGGAAATTTTAGAGATAAAATGGTGGAAGTTTCAACCTCCTTTGAAAATTTACATCCAACAATCCGATAAAGCAAAACAGAAAGGCTTGGCTGTAAACATATGCAACTGGATTATGTATGGTGACAAAACGTATAATTAAAAAGGTCTTCATCTTTGCAAACAGATCAAAACTATAAAAAGAAAAAGAAAAAACAAAACTTCTTGAAATATCATAACTACAAAATCATCTGTCCTTCGATTTGACGGGTACTCCCTTGTACATTTGTACCTTATCCTTCAACGAATCTCTTCTAGGCCTTGCAACCTTATTATTTGGATCAAAAAGCAGCACTTCTTCAAATGCCTTCAGAGCAGACTTCAAGTCATTCATTTTCTCATATGCGTCACCAAGATTATTCCAAGCCGTGACATAGCCTGGTTGCAACTTCACTGCCATTTCAAACTGAGCAATTCCCTTCTCCAGCTTGCCATCTAGTACATAACTGACGCCCAGAGCATTGTAAACCTGTTTCATATATATTCGAAATGTGAACAAAAGATATTCAGGGCAACCTAAACATTTCTTTTCTTCTGTGTTTCTTTTTTATTGGGATCAAGTAGTTAAATCTAAGCACATATTGTTAAAGTAGAAGAGCATGACTAGATGAACATTTACCAAGGTTTCGCGGAGCATTATTACCACAATAGAGTTTGAGAGGATAAGGTTGATAATTAGTGATGCAATTTCTCATTTACTAAATTCTACTCTGCCAAAGTGGATAATTCATTTCCCAGCTATATGAAAAAGTTAAGGACAAGTTTGAAGTGAAATTCTCAGAAGGTAGGAAACAAAAGAGGTAAAATCCAACAAATGTAATATCTAGTTTTAGGACAGTGTGACAATGGTGTTAGTATTATTCTATTAAAGTGATTAGTGATTGATATATGGATTCAATTCTAAAAGAAAATACCCCTGAAGTAGGAACATTTCTTGCTATTTTGAAAGCTAAAAAATCATTGAAAGTGCTACAAAATATTGTATTCATCCGATAAGTTAATTACATCAAGGTGAGCTGCAATCATACCTGCGCAAGATCTTGATCATCCCCATCCCATTTTTCAATTGCTTGGAGTAAGTACTTTATAGCAGCTGGATAAAATTTCCTCCTAAGCATTACAGCACCAAGCTCAAAAAACTCAGTTGCTGAGGCATCACCACTTCTTACTTGCTCCTAAAATTAAAGAGGTCCAAAACCAGAAGGAAAATTAGGGTTTCACTGACCAACAGACTGCATATGGTCACTGAATATGATGATATATAGAGTTTGTACATGAACATGAATGCTCATGTTTGTTTCTATTGAGAAAAATACAAATGCAGACAACTTCTGATGGCCAATGAAGCAGAAAATAATCCTAATGTCAATGAGAAAGGAACAAAAGATCATCTGAATCCTAGAATGACAAAAAATGAGGAAATAATATAATCGTAAAGAGGAACAATGAATCATCTGAAATGTAGAACAATGAATTATCCATTAATAACCAAATATACCTGTAACTCAATTTCCAAAAACAGGATACCTGTAACTCTTTAGCAGAAAGGTCCAGTTCTCTACGTACAAGAACTTGACGAATGACAAAGAAGGTTCCAGCCCCTAGCAAAGCTAACAACAGAAGCAGATAAGAGAGCTGGATTCCCAATTCGAATAACTCCCCAACCTCATACACTACATCACTTTTAATACTTCCCTCAGCATGTGCCACTTGTGAAGAAATCATGAATGAAACTAGTCCTGATGAGAATGCAGACACCCAAATCTTAGGTCTCTCTGAAAGCAGCACGTCCTCAATATTGAGAAGGTTGTTCAAGTACACTGCAAGAATATTCCAATATATGATTTTGAAAGAGTTAATAAGTGAATCAGGATCAAAACAGCAACACAGGATCTGTAAGGAATACTGGTGAGGCGGTGACTTGGTATGGAAAAACAATTTTATCTCATCCAACTGTATTCAATCTTTTCCCATCGAGTCATGAAAGGTATGAAAAAGTTTGCAGCACAATGATCTAAAATGCATTCTTGATAACAAGTATCAAACTTAGCCACTTTAGTGATTGAATGATTCGATTGCATTAACATGCATTACATGAAGAAGATACTGATTCACAGGATATGACAATGCCAATGTACAACAGACATGTTTTTTAGTAGCCCTAGTGCTTCAAATAGGGAAAACAACATGATGATGGAAATAGAATTTCTTAATGGAGATTCCTGTAGTTTGAGCAAAAATTAGCTGCCACTCTTTTAGCAATATTTTATTTAAGATTTAACCAACCAAAATGTTTCGTGCATAGAATTGAAACAGAAACGCAGGCGACAAGTTTTAGACCTAAAGTATGAAGAAACCTGGGCCTTCTTGTACATCATCAAAAATATCTTGCTACTTGGAGGAAATTAAAAGTCCACAATTACTCACAAATCTGTGTCCCATTTTCACTCTAGAGCAAAAAATATCCATTGACATACAGGACCATAGATTCATTGACATACAGCCGTACCAGGTTATCATCTGCATATCTCAGTCATCAAGATACATAAATCCTGATTTAATGCATTACAGCACCAAACGTTGGAACTGGAAAGGTTATAATTTGGGTTTATGAACCATAGGTGACTAATAGTGATTACAATAAAAGCAGTTTGGAAGTACTCCGATGAATTCCAGGCCAAAAATGTGTATGAAGAACAAAATCAAATCTAAAATTGAATGGATATAATATCATAAGTATTTTACATACAGGAATATGCTGCTCATATTATGCATAATAATCTCACTTATTTGTCACAGAATCAGGTTCTAATAAAGTGAAATCACAAGTGAGAAAGAGAAATTACTCTCACAATTCTTGAAGAATGTAGTCTTTTGAGCAATTGCTTTTCCTGTATCTGCCTTCGTCCACAATTTAACAAGAAATGAATGAAGACACAAGTATAGGAACAATGATTGAAGAAGTTTCAGTCAAGGAATAGTATGGAATACACAAAAATCATTTGACATATTACAAAAGTTGCTTTTGCATTTACTGGCAACTAATGATACAAGTTCAGGAATCAGTGACCTGATCACATTACTAAACTTTCTAACTTGTCATCTAATTGACAGAAGATGGTTGATAAATTTTCCTTGGAGTAAAAAGATTTGATAACTAGGTAAGTAACTGGGTGGGTTTTGGCAGAAGTGTCATATAATCCTTTAAAATTCACTGACCTATACAACATGATACCTAACATTTACATTGTCCCTTAAACATTGTAAAAAGAAATCTATTGAATTTGAGAATTGAAACCACGACGAAGACAAATGCTCCTAGAATAAAGTGGATCAACAAAAACTGTCAACTACACTATGTCAATGACTTCTGCAATGTTCAGTTAAATAGGGGTCAAATTGCTTTCTTGATTTAAGTGGTCAGTTGAACACTCAAAATTTAGTATAGTTGGGGGCTTGTTGGCCTTTCCCTAACTGGTATTAAGTCCACAACTAGGTGCATGGCCAAAAAATTATCATAATTCGGGTGTTATCACAACAATCCTGCACTTATTTTCCATATATAGATGGAAAATTGGCATCTTTTTCTGGATGAAAAAAATGCCTGGTTAAATGTGTCCATCTAGATGCAGGCAGATCAGGCACTAGGTTGGCTCTTCTATCATATGTACAACAAATTCAAGCTTGGAACTGACACTGGGGTGGAGATATGTATTCTAAAATATTGAAGGGAAACCTAAGTACTTTGGTATTAGCATGTAAACTAATGTCAAGATTATGCGGAAATTATGTCTTGAGATCATTCACTGGCAATAAAATGGCTAGCAAAAACATCAGAAGGAAATGAATCTGTGAGTAGGTGAGATCAGATGTAGATGAAACCTCAAATTTAGATATACAAGAAAAAGAAACCATGAAAGGTAGACTAAGAAACATTAACTTAAACAGTGTTAAAATAGGTACTAGTATTGACTAAAAATCCATGATAGTAATTTTGATAGTGAAATTCATTCAAAAAATAAAGGAGCCAGCAGAAATAATAGATTGACTTAATGAATCTGTAACCATTGGACGAAAAGGATAGCCAGAACATACACCTGCAGAGAACAAAATGACCTACTCAGCATATGACTTTCTCTGGAAGTGATCTGGTCTGGTAGATTATTTGATTGGAAGAAGACCTGGCCAGAAGGCTACAACGTTAATTCTCTACAGAAAAGGAAACTATTAGAATAGAGAGAAGTGAATGCTTTATCGGGTCCCATTCATTTCCGCAAAAAATTTAACAGTTGAGCAAGTAACAAGGTGTAATTAACTTTTTCAACGCCTCAACTTCTTTTACATTTCTTTTTCGCAAGAGTTAACAGCAACATTTTGAAATGCAAAATGCATTGGACTAGGTGAATTCAAGACTTCTTGTAGATTATAAGCATGACAAATTTTAGGGAAAACTAGGCTAAGAAGATGAATATTCTCTAGCTTTCCTACTCAATCAGATCATTTGAGTCCCATTCCTATTTGACTTTGAACTAAAATTACAATGGTGCAATCATCTAATAAGAGATTTGGTCGAACATATGCTGGGAAGTAATCTAGTTTTTACTTGGAATTGAAGTCTTGGCAAGGTTTTTCTTAAGAGTTCAAATTGTTTTAATAGTTCTACTATATACTTTAGTTCCCTCTTCTAGTAATTATTCAATTCCTTATCTAGTTAACATAGAAATCAGTCTAAACTCTTAAAAGTAGAGTGAGGGAGTTTCCCTCTCAGCACATCACAGTTATCATGTGGAGGACTTCTCTAAATCTTGTTTCATTTTTTTTCCCATTTTTTGCTTCTTCCCTTCTGCTTTCTATATATTTCTCTTTACTTCAACTATAGGACTTCTCCTAAATCAGGACTTGAACAGAAAAATAAAAACCATAACGCTCCCTTCATTTGCGTTCCTTTTTTTCTTTAATGAAATGTGACAGAAACCTTCTAGTCTTTTTAGCTACTGCTCAACTTTCTATGTCCTAAAAAGACCAATACGATATAAACACAATAAATGCAATTGCATGCATACTTCTGCACATCACTCAATGTCCATATCAAAATCCAGGAAATATAGAAAATGAAATGAACTTTTAAATGGAGAACACTGACGTTAAGGGTAGGCAGACAACATTACAACTGGAAAACAATAATGGATAGTGACAAATGAGATCTGCCAACTAAGAAACTATGAAGCATGTAATTGATGAACATGAATAAATAAAACAGCCATTATCCTAATAGTAAACCCTTGTATGGATATAAACAAAGCAAGCCAAAACCCACTTACAAACAAGAATATGAATTCTTCCATCACTTAAAGTGGTGATATAACATTAACAAGAAGAAATCCACTCCATGCATCATTGAGTTTGTTGGGGAAAGAAAGAGAAAGGACATAAACTGAAAATCGTATGAGGTGCTCTGTTTGCTAGTTAACACACAAAGAATTTGCTGAAGACTAAAAGCTTTCAAAATGATAGCTAAAAGGGCCAAAAAGAATGAAATAGATGTAAGACAAGTTTCATCAAAATTTTAGCTAAAAGAGTTAACAAATTCTTTCTGTGCATTAGAACCTGCTGCATACTTTTAATATGTACTGAATAAAAAAATATTTTCATCTAATTATCCATATATAATCAACCCTGATATCATAATGTTTTGAGAGAATTTGAGGAAATCCTGATGATTTTAGTGTTTGACAAAGTTGCACAGAATAGTGAGTTTGTAACCTTTCTTTCATGTCATAAATGAGTATCTAAATGTTCAATCAACCAAAAAGAAATTTTATTCAAAGCAACAATCATCCAGGTAAGCCCTGCATTATTTAGTAATCAACGCAACAAAGAACTTAATTAAATGATGGTATCATTGAATAAATCTCTCCGCACATCAGCTAAATTTTTGGAAGCATTTTGAAGCCTGAAATCAGGATCTTAAAACTTGTCAACCTTCGTATTGCAATTACTTCACTGATCCACCTATTTAATCCAGATAATGGGATATATTCCAATTAAATGCGACATGCAAGCAAGTACATTCACAAGATTTCCATCAGGCAAATAACTGCCTTATAAGGATTGTTGTATCATGAAAAATGAAGTTCCAAGTGATTCGGTGTGCATATAAAAGCAACAGCAGCTACAAATTGTGCATATATTCATAAGAAAACAGTAGTGGAAGCATTAAAGACAGAAATTGAATTCATAGTTTATTGGTATCTATCAATTCTTACAAATCTCTAAATCTAAAGTTGAGATAATTCATAGTTTATGACACATACAACCCCTTCAGTTACTATAATTGACACGTATAGGCTGATTATGAAGAACACTCAAAGAAGCCTCATATTCAAGTTTCATCTAAATGCAAGGTGTTAAAGCTTTACAGATGATTTGATGATGTTACAAAGAGCTGATCTAAATTCTATAGCAATATTGCATAATTCTCTTGAGAAGTTCTGCAGGCTTTTAGGTTTGAGTGTCAATCAACATAAAAGTAACAAGCAACTTAAAAAGATAAATAAGTGATAACTGACAAATTACATTTCAGTTAGCTTTTCTAGAATAAATGACGTATTATTTCACAGCATCAGCTTCAATTGGTTACCTGCAAAGTTACTATATATACATATAAGAAGTATGTCCAGTAATATAGATTAATTTCAAGACTATATCTAGAATGCAATGAGTAGAGCCAGTTTCCTCTTGTTAATCTACAGAGTCTTGTCTTAAAATAGCCCGTGAAGGGCATAAGCCTCATTAAAGCATGGTAAAAACATGGTAAAAATGGTAAAAATTATAGAAGAATGTTAACTGAAACAAGAGCTTAGATCTGTAAGATTAACTTCTTTGCATCTAAGTAGATCATTGACTTAGTGAAAGGCTGCCCTGTGATGTCCTAAGTCTGCTGATAAAATGAAGCAGTGAAATCATCAAGTCCAGGTGACATAGATGGATATAGACTAAAGAGGACTGACAGTAACATCATGAAATGTTAAAGAACCACATGACTTCTGTCTCAATGTTACCTTCCTTATTTTATGTAAAAGAGTTATGCTTAATTACTTTATATGTAAAGTACTTTAAGAAACATAATTTTAATGCTTTTAGTCCTACCAAAAAGAGATAAAGGACATTGGAAAATGTGCTAAAGGGTTCCTTTGGTCTATTAAATTAGAGAATTTCAAAGTAGCCAAAGTCATATGGGATAAATTATCCATTCCTAAGAAAGAGGGCAGCCTTGGAATTGTTACTATGGCGCTTATACAGAAAGTTATATTAACTAAGATAATTTGGAGATTGATCATGGATAAGGAAACACTTTGGGCTAAATGGATCAATGAATTCTACCTTACCGAATCAAGTCTCTAGTAGGTAGAAATGAGTAGAGACCAATCCTACAGATTTGTTTAATTGCTTAAGTTAAGGGATCAAATATACCTTTGGATTAAACATAGTTTGGGAGATAAGGAAAAAATCATACTTTTGGTTTGATAACTAGAATGATCACTACCCTCTAATAAATAGGAATGAGCTGGTTGATCTCACCTCTTGAATTCTATTGAATGTTAAAGTTAATTGTGTCATACATGATGGTGCCTGGTGCTGTAATTTCAAAGACTCCGCTTGATTGATGAGTTACCTACCTCATATTAATCAATCGAATAGGGAGGATAAAATTTTATGGCTAGCTAATAACTCTAGATCATATACCAACTCCTCATATATGAGATCTTCAAACCTTTCTTAAATGAAGCATCTTGGTATGAGCTAATCTAGAATAAAACTATAAACCTAAATGCATCAATGATTAGTTGGCTGGTGATGAAAAGTAGACTGGGAACAAATGAAGATGGTTTAAATTATGATCCCATATGTAATGGTCTGTAGTATCATTATCATTCTTTTCAAATTGAAGAAACACATCAATATACAGAACAGTATATTGTAATCACTATTA
>JAOTBA010000006.1:12590342-12628235 GCA_025629845.1 Erythroxylum squamatum | reverse complement strand
GAATACTTGTAACTTTGCGAAGTATAGTGAAATCTCAGAAAGATCTCTGAGGACTGGACGTAGCCCACGGTTTGGGGGGATCATCGAAAAAGAATACACAATTCAACCCCCCCCTTCTTGTGTATTTGTATATCAAGTATTAAGTCTATATTAACGTGTGATTTACTTCACACACCACACACACTACACACTTTTAGGACACTTCTCTCTCTCTTTTTTGTGTTACAACAACAAATGGTGCTATTGCCTATTTATAGGCAAGCACCACAGACTTGTAACTTGTAACAAGTTGCAAGAAAATTCTAGACTTCCAAGTTGCCCACTTGTACGATTTTTCCAGATTTTTCCAGTTTTTGTTTTTTTTTTAATCTAGAGTTTTCTTAGATCTAGAATTTTCTACAAATCTCTAAAATTAGTTGGTGATTTCTAGCAGATACATGATCTTTCTTAAAAAAAACAAAGATACATGATCGTAAAGTCGACGAGACTTCGAAGAGGAAAATCAGCAAAATGAAAACAACATTATGAGAAATTTAATATAAAATATATTCGTCATAATTAAATATTCTATAAAATTGTCTGATGCATTCTTCTTGAAATAAAGTACACGAAAATTTTTCTCCCCTTTTTTTTACAAAATTTGAAGAACAATGTTAAAAATTATTATTTTAGAAGTATTAACAATGTTTTCACATTTTTTAAGAAAATATAATGAATTTGGCCACTAAAGGCTATCAAGAGTTTTACAAGCTACAATTCCTATCCTTATATTAATAGACTGAAATCTCTTTTTCATCAAAACTTTAAAGAAGCATCAATTTATTTTATAAATTTCTTTATTAAATTTGACTCTAACCCATGAGATTTATGTGGTATATTACTAAGACTCCGTGCAACTCTTACTATTCATACCATGAATTTATTTATACATACAATTTCTCAGTCCTTATATATGAAATCTAAAATTGAATAAAAATGCTAATTTTAATTCAACATAACAAGTAATTATGAATAATTCCCAAGAAAACTTAGTCTTTTATTAAATTAAAGAATTAATTCAAAAAATTACTTTCAGGATTCATGTCATCTAAATCTATCCTAATTTGATTTAGAAAACAAATATCAACTAAGAAAGAATCCAAAATAAAAGAACTCGTTCTCATTCTCATTTTCATTCTCATAGATCTTGAAATCTTGAATGTTTATAATTGAATCTTGATGCAAATTTCTTTCTTTCATTTTGAAGTTGCTCCTTTCTATCTCAAGATGCTCTACTTTAGCTCTCTAATGATTCTCCTTATCAGAGTCCTTTATCTTTTTATATTAGAAAACACTTATATTATAACACCAACACAATTCCAATACAAATTTATTTTAGACTTTTGTTGCTCCTCTCACTTTTACTCATTGAACTTCAATAAAATCACAGATAACACAAATCTATAATATGAATCATGTTGTGATTGTGTTACTTAACAATGAACATTAGCTAGACATATATTTATGTTTGGGATTTGTGTTATAAATCCTTCCTCTAAATTTATGCAAAATGCTCCAAATGGACTCTATTTTTCTTGATTTCATTCATTCTTTATTGAGGAGTTAAAATAAGGTATGAGAAGAAAGTATAATCCAAATTGAATACCAAATCCTATAAAAACCATAAAATGGAAAAGCACTCTTAAAAACATGCTAAAAATATAGTCTAATTAATATTTATCATTGTTCTCTATGAAGGAATCATACATCTTTTCATAATTCAATGACTTATAAGTTTTACTCTTAAAGACATAACGATAGACCTAGAGTTAACGTTTCTTATTGAGTGTAAACAATGTTCTTTAGAAACTTGTTGATTGCATTAATCTTTTTAAGTCAATCTTCAGATTGCGTAAACACTATGATTTCCTTCTCTTTCTCTTCCCTTAGGTTGTGAGATCTTTATTCAATTTTATTATTATTTTATATCCATTGATTACTTGTCCATACAAATCTTTATATTCCCACAACAACTTGTTTGGTAATTTTTTTAAAAAAAACTTGTTTGGTACTAATAGGGAACTCAAGAACTAATATAAGTTCAATTTAAAATCAAACAAAAAAGGTTAAACGAAAAGAATAATTAAGCTTTAAGAATTTTTATCTGAGCCATATTATGTTCCATATGGGCGTATAAGTCCCCTTATTCCCCGTAAGTATTTCACCATTTTATATCTATAGACTAACCTCACTAGTCTAAAAAATGGAATCTCCTAAGGCTTAGGACCTCTTTAAGTTATGTACTTGCCTATAGGGGATGATTGGTAGTTAATAAAATTCATTGTAGTGCCTTATCTATAACATTTGATCTGAATGCTTTTTGCTAATTGAAAGGGATAATCTTTTGACAAACGTAAATGTCCCTCTTTCTCTTCCTTTTTTTAAATATGAATAAATAATCTTATTAATTTGAGCAAAGCTTTACAACTTCACAATGAAAAGGATATCATTTCTAATTTACCCAGACAATGTAAAAAGGCTTCAACATAGCTGCAAAAACATACATTTAGAATATGACTACAAATTCTATGAGATTTTCATTTTTTGACTAATTTTGGATTGTGTATCATGAGAAATTAGAATTTCCTTATCCAGTTGATAGTTTTATCTTATAGGATATGCTTTTCTCTATTCCTCTATGCATTCTATTGTTCCTCTCCCTCTTAATTGAGTAAATAGTACAAATGAATGCAATTTTGAAGATAATCCCACACTAATTAAGAGTGTTAATAGTTCTGATAGCCTATTAAACAACGTTTCTCCAATATGACAAGGGACAATAGACTTACACTGTATGCTATAACTGATTCAATATTCTTTGGGAAAAGCTACATTGAAGAAAAGGTGTTGTAGGGTTTTTGGAATATTGTTACATAGTAAGCATATAAGGTTATAGCTACCAAACCATTTGTTCTTTATCTTCAACCTATTTTTGATAGCTAACTAGTTGATAATTGAAGATTTAGGAGAGATAGTTTTAGTCCAGATAAGATCTTATAAGAGAATTTTATGAATGCAGGGTCTGAAGATCTTGTAGGATGAGGAGTTATTGAATTTTAGAGAGTTGTTTCCCATCAATTGAACTTTGTCTTATTCAAAAGTGTGTAGGTTATAAGGTAGGATATTTACCAAGACATTTGATCCTCTAATATTACATGTTCCATCCTGAATAATGCTACTAACTTTAGCTCTTAAGGGGATTCTTATTGTCAAGTGTAACGATTCATTTCTATAAATTAACCGGCTTAAAATTCCTAGTTATCTAACTAGAACCAAGTTTTATTCTTATTACAGATTGATGCTTAATCTAAGGGTAAATTTGGTTCCTCATCTTAAGCATCTGCCTGAAACTCCATGAATTTTCCCTATTCTATTCTAGCTACTATAGACTTGAGTCCTTAAGGTAGTACTCATTTATCCACTTGGACTACAAAGTTTCCCTACCATTACATAGCCTCCAAATTCTCTTTGCAAAAGCACTTTTTACATAATCACCAAGGGTACAAAGCCAAGTCCACCTTCTTATTTAGAGTGGCTTAGTTGTTCCCTCTTAACCTTTTCTTCTTTTGATTTGCCTACCTTTCCTAACCATAAAAATTGCTTATTACACCTCTCTGTAATGATCCTTTTAGGTAGCACTAGATGAGCACTCCATTGTGTGTGAAAATTCCTCAGAACTGAAGAGATCAATTAAAGTTTGCTAACTATAAATAGGCATCTATTTTGCTAGGTATTTATTTTGGATTTATAGCTTTGTAGGAAGGGGATAAAATCAACATATTTTGTCTTGTTAATAGTGATAGGTATTTCTACGTATGGAATAAATTGACTAGGGAAGTCAAATACTTTGAGGCAGCTGATCACGAATTCCCATCAAATGGTGTCAAAAGCCTTGAGAAAATCAATCTTAAGTGCACAACTCTTAATAGGTCTTTTAGATGCATAGTCCTTCATTAATTCTTGCACTAGGAGTGTATTATCACCAATAAGTCTATTAGGGATAAATTCCCCTTACGAGTGATTTATTATAGACTTTGGGAAGCATTTGAATATGGTAGCTACGATTTTAGAAATCATCTTATATGTAATATTGCAGTAGGAAATAAGGTGATAGTCCTACACAAAGGAAAGATTTTGATTCTTAGGCACTAGGCATATATGTTTTATATTAAATTGCCTAAGTAGCTTAAAGGATGAAAATAATTCTTAAACTACCTCTATCGTTGAATCACCATTGATATTCCATGTATATTGAAAGAAGTGAGCACTAAGACCATCAGGACCATGTGTTTTAGATGGATTAAGGCTAAATAAGACCTGTTTGATCTCCTGAGCTATGACAGGACTAACCAAATACTCCTTCATCTACTGGTTGATTTTATCTTTTATTGCCCAAACAATGTCCCTATTGGTATTATCACCTTCCATTGGGGTACCCATCAATTCTTTGAAGTATCCTAATACAATATCTATTAACTACTTTTGATTAACACCTCTTTTCCCCTCTCATCTATTAATATGGAAAATTGTATTATATAATAATTTGGTATTGGAATCTCCTTCCTTTAACTAATTAACTCTTACCTTCTGTTTGAGAATGGAGTTATGCTTACTTATAGCTTAATTGCATTCCTTCATAATTGAGGCTTCAGGGTTCCTTCGATTCAGATCATGAGAGGAGTTATAACAATCCTATTGTGCCTTCCTCAACTTTTCCTTAGCTTGCTCTAGGTTTAAAGCATAATACAATTTAGCTTTTTTAGTAAAGCCCTTAATTCTATGTTTAACTTTATGAAGTTTCCTTGTAAGCTATTAAGACTTATAGCCTCGTACCCTTACTCTTTACTACTTCCTCAAAATGCTATTTGTTTGTAAGGTAACTTAAAAACATAAAAGGAGCCTGGAAAGTCTATAATTAACTAGTCCTTGGATTTCCATTTAGGAGTGATCAAAGCATAATGGTTCTCCAAACTGAGAAAATTAGCTAGAGAAGTGTGCAAGCCACTGTTGATTTACAATGAGTCTATCTAGCTTTTTCCTGATAAGGTATACTCTTTGTTGTCTATTATTCTTAGTATAAAAGTTTCCCACATTTCTCATATCTATCATATCTATACATTGTGACACTTTAGCTAGCTCTTTCTCTATAACCTTGATTTTAATTCTGTAGCCCTCATCCTCCAAAGGGGAAAGTAACAATTAAAATCATGTACCATAGTCTAAGGCCCCTTAATAATAGCACCCAATCCTTTAATATCCTCCCATAACATAGACCTTTGGAATTCATAGTTAGTATCATAGAAAATAGATATATCAAAACAAAAAGGAGTAGATAGAAGGTTCTATTCAAGATGGATTAGTTGATCAAATGTTAGGGTAGTTTAGATTGTCACCTTGTCTGAGTTGGAGGTGATGACAATCTTATCATTATAGTGCTGATAGTGAATTATCCATTCAGCACCTAAAAAACTAAGACAAAATTTTAGTTAAGGTTTCTGCTATTACAAAAAGCTTATTCTCCCAAATAATATTCCTCACAATTTCTCTTTTAAGAGGGTCAATTAACCCTCTTGTGATCTATATTAATATACTCATATTATGGTCAGGCAAGAGCTTGAGATCCTCTCAATCTCTGCTTTCCCTTCCTCCTTTATGATCTTCATTTAGAGGTTGTAATAACCTTCATTTCATCACCAGATTGCCCCTTAATAATATATATCTCATCTTCAGTGCTAGGGTCATTGTTCATCTAAATATTTTCATTCTCCAAAGTAGCCTCCTCCTGAGATATTGTATTTATATATTAAGGTTCTAGTATAAGGGTTTCTTCCTCTTGCATATGTGTTCTAATCTAGAATTTTCCTGAGGTATGTCTTATCCTAAGGTATTTCACTACTCTATTTCAAGAATCAAGATTAGTGACTAGAGTTGTTTCTTCATATCCCATCAATTTAGTATAACTACATATAGAAAAGGATTACCCTGCATGCTTCGAAATTCTATTGAAGTTTTTGGGTATCCATGGGTAAAAGAGTTGGACTTCATCCTTAGTAAGTTCCCCATTATCTTCGAGCTTCATCACAAGTATCAAATCAGTTAGTTCACTATATTTTTATATCTCCACACATATTTAATATAACATATCTTATCCATATATGCAATTTTGGAATCCATGCTAATATGCTTACTCACTAAACTAGCTAGGGAGCTTAGTCCTTCCATTGTCTATAACTCAAGTGGGACATTATCTAAATTTATCCATAGTAGGATGGCATTGATGTTACCGCTATACATTTCAATACCTTGCCTCCATTTTTGAAGGAGCATGGGTTGCCCTTCAATGTGCTAAGGGCCTTGTTCCAAGATCTTACTAAAAAACTATGATCAAAAAGCTTGAAATGAATGTATTCTCATTTATTAACAATGTTTTCTCCAAATTATTTTTACTTCATTTATCTATAGCCCATGTTTGTACCTTTGGGAAGGAAGAAATTTTGTTCTAAAAGTAGCCTACTAAAGTAGGAGACCAAACCTTTACACCAATAGTTAACAACTTTACTAGAGGAGTTAAGACTCCAACTACCATAACTCTTTGGTAGTGAGTGAGTTTGAAAACAAAAGGAGTGGCTACTTTATTTTTCCAAGAGCTAGTAGTAGGAGTTTTGGGGTGAGTTGCTTCACTTCTGGTACCTTGAACCAGACTATGAACTACTTTCATATGGGATGTACTAAATCTATGCAGATTTAGATCTTCTTTACTTAAGTTGACTTTAACATTCTTAGATTCAAAAGAGTTCACTTTAATCATAAAGGAAGGAGGTTTGTTCTATATGGCTTCATGACCCTCTTCCAGGGTCACCTCCATCAGGAGAGAGTGAACTTCTGCTGTTAGGAGACTAGTTTTAGGTTGTAACGTACCAAAAATGGAAAGTAGTTAGGGGCAGTTTTGTAATTCCCTAGAGAGAAGTTAGAGGAAAAGAGTAACGAAACAATACCACCATTTTGGTAAATTACATCCTTTTTCTATCCTTTGGCAGGGATGACATCTCTTCCCCTCTGTATCTTCTTTGTAGAGCTAGTACATTTATTATTTCCCTTCTTTAATTTATTTATTAGTTTAAGAAAATTATCTATTCATTATATAAGATAGGTTAAAGAGTTAAAGACCGAAATGAAAATACAAAATAAGGATAAAATATATGCTTTCTTTATTTTATATACAACTTCTAGCATATGTCCTCATTTAACATTGTATCTTTAGGTTGGGGGCAAGGGAAGCTCTTATTAAGAAGGATCCTTAATTAATCCAATAATACTATATGGCTCTTATATCTATTGCTGAAATAGGAATTAATGACCCGCTATATAACTTGAAGCTCCATCTATTGCCATCCTTCAAGATTAGAAACATAAACTTCTTTTTCCACTCATACATGTCCTTTAGACAGATAAAGTGCCACATTTTTTACTTGATGTTTAGGTTATACCAATAAAATATTTTTCATAGGTCTAACTTGAAGTATGTATAAAGCTTTGAAGAAGGTTTAACATCTTAAAGATGGTAGGGCATCATAAAACATACATTAATGTCCTAAAGTGCATATACAACTGGATTAGGTAAAGGCCTGAGTCATCAATTATATTATGGATCACATCATATTAAGGAAACTATATACCATTCTTGAAATTGTCAAAATATGCATTAATCTTGTTAGGACTAGGAAACCATACATGCTTTGTTTGATAAGATTGGCACACCTAAATGTATGAGGAAATATTAAATTTTGAAAGCATCTTATTGAAGTGTGCAGACTTAGCATATCTCTTAACCTCAAACATATCAACATTCTTTGGAATTGACTCTAGGGTTAAAGACTAATTATGTTGTTCTTCCAATATATAAGTTTTTCATTTATTTGAAAAAATTACCCCTCTCTTCACCTTAAAATTTGGTAATATATAAAGACCTTGGTGAAGTAGCATTCTCAATGCTTGAGTTGTTACTATAAGAATTATACATAGGTACATACCTTGGTAGATTATATGATGCAACACAAAAAGGGATCATGTTATAGGTTATAGGTTGCTCTTAGGTAAGGGCTAAATTGACCTTATTCTTAGTATGATTTTGAGAGTATTTTATTTATTTTTGGATAATTTCTGTATGATTTATTTGTCAATGTATCTTATATTTTATTTATAGGCCATATTTTAGCTTCCCAACAAAGAAGAAATGGATTAAGACAAGTTAGAACCAAGTTTGAAAAGATTTGGAATAATTTTAAAGGAATATAGGTGTAATAAAGACCTATTTTCTTACAACATGGGACCAACAATGAGTCGTACTCCACTTTAATGCATTCTATTTTTTAAAAACTGGTTAATGATTTAGTTTTAACCGCAAGCAGCATAGTGTAGCTGTATTTAGCACTAGCAAGTATAGGTTGATCCCATGAAGAAAAGAATTATCAATACTTACCATTTTTTTATTATCTAGTATAATAAATTATTACGATGATGATTAATCAAATGAAAATTAAAATAAATTATCTAAAATAAATGAACTCAAATGATAAACTAAAAGGGAGATTAAACTAAGAAACAATCAATAGAAACATTGTTACCGAAAATTTGAATCCCAAAGCACTTCTAATGCAATCATGATTTTACTTTTTAATTTATTTTAAAGTTTATTAGATCATGGAAATTCCTAAATTATGCTAATATCTTTGTCAAAAATATTAAAACCTAGCCCTAGGTTGATTAATTGAAATCTCTTTCTTATTAAAACACCTAGAATTACATTAATTTATAAATTTTACTATTAGGTTTGACCTTAGTCTAGAGGATTTATATGGACCTATCTTTAGGTTTATATATAACTCCTTTCAATTATGCTAGGTCTCTTCATACATTGGATTTTTAAATCTCAAATGTATGAAATTATGCAACAATTATTATAACAATGATAGCTACTTCGTGTTTAGCTCAAAGTTTTAAAATTAATTGAAGTTGTTATACCGCAAATATACATCTCGTATAAAATAGTATAATAAGGTATTGTTCACTCAAGGATTGGTTAGTCACCTTGTAATTCAAATTGAAGTTTGTTTGAGTAAACCAAATAATGTGAGATTGAAAATGCAAAAATTCACAATGTAAAGGCTTGCAAGCACACTTCAAAATGTTACAAAAATAAGAATAAAATTTTTTCTTAAAGAATCAAATTATAAAGTTTAGGGTCATTCTCTTCTTAACATGTAATCCCTCACTTTGGAAATGTAATCATGCTTAGTCCTAGGCATTCTAATGAATTGGCCCTTTCTCTTTCAATACTCGAACCAATTAAGCCTGAAATAACAATTAAAGTTTGGTATGTGATCTCTCAACCTACACATTTTTCTTAACCGTTAAGTGGATATGAAGTAACCTATTGGATAACCATCAAAACATCCAAAATGAATTCCTAACTCCATTTCTCAATGTAAGCAAGGCATATAAAGTCCATAAATCATAAGCATTAAAGCAAACCATATATTAGACCAAAGTGAGTTCTTACATAGTTATGGTAAGAAAAGCCCTAAAATCTAATTAGAAATCCATTATAATCATCAACAACATCCTCACAACAATTCCATATGTCTTCTCCATACACTAACTAAACAAAAGCAAATGAGAGAAGAGAGAATAGAAGGCTTATGAGTTGAAGAACAAAGTTGGAACTTGGTGTGGTAGCTTTAAGATCTCTTGAAATCATTTGATTCTCCTTGAAAATCCACACAAAATGTGTTTATCTTCCTCATTTTTGTGTGCTACATGACCCTCTTCTCTTTCTAGGGTTTAAAACGAGGTTTTTATAATTCTTTGGGTGCTTAAATCGACTTAGGATAGATGTGGAGCAAGCTAGAATTGCCAGCTAGAAAGCTAGAAAATTCCAACTTCTACCTAGGAAATTCCAGCTTAGGTTTTTTAATTGTTCTTGCATCTTTCAAACTAGATTTTCATTCCTCCTACACATATTTTGTAATTTCCACACAAATCTTACATTTTTGACATGGTTTTACAAGATTTCGTAGTGCTTTTAACTCTTCACATTTTTGGGTGTATTCGGTGTATTTTGTTGTGTTCTTTGTTTATTTTGCAGGTATAAACTTGTGTATGGCACCAAGAATCAAACAAACTTTTAACGCTCACAACTGAAGTGAAAAGAACATGTGTTGGGGAGAAGTGAGCATGATAGGGTTACAGACTTTGAAGCTCCTTTTTCAATTTATTCAGAAGACAAAGGTATCAGAATTCCAAAAATTTTTGCTCTAGGGTTGTTAGTGCTCTTAGATATTTTGATTTTGAAATTTTAGACAACCTAGGGTTGAAAGACAAGGTTGAGAATTTGAGCATATAATTCAATGGAACAAATGTATTATGTTTTATTGTGTTTAAGGAATTAACCCTCGAATTTTCTACTACCTTATAAATTGCATCGTAGGATTTGACTGAATTTTGGTTTTGATTGCAAGAACAACCATATCATTTGGATTATGATGTTTTAGCTAAAATTATAGGATTTCCTCAGTCAAACATAATTGAAAAACATGACGATTTTTGTGCTAAGAGATACTGGAAAATTTAACGGGGTTAAATAACTTTAATGTTTGAAATGCTTATAATAATGTCATTCTTACTCTTGAACATCTGTTACCGTATAAGTTATATGCCAGATTGTTTTTGATAAATCGAAAAGTAACAAATTTTTTATTAAAGAATTATTCATTTTATGGTGCATGGACAATAATGTAAAAGTTTGCATAATCACCCATATTTTTCAATCTATAACTACTTCTCTAAGAAAGAAAAGTACTTTTCTTACTTTTCTTAGCATAGGATATATTGTTACTGCTCTTGTTGCTTACTAAGGTGTTAATGTTGAAGGACTTACTATTGTTTTTCCTATTTTTTTAAATCATACTCACTTAAGGCAAGCAGAAATCTTGGCGATTGATCATATGGCACTCTGAGATGTCAATTCCAAAACTCATGCTAGACGCAAGACATAACAAGCTAGTTTGAGTTCTATACCACCACAACAACAAACTAAGGTCTTAATAAGTGAAAACACAGAAGATGATAAAGAGGAAGGCTAGGAGAAGGTCCTTAATTTGGTCTCTGATAACAACAAATTTCTAAAGGAGATCACTCGTGAACAACAACGACAACTACGTGATATCAAGAAGATTTATAAGTACTTCGCTACTCAAGGTGTTCCAACTCCTTCGCCAACACCTTCACCACCTCGATCTCCATAAGTGGTTTCGTGCTCTTAACCTTTTTTTTGTGTTGTTTCTTGTCATTTTTCTTTTTATTTATGTGTTGATTGTTTTTTTTTTACATTGAGGACAATGTGTTGTCTAAGTGTGGGGAAGATGCATCTCATGTGTGTGAATTTTGCATATCACATTGTCTTAGATGTTGATTAGGTTGACATTGTGTGAATATGTGTTGCATGTGTTAATTGTGTCAGTGGTAATAATTTGATGGAATTAGTTTAGCTTTAAACATGGTCATTTAACTTGTAAAGGCATATTGACTTGTAAATTTTATGTTTTAAGTACCTTTGGTTGAATATGCATGTTAATTAGGATATGACATTCATTTTGTTCACTTTATGAAATTTATTGTATACATTTATAATCATAAGTCAATTGAATGAGTTAGCATCATTAGTAACCTTTCATGAGGATGATTAACTAAAAAGAAATGAGTAAGGGTAAGAAATCAAAGAAAAAAATGTGTTAAATAAATTGCCATTACACTGGACTTTTTCAAAAATTTAGGTTGAGAATAGAGCTAGTAGCTAGTTAAGAATATGACATAGCTGAGTAACTAAAAGAATTCACATCAAAATGTTTGTCTTCGCATCAAAAGGCTAGAATGAAATTTTAACCAAGTTAAATAATAAAAAAAAAAGTGACTTAATTGAGTAACTGGGGGACATTCATGATAAGGTGTTTGCCTTCACGTTAAAAGACTAAGTTAACTTTAACAAAAATTTAAAAAATGGTGTTTAGGTAAATAAAACCTATTGATCTTTGAAAATAACAAAAATTTTCATGAAGAGATACTTAGTGATAGTTGCATTTTTGTATTAATTACTAATTATAAATGTATGTGTACAAGTGCTATAGGTGAATGAACAAGATGTTAATGTTCTAATTAACATGTATACTCAATTCAAAGTGCTTAACCATGAAATGCATTGGTTAATATGTTGTCAAAAGTTGAATGATTGATGTTTATGGTTAAATTGATTCCATAAAGTTTGATGCCATTATCTCATTATTGCATGTTGCATGAATGTATTCTTATGTGTTTATGTTTGGATTGTCTGCTTGTGTTTTATTTAACTTGAGGACAAGCAAAAGTTTAAGTTCGGGGATATTGATAGGTATAGTTTATATAATGTTTTGATAGGTGTTTTAGTGTGTTTTTAGGTGTTTATTAGATGATTATCGTATATATAAGCTTAAAATTGTGTTAATGTGAGTGTTTGCATATATTCTAAGTGTTTGTTTGGTTTACAGCATGATTAATCTTAAATTTATGTTTCTTAAGGTGTTTGATGTGCTTTTTATAGTTGGAAATAAGATAATTGAAGAAAAAGGATGTTAGACGTGCATGGAGCTACATGGGTAAGGTCACGATTGTGACTCCCATATCATGATGCAAGTATTTAAGGTTTGAGGGTATTTTTGGAACATATTCAAGTGGGAAAACACTAGGTACACTCCTAGAACCCTAGTACACTATTTAACAACATTAAACATTCTAAAAGACCTAATAACCAACACACAAAAGTGGATCAAACAAAGGAGATCAAAAGGAATGTCCAGGAATTCCAACTTTCCGGATTAAGACCTAAATAGAGTTTTTTTCTTTTCCTTTAGCTATTTCGTCAATCTTGATGTGTTATCTAAATTCCAAAATGTTTAACATGTTTATGAGTTTCTAAATTCCCAATTAGGGTTTATTCTGAATTTATTTTGTGACTTTGATTATTATTAACTTAATACATATTATGGTGTCATGATAATTGTGCATGCTTATACTTGACAATATATTGAGAGAATGAGTCAAAGTAATCAGATTAGGTTGTGCACCGAGAGTTGGCAGTTTAATAAGTCTTGCAATTATCAAATTAACAATCATTCAAAGAGAGATCTTGTGTGACAAATTAATTATCAAATAGATAACTTCAAATCTAATTGAAAACATTAGGGAAAGTTTTGTGAATCGAGAGGTTACAATTTTGAAATTTTAGGATTCAATTAGGATTAATTGATTGGGTCTTGAGAGAGAGTAATTAATACATTATGAAATCTAGGATCAACACATAATTGGATTAATAATTGTTAAGGAAACAAAATAATGAAAGAATACGTCCTAAACATTTATCTTTGATCAAACCCTAAATCATTGGCAGCTTGTTATTTGCTTAATTGCTTTGCATTATTTGTTAGAGAAGTGCTCTAAAGACAATCACCTTTAGCACTTATTGTACAAATCATTTTATGATTAATAAAAGCATTTTTCATTATTCGATGTTTATACATTTATGGATTTGATGTTGATCTTAAATTGATTTAATGAAGTCCTTGATATAAAACATAGCATGAAGGAAATCATGATGAGATCATGATAATGATATTCGTATCATGTGTAATTATATTAGTATCTAAACTTTCCTTAGTCATAGGATTAATGAGATGAGATATCATTAATCCGAATAAACTAGCACATGTTATACTCCTTGATTGGATCAAGTTGTAGATCTGATTGAACCGAATTTTTCTATATCAATTGATGACAATTTCATGGTTTTTATTATACTTCTTGGCTCTTATTTTTAGATTTTATGCTTAATTTAACTCTTGAGTGCTTGTCTTGAATTAATGTAGTTTGAGAGCAAAATTGTCACAAATAATTAGTAATTGCACTAAATTAATTTTCTTACAACAATTAATACTGCAAACTACTATTTGTCATTGTAGGAGATTCAAGAAGTAGAGCTAAGGAGTGAAGAACAAGAGCACGAGTCAACGGGGTGCAACAGGCAAGTTCGCCGCAATGAAACCTGCATATCTACTAAAGAAACCTTTCGGGAAAAGTTCGTTGCGGAGAAAGCTGAAGTTGAATGAATGAATCTTTCGAGAAAAGTTTGTCGCGGTGAACTCATCCTCTCGCCGCGGCGACACCTTCGAATTAGCACAGACCTGGACCATTTTCGGCAAATTAACCGACTATGCAACCTGATCCATCAACCCATTTTATGAAAAAGGCCTATTTTAGGCTAACTTACAACAAGGGGGGAGAGCCGACACCTCCATCTATTCATTCATCATCTGATAGAACTCCATCTTCACGCACACACCATCGTCTTCTCTCATCTATATCATTTTTTCTACTTTCCACCGTCGACTGCTACCATGGCTATCTCCAGTGGGTTCTCAGTTGTGAAGTCTATAGGAGCTATGTATGCCTCTCTCCTCTTGAAGATGTAGCAATGGCTTGAGTTCAATGGGCTTAAAAGGGGAGAAGCTTAATCTATGTTTATCTATGATTTATGAACTCCTAGGTTTAGGATTTGTAATTTGTAGTTGAACATTCTCGATTAGAGTTTAATCAAGTGTTGGATATTCAATGGGTGGTTGGGATTTGTTGATGTAAAACTTTGAGTTTAAATATATGAAGCCTCATTTATGTCTATTTGTGATCTTGTTGAATCTCTTTTATCTTGCATAGTTGTGTTTGATATTGAGTTGATTTGAGATCCGAAAGTGACTTATTGCATTGACTTACCCACTACACATACTAAAGGCATTTAACAAGGTCTGAAGAAATGGAGTTCATTGATTAAGACCTTGGACTTAAGGTTCACCATATGAAACAAAGTAATTTCCACTCCCATCTAAAATTGATTTAGAACTATGATAGCCAAAGCTCATTTTCAAGAGGATACTATCATCATTTGATCATTGTCTTTATCTTACTATTTTTTCATTTCCAAAAATCCAAAAATACTTTTTACACATTTTTCTTACAATTCCGTTTAATTCTGTTAAGGTTTCCAAAGATCAAAACCCCCCTCCTTACTAATTTAGCTTGCATTTCATGACATATAGGTTAGCTTAGGTCCATTCGTTTAGGTTCTAATTAAGTTAGACGACCTGAGGTTGCATCCTATATTGCAATCCTTGGATTATATTTTTGATTTGACCTCTAAGGGAAAGTACTAAAGGTTCGAATCAAAATGGCATCATTGCCAGGGAACCAAGTAATTGGTTCTTTAGGTTAGCTTTTGTCATTTTGCTGCTAAGTGAGGTTAGGAGTCTTTTCTTTAGATTGCATTCTAGATAGTTTAGTTTCATACTTGTCAATAGTATAGGATTTCATTTTCTTTATATAGCATCAAAATTTTGAAAATACAAACAAAAGAATACTGAACATTTGCATTTTTCATACCTAGCATTTTTGCACCTACACAGTTTTGAACTTTTCCTTTAATTGCTTTTTGATCCATACATACATGCTTTACTTGCATACATACTTTCATACATCCTTTCATATACCTATACACTTGCACCAATCACATCTCAATTTTTATTGGACTTTGTGTGCTTGCAAGTAAATTTTGTTACATTTTATTTTCATTTGAATTGTTCCCGTGCATGCCCCAGAACACCAAACTTCTACCTTTCCACCCTGAAATTGAGAGACGTTTGAGAAAGATTAGAAAGGAGAGGAGAGAAAAAACAGAAGTAAGGTAGTTGTTGAAGAAGAGTCTAGTAAGCCAAGTGGTGAGAGCGACTCATTAGAAAGAGTGATAATGGCTGAAAACCCAGCTTTTCTGCGAAACCCTAACTTTAATGATAATCAACCTAGGAATGGTGATCATGTTGGTAATGGGGAGCAAGAGCGAGTGGGTGAGAATAATGGAAATCATAGAAGGAGGACTATTAGGGAAGCAACCACATCTGATGTAAATTATGATCCATTTACTGCTGCTTGTCCTAATTTTGACGTGAATTTTGAAGTTAAAGGATTGCTCATTAACTCTCTTCCTAAATTTCATGGCTTGGCAGGAGAAGATCCCTATATGGATTTGCAATCTTTATCCATGATTTGTCAGAGTATGAAACTGGTGGGAGCTTCACCTGATCAAGTACTATGGTAGGTTTTTCACCTATCATTGGAGGGAAAAACAAGGGAGTGGTATATGAAACTCCCAAGGCATATGGCGAATGCCTACCATAGTTGGGTCAATCTACGAAAGGCATTCCTGGAGAAATATTTTCCAGCCTCCAGAACTTCATCAATGAGGAAGGAGATCTATTCGGCATGTCAGGATTATGATTAGTCACTTTATAACTATTGGAACCGCTTCTAAGATTTGTTGTCCAGAAGTCCCCATCATTAGATACCTGATGAGCAGTTAGTGCAGTATTTTTATGATGGGTTGAAAAGTCAAGATAAAGGTACGTTGGATGCGGCATTGGAGGTTCCTTGATTGACCTTACAACTACGGAGGCATGGGATCTGATCAAGAAGATGGCTTTAAATCATCAATAGTACGGCGTGAGAGATACTAGAGGTGTTCATGAGTTGGGAGCTTCATCAGCCCAATCCAAAAGAATGGAGAGTTTGGAGTCTAAAGTTGACTCTTTGGAGAGTAAAGTGACTTCACAGTTGTTCTTCATCACTGCAGAACTGAAAAACATGAGTGTGCATCGCCCAACATCTTCTATGGATCTTACTGCACCCAGTTGTGATACTTGTGGGTCAGTAATGCACATATCTAGTGTTTGCCCCAGTCGGTATGAAGAGGTATTTACAGTGTATCAGGGTCGGACCAATCAGAAATGGAACCCCTATTTCAACACCTATAATGAGGGATGGAAGGCAAATCCTAAGTTCAGTTGGAGGAATGAAGAAGGAAGGGGCCCGAATAGATTTCAACAAGGAGAAGGAGCTGGTATTTCAATAAACCAGTTCAACAACCAACAACAAGCCCTGACTATCCCATCAAAGGAGGACACTAACCAACTTTTGCATAATATGATGGCACTGATTAAGAAGGAAAGGACTTCGAACAACAACCAGTTTAATGCAATAGCCAATCTAATTCAACAGGATTCTTTTAAAACCGCTACTCGGTTCAATGCTCTAGAAAAGGGAATGGAGCAATGGGAGAAAAAGGCTAAGAATATCAACTCCTATTTCACTCAATTGTCCAACAACATGAGCAAGAACCAAGCAAGAAGTAGTGGAACTATCCCCTCCAATACTGTTATGAACCCCAAGAGTTTGAACGCTATAACCCTCCAAAGTGGGAAACAAGTGAGGTTTAGAAATCAAGATGAGGGAGAAGATGAAGAGGAGATTGAGAGTAGAGAATTGCTTTTAACAAATGAAAAGGTCAAAAAGTCTGAAAGTTCCAAGGAGAGAGCACTTTTGACTGAAAAGGAGTCAAAACAATTAAAGATCAAGGAAGTGAATTCTGAAACCAACACAGAATCAAGTAAGCAAGGAGCCCATGACGCAAACGACAAGGAGGTAAACTTGAAAGACCTTCCTTTTCCTAACTCGTATTTACTTAGCAAAAGGATGACTGATATTAAACATGAGAAAGATATAATTGATTTGTTTGGGAAAGTAGAAGTCAACATCCCTTTGGTTTACCTTGTTAAAAGGGTTCCTGTATATGCTAAATATCTTAAGAACCTGTGCACCAACAAAAAAAAGTTCAGACCGAATGAAAGAGTGCAAGTCAGCTCCAATGTGTCAGCATTGTTCAAACCCCAAATCCCAATAAAATGCCAAAACCCTGGATCTTTCACCATCCCGTGCACCATAGGGAAAGTTACCATAGGAGGAGCCTTATTATATCTAGGGGCGGCTATTAATGTGATGCCTAAGTCTGTCTACACATCATTGGGAGTCAAGAGTCTAAAGCCTACATCTATAGTTTTACAATTAGCTGATAGGTCTCTTAGGCATCCAATGGGCATCATAGAGGACACTTTTGTCCAAGTAAAGGGTTTGGTCTTTCCAGCTGATTTTTATATGCTTGACATATCTTTTGAAGTTGTGTAGGACACTACCTTGATTCTAGGTAGACCCTTCTTAAGGACAGTTAGTATTATGATTAGCATGAAAGAAGGTACTATAACTATGGAGGTAGGAGAAAAAAAAGTATGTTTTAACATGTACGAAGCATTGAAACATCCCACCGAGGATTATTCGCTTTTGGGAGTTAATATGGTCAATGTTGCTGTTGATGATACTTGCTCCGATTTTGAATTCAAAGAGGATTCCTTTGATTCTGAGTTGCATTCAATTGATTTTTCTAACTCATGTGTACTTTTGACATCTTCTATTGTCAGTGATAATCCCTGTCGAGAAGGGTTTTCTATTGATTTTTCAGGTGATTTCGGCATCACAAAGATTAAGATCGATGAGGAAATAACTGAAGGTATTGTACCTCAACAAAAGTGTCTGATTGAAGGGATGCAGAATGAGTTAGCCCAGGCAGTTGCTACCATAGATCAACACGAGATGAGTTCAACGTCCGAAGTAAAGAGAGATTGTAGAGCCAACCGCATGGAGCTTGAGCTATCATTGGTTGAAGAAAAGGGGAGTAATCTTTTCTCTCTTGAACTTCATAAATTGATTCCTTCTGTTGTGCAACCTCCTGTGATTGAGTTGAAACCCCTACCCCTACCCCTACCTTAAAGTACGCCTTTCTTGAGTCTAATGAGCGACTACCTGTTATAATTGTTGTCTTACAATGAGGAAGAGAGACCCCTTGCAACAGCCTTTATTATTTTGCGAAATCTTTGACGTATGGGGGATTGATTTCATGGGTCCCTTTCCACCATCTTTTGGCTTTGTGTATATCCTGTTAGTTGTCGACTATGTATCAAAATGGATAGAGGCTATACCTACTAGAAAAGATGATGCGTAAGTAGTGTCTAAATTTCTTAAATCCAACATTTTTTGTTAGTTTGGGATTCCAAAGACCGTGGCCAGTGATAGAGGGACACACTTTTGTAATAGAGTCATTGATAACCTATTTTCCAAATTTGGAGTCACTCACAAAGTCTCCACTGCATACCATCCACAAACCAATGGTCAAGCTGAAATATCGAATAAAGAGGTGAAGCACATCTTGGAGAAGATGGTAAAGCCATCAAAGAAAGATTGGAGCCTGCATCTAAAAGAAGCACTGTGGGCCTATCGGACTGCCTACAAGTCACCAATAGGCATGTCCCCTTACCATTTAATATATGGTAAGGCTTGTCATTTGCCGGTAAAGTTGGAGCATAAAGCATAATGGGCAGTCAAGCGGTACAACATGGACTTGGAATCTTCTAGTATAGAGAGGAAGCTACAATTGCAAGAGTTAGAGGAGTTGAGGCTAGAGGTGTACGAGAATTCTCGCCTCTACAAGGAGAAAACGAAGTTGATGCACGATAAGGTTCTCCAGAGGAAGAGCTTCAAGGAAGGAGATAGAGTTCTGTTATTCAAGGATCGTTTCACTTTTAAGCATGGAAAGTTCAATACTCATTGGGATGGGCTGTACACCAAGGTGCATAATTTTGGTATGGTAGAGCTTTTACATGAAGAGACCGGAGCCAAACTCAAAGTGAATGGCCACCTATTGAAGCTCTACCATGAGAACCAGCGACCTCCATAACCGCCAGGTTGTTTATTTCCTTCACTTATTTACTTCCTTTCGCCCTGTGACTACTTATGACATATGTTGGTGCATTAGTTTGCAAAATAAGTGTGGGGGAGAAACCATTTTAGTAGGAAAATAGCTTAGTTTTTAGTTTAATCAGTAGTTTTCCAATTCAATAAAATTCCCTTCTAAGTTCTGTCTCTTACCTCTCTTTTGTTGTGTTGATTGCCCCCTGAGCTTTATCTTCTAGTTGCTCTCTATTTATATTTGTTATGCGATTGTGTTTCACTTGTTTCATCATTGAGGACAATATGATGTTTAAGTGTGGGGGAGGTTCTTCCATTTTGGCAATTTTGAATTATGCACTATTTTTGGCCATTTAATCGCTTGTGCAAGTCATTTGTGTCATATGCAAAATTTTAAACTTGGTAATTGAGGTGAATTGCATTTTTCAAGTGTGTCTGGAATTTTTTATCGCGGCGAACTCTTGGTTTCGCCATGGTAACGTTGCGAATTGTGGTTCGCCACGGCGAGCTCTCATTTTCACCTCGACGACACTATCCTTCATAAACGAAACTGTTTTTAATTCCCTCATTTTAATAATTCTTCCACATTAGGTTCTTTTCACTCCTGTGTCTTGAGGATTTTATAAATTTCAAAGTTGTCCACGTGTTTTCGAAAACACCATCTATGTTTTTAGATGATAGTTGGTTTTGGCTAATTTCATTTTCAATATTTTCAACACGAAGTAAGTGAGGGTACGCTGAAAAAGTAGCACTTTACGTTTTTAAACCTTGAGATTGCTTAATTAAGATACTAACCTTATTGGAAGGATATTTGGGCCCGAATTCTTTCATTTTTGTGTGAATCTGCTCAGTTTCATATCTCTTTAGAACTTGTTTTAATTCTTGATCAAAGCTTGATGAACTAAAATTTTGTTAATATGATAAAGGCGTTTCTTTCCAAACCCCACTTACCCAAACACAAACCCCAAACACCTAACCTTTGCTAGCCCCTTTGAGCCTTCTTTTGAGTGCATGCATATTTCACAATTAATATGAGTATCTCATTTCTAGTTAAAGCTAAAAATAGAAAAAGAAAAAAAAGTTTCTATACAAAAGAAAAGAAAGAAAAAAAGTTCCAAAAATTCCTTATTTGTGAAAAAACGAAAGCTTTCTTAAAAGAGCAATAAAAATGTGTTAAATTGCGTTGTTGTTTGTGTAAATATTTTCCTACGCATAGTTGGCATTTATTTCATGACAAAAATAATTGTGGTGCATATACTCATTTTTCTTTCTTCTATTCAATCCCTTTCATTTAGCCTTCCTAACATTACAACCTTGAAAAGTCCTCTTGATTTTTAAAATTATAGTTCTTGTAGTGGAGAGATAGAACAATCACAAGCCTATGGTAGAGAATAGACTAAGTAGATTTTAGAGTGAAATTATCCCAAGACAAGTGAGTGGAGAGCTAAACAGTTTCACTTGAGAGAAATCTCTTTTGCTCAATCTCTTGGATTAAATTCTTATACTGTTTATTTTCTTAGCGCTTTTTTAGTCTGCTTTGGTTGATTTATGAGAAAGTGGTTTTACCAATTTCCTACTCTAATTTTTAAACATGGTCTGTATTTTCTTTTGCACTTGCATCTCTTTAACTTTTATAAGCTTTTTCCAAGAGTACAAAGGTCTAAGTGTGGGGGAATTTGATTAAACCCAAGTTTTCTATATCAATTGGTAACAATTTCATGGTTTTTATTATACTTCTTGGCTCTTATTTTTGGATTTTGTGCTTAATTTAACTCTTGAGTGCTTGTCTTGAATTAATGTAGTTTGAAGGTAAAATTATCACAAATAATTAGAAATTGCACTAAATTGATTTTCTTAGAACAATTGATACTGCAAACTACTATTTGTCATTGTAGGAGATTCAAGAAGTAGAGCTAAGGAGTGAAGAACAAGAGCACAAGTCAACAAGTCAACGGGGTGCAACAGGTAAGTTCACTGCGGCGACGTTGATGCTTCGCTGCGGCAAAACCTACATATCTACTGAAGAAATCTTTCGGGAAAAGTTCGTCGCGACGACGATAATGTTTGTGCCGCGGTGAAAGCTGAAGTTGACTAAATAAATCTTTCGGGAAAAAGTTCGTTGCGGCGAACGTATCCTCTTACCGTAGAGAAACCTTCGAATTGGCACTGACCCGGACCATTTTCTAAAAATTTGCCCACTGTGCAACCCGATCCATCGACCCATTTCGTGAAAAGACCTATTTTGGGCTAACTTATAGAAGCAAAAGGGAGCCCACACATTCATCTATCATTCCATCATCTTAGTCCATCTTCACGCACACCATCGTCTTCTCTCATCTATCTCTTATAAGGATTGATATATTTTGATACTACTTATGACCTATTATAGTCGATGGTAACTTAATTGGTAGTCTTTAACTAAAGCATGAACTATATGTAGATAATTGAGTGATTAGTATAGGATTCATCATCCTAAAGTGATTAAAGAGAATGTTCTATTGTTTTTTATTAGTATTTATTCAAAAAATCCCTGATTAAGGTGGAATGACACTTTGAAAATAGTTTGCAAATGTCATTAATATAATTAATTACTATTTATAGAGAGCTAATATGATTGGAATCAAATAGAGTGGACATTATTTCTATACCCTATATCTAATCTAAACATTGTATAATGAAAGTATTAAATTATACAAAAAATCATATGTATAAAGATTAGTCAAAACCACTTTGATAATACTAAATATTTGGGTGCTCATAATGTGTTGCTAGATACTAATCTTGATTTATAGATATAAATTATTTAATTAGAAAAGTAAAGATAAATTAAATCTAAAATATAACATAGGGTTACAATTTATATATATATTGCCAACTTATTTAGGAACCTAATAAGTCACACGTAAAAAATAGGTTGAAGAGAGAAAAGATGTTTTAATCAAGTTGGACTTGATTGTAAAGCTTAAAAAAATTAAGTTTAATAAATAAATATCTTTAATAAATAAGGATCAATATGAGACATTGGATCATATTTGTGTGCAATTGGTATTTAAATAGAATTATTTATAATTCTAACTAAAGTTTAATTATAATTAAAATTTTATTTCAGTTAAACTACTAACATGTCCAAAACATATTATAAAGAAACTTAGGCTTCAAGGGAGCTAGCGCTTCTTACCTCAACTTCTTTACAACAGTTGTAAACTTCTCTCGACATGTATTGTAGATATCGTTAGATGCTAGACATTTGTTCAACTACGATAGTTGAGATGAGTCAATTTTAAAAATGATTTGAGATAAGCGATAAGAAAATGATCAAGCTTCAAAATAAGGCATAAATGTGATACATGCTTTATTATGTTTTTTTTTTTGCATTAATCATGTTATAAAATTTAAGTAATCTCAATTTTGAGAAATCAATTGAAAAAAATTCGTTATCATTCCACTACATGTGATATCAAATCATACCCCAATCTTGTAACGTCAATAACACTTGTGTCTCTAAAGCTAGGAGTTTATATTTCATCAACAAATTATACATATAAAGTTATTTAAAGATATAGGATAACAGAGATGAAATAAAGGATCCTTACAAATTATCCATAATATCATTTGATTCTTGAATTAAGTTATTTGTTTTTACTTCTTTTATTTCTTTGATGGAATGTAACTTAGATATGTAGCTAAATTTTGAATTTTTTGTTTTCTTATATGTTACCAACCATTTTGTATTGGAAATTTATTTTTATATGTTATTTTAGGATATAATTTCATTTGTAATTTTACATTTATTTTAAAATTTTCGCCACTTAGATATGCATTCAGAGTATTTACATGTGACTATTTTTTTACAATTGCTCAAATTAAATTATTAATTATAATTTAAATCACAGTATCCTTATTATATAATTTAAATAGTTTTCATTTGACATTTTTATTTAATACTTTTAGGATTAGTATTGCTACCTTCTCGTTTCTATGCTTTTAGATACAGAATATAAGAATTGAAACCGTTGACCATTGACTATACTCGAGAACATTCCCTCATAATTCATTGCATTATGATAAGGCTTCAACAGTTCTTGAAAATATTATGGAGGTGTTTAGCTGATAAGCTGGTTTTTAACTTTATGATTAAAAGTTAATTTTTTGATTATTTTAAAAAGTTATTGGTGTGTTTCATAAATAGCTTATTGGTTACATTATTTAACCCCAGTAAGTTGATTTCTAAAAGCTTAATAAGATGAGCTTTCTTGATGATTAGCCAAAAATTAATAGGTAAAAAATCAATTATGTTGGGTCCAGACCCTCCACAATCGGTATTGTCCTCTTTGGTTATAGGCGGCGGCGTCCCCATGCGTCGAACCCATGACCTGGAGGCAATGACGTAGCTAGATGGGGCCCAGGGGGGTCCCTGGGCCGCCCAAAATTTTTTAAAAAATAAATATTATATATAGATATATATATATATAAATGATGTTATTTAAGAGTTGGGCCCCCCTAAAATTTAAAAAATTAAACATTGGGCCCTCCTACCTTACATGTCTGGCTACGTCCCTGCCTGGAGGCGTGCACTGGGTGCAACAAAACCTTGAGGTCATGGGTTCGACGCATGGGGACGCCGCCGCCTATAACTAAAGAGGATAATACCGATTGTGGAGGGTCTGGGACCCAACAAATTATATCCTCTTTCATAATTTTTGAATTATCTTAATTATGCTATAGTGATATTATGAATAATTCAAACTAAAAATCATGCATGTATTCTATAGTGATAAATTTTTTTACGCAAAACTTGAGAGATTTTTTTTACTAATGAAACAAATTTTTTGGTTACAAAATAAAAAATTATGTTATGGTACAAAATTTTTAAGGATGTTCTATATTTTTTATTAGAGTTAAAATTTTAAAATTTTTTAAAATTAAATATGTAATCATAACTTTTTTTTACGTCGTGTCTTCATAAGTTATTTTATATTTAAACAGTTAATACTAAATAGCTAATTTTACCAAACATCTTTAATAAACAACTAATCTTATCTGCTAGTCTATGATCAGGTGTTAGTGTGATGCTTGAGTAATCCAGTTATCGTAGATTTAGTTTTATTATATGACTAACCACTAATAAAATCAGCCAATAACTAATACAATCTACTAATTGTCAAACAAAGCCTGTTCTTTCTCGTAATCGTGATAGAACTAGATAATCGCTAGGGTCGGGCCGGAGTGTGGGGGCGCCTAAAGTAAGCGTTCTACCTTTTGAGTCCAAGAACTGAATGATCGCTAAGTTACTGGCTATTTAATTAATGTTGGCTCGTATAGTCAAACCAAATCTACGATAACTGGATTACTCAAGCATCGCATGAAAGCACACGCAAAGAAATCTAACAATATCTTTATTTTAGAACTTCTATAGTAGCTGGTTAACTGTTTGAGACTCTTAGCTCTCTGATCGATCAAAACACATACATATGTACCCTTTCAACAGGAATAATTATACTTCGTATTGGAACTTGTTCACGTATTAATCTCAGCCAGTTCAGATTTCAAGAAGTTCTTCTTCAATCAACTTTTACATGATTTCTCTTTAATTTTCTTCATCGCGATTTTCCTGAGTTCAGATCTTCTGTTTAATATTATGGTGTCTTATTCTATCCAATAAATCTCAATTATTTATTTATGTGGGTCCCATGTAGATCCCGTGTGGATCCTGCATGGGTCCCGCAAAATAAATGGTTGAGATTCCATGAGACAGAATAAGACAGAGTAATATTGGACAGAGGATCTGGACTCGATTTTCCTTCTCCTTTTATTTAAGGAGATTAGATTTTTTTCCAGTTATAATATTTTTATTATATTCTATTAAATTTCATCTACATATTTACGTAAGTTTCACATAAATATATAAATAAAATTTAATAGGACAAAGTTGTAATAGAATAGCTAAAACAAAATACTTAATGTGTATTTAAGGTCGGTGTGCCTAATATCTCACAAGTCGTAAGCATCAATATAACCAACTAAACATTTGTTTTATATTTTTCATTCCATAGGGACTCAAACTTGAGTATTCTCAGGGGAAATAAAGACTTTATCATATCTGAAGGGAAAGCGTGAAAGAAGCTCTCTTCATCAACTATTTATCTAAATGTGATTTGGGATCCTAAACAAGGGGTTAATCTAATCCTTTTAAGAAACAAAGTTTTGATCATAATATGACCATTTATGTAATAAGGTTATAGGAAGAACAAATAAAATCAAGATAAGTGCAACCACATTTACTGAATGCTATGTCCAAATGGTTAAAACAATAGAATTAGTCCCCTCACATTGTATAACTTATAAAAATTAGTAAGTAAGCGTCATGGACAATCCCTATATCGTTTCTCCCAAGTTACCTATGATACTCGCTAGTTGAAGAGCTTTATATATTATATTAAGCTTCCTTTCAAAAAAAATATTATATTAAGCTCAATTTTTCGTACATTTGAATTATTTTTCAAAATATATATTATATTGTTGCACCCATCATTTTCTCTTTTTTATATATATATTTTTCTAATATGAGATTGGCTATAATACTTATCAACGACCCTAGAGTTGCAATAGCTCTAAGGGACTCCGTTTCCGAAGCCCTCAAAAACAGCCATATCGTAGACCACATAGCTAGAGCACAAGATGAGTCCGGCAAAAGCTTTTCACTAGGGTTTGCCGTAAAATTAAGTTTCCGCAAGAATAATCCATCATTGGTTTGTGGGTGCGCAACCGTTTGCATAATCGACTAATATGCAACAAATTATCCTTAATCAATAGGTATGACTTGCAAGTTCAAAGACCTTTTTCTGGCTGAAAGTCCAGACTTTGACGAGTATGTTTAGTTTATATATTAGTATCACAAAATTCAAATTATAAAAGTTCCACTCGATTTAATTTTGCTTCTCTACGGATTGCATTGGTTCCAATTCACATGACATTCAATTGTATCTAAAATAATATCCAATTCAACAATTGCTATATCATTATAAAACAACTCTTGTCAACCTAAAATTCTTAAATCCCGTGGATCCACGAGATAGAGACTCTATTATGAACGCTGTATTCTGTATCCAATGCCGACAGAACTTTGAAGAGGTGATGTAAAACTTTGTCACCTGAAATTTAAATAAAAATATAAAATAAAATAAACCTTGATATGATCAGTTTCAAATCGAGAAATTAAAATTTTATACAGATTGATAGTATTGCCATTCATTAATGCATTTATATGGTCAATTACGCAAAAGAAAAAGAAAAATCTTGAAATTTGAATTTGAATATTAAATATAACAAAAACTATAGTAGGAAAGTTGTGAGATATCATATTAAAAAATGTATTCTCCTGTATACTTCAACACACATGTCTTGTAATGTACTTTCTTTCTTTTTTTAATCTTAGACCTTCTAGATTAAAATTCAGATATAATTTTTTGCCGTAAATTTCTATCTTTATTATAAAATTATATACTATTGTATACTTATAAGCAAAGAATATGGCTAGTGTTAACAATATATCATATATGGTTCCTAAACTTTACCTATGACTGGAATGAGGTTCTAGAGGAGGTTATCCATGCAGACATGAGGCAAAACTGTATTATGCTTAGAACCTCTTTTCAGATAGTTTTATATTACATTTGGCGGGAGCGAAACCGGCGTATTTATAAGCAATTGGAGCAGCATAAATATCAGTTAGAAGATCGCATTATTAACTTGGTTCGGGAGGTCATAATTGGGCATGGGAAGCAAGACCAGCTCTGTTTGACAATGAGAAGGCGTTGGTGTATTTAATAGTATTTTGAGGCTGTATTCTGTGCTCTGTTTTTTCCTCTTAACTTTCATGTGATGCTGGCGCATTTGTGATTATGGCCTGGAAGGCTCTTTCTCTTTTGTCTTACTTTTCTAGGTTTGCTATTCTTTGTACATTGTTCTCGACGTTTCTTTGGTAATTTATAATATCTTAAAATTTCAAAAAAAAAATATCATATATGGTTCTTCTGCGATTCAAGTACTGATCTTGAAGATGAAGTATGAAGCAAACATGCAAACACGGGGACGAGAGTGTGCACACGTGAGCGTAATTAGGCCTCAAAAAGAGTGGCAATTCTTGGAAAGCTCAGTCCGCGGATTGAAATGCCCCACGACACAAATCCTAACACAACACGCCTTCACCTCGCTTCCTGCCTTAACACACGCCAAGCACTTTCGTCTTGTTGGAGTTTGGGCCGATGATCCTACTTTCATGCCCCCATATGCCGCCTCTTGAGATTTGTAGTTTTGGGATGCAACAATACATTAACATGTTAAAATAATATATGCCAAATTTCTTTCAAAAGTTTAATTACGTAATAAGGGCTTTCACTTGCAAAACGGTTGAGAATGAGGTTTCGATAGATGTTCCGCATCCTAATTCTCATAAATGTATATTTGTCATAATAAAAGACCTATTTTGCTTTTGAATAAGCTAGGAAGGTTCAAATATTTAATATCTAACTTGAGCTTCACTATGTCTATGACTGTCCATGCTTCCCAAGGTTAGAATTAATGATATGCTCATGTTCCTTACTCGAATTTCCCTAAAGAACCACATGATCACCCATTTTTTTTACAACTAACATGTGGAGTTGCGTCACATCACTCTGTAGATTTATTTAGCAGTTTGGAAAGTGGTCAATTCCATCAAACAAATGGTTCATCTCAATCTCCTCTGTACTCGTGAACCCCTTTCCATTATTTATTTGACACGACTGGGACCTTCATCTTATCCGATTTATAAGAACATATATGATTGATATTTAATGCGGAATTATTTGCAAACCATCTTTGTTATTGAGCTTTTTATAGTTATCAGAACTGAACTCGATCGCCAAAGCCCTAACTCTTAACTATTTATCCCACATTCTAAAAGGTAATAAGACAAATAATGAACTTGATGATAGTGACCTTGGTCCTATTCCCACGATCATTATAAATTACAACATATTCAAGTCTTCGAAAAAAAGAAAGGAAATTCACTAGGGCTTTAAAAGAGAAAAAACCCAGTATTAAATTAACAATCAAAAATCAAATCCAGCCATTATTAAGCTTTTGAAAGAAGTTTTTAAAACAATAAACTGGAGGCTTAAACATATACTTCTTTGACTCCTATCTCGTTAAAAAAGCTAAATAGTATGTTCTTTTGGGTGTATAACATAGATTACATTCAATCATTTGCAAGAGAGTTGACAACTTTATGAAAAAGTTGTTATTTGAGAGTTTCAAATAAGGAATTCTTTGGCAATGTTATTGTAGAGTCTTTCAAGGAGAAAATAACTTAAATCCTTGATATTATATCTTCTCCTAATAGATCACTAGAAAGCGACATTGATATATCTCTCTTATTTGTCTCAAATTGATTTGAGCTACACTTATGAATTGAGAGTGTGAGTAAAATACCTAAATACAAGTGAAGTGAAGTATTTGAGAACAAATATTCTTGTTGGTCAATGATCACAAAAGAAAGTTGAAGTAATCTTTGGGAGTTAAATTTGACTACCGCAATAAATTTATCCAATTATATTACACTAAAAAAGTTTCTTTGACATTAAAAATACCCATTAAAAGTGATTTTAAAACAGTAGTTAACCTGTCAAAATCTTTAAAAAGCTTCTCAATATGATGAAATTCTTTAAAAATAAAAGTTAAACAATAAATAAACTAGAGAAGGTTGAAGAAACCTCCTATATATTTACACCTTCTTTCTTGTCGTTATTAGTGCTCATCGAAATCACATAAAAGATTTTATAATAAATAAAAAATGGTAGAGACAGTCGTAATTCTCTCAAAGGAGATATTTCCTCTTTTTCCAGCAAACTATTTTAGGCCAATAATAGAGAATGCCACTAATGGAGGATTGAAATGAAGAAGCCAGTCGGTTTTAATACAACCTAGCTAAATATAGATATATCTCAACATATAAACTCAAAGATGCATGTTCAATAGTGATATGAATAAAGCACCAAGTGGCCTTTCCCTGGCTTGGGATCGCGGCTACCGTCGAGTGGTAGTCGAAGTGGATTCCCTGGAGGTTATTAATATTCTCTCTACTTTACAAAGTCTGTTGTCTGACTCTTTTCCTTTGGTGACAGGTATCCGAGACTTGGTCTATCGGGAGTGAGAGGTTCATTTCCAACATATCCATCGGGAAGGCAATCAATGTGCAGATAGATTAGCAACTTTAGCCTATCGGGCGGGCCCTGGCTTGCATTACCTACATGATCCTTCGGAGACTATTCGTGATGTTATCACTCATGATATGAAGGGCACGATATATCCTCGCACCCTACGTTAGACGCGGAGAGTATGCGAGTCTGCTTTCTTTTGTTCTTTCTTTGTACACAAAAAAAAAAAATCCTCCTCTGCCTTTGGTTGTGGTTAGCATGTCACAATATTTAATATGGTCCACTAATGTTTGAGTAATGATCATATTTGTTGTCAGGAGTGTGTGACTAGGTATAGATTAAGACTACACACACACACACACACACATATGTATACATTCTTATGTAGTTCACCTTTTTGGAGCTTTTAGGATTATTATTCCATATTTTTTTGTGAGAGAGGGTGTATTGAGAATTTATAAAATTATCTCCATCTGCGTCGTGCCTAGGAGCCTTTTAGAGATTCTTGTTTTCTCTTTTCACTGTAATGGATTTTTAATTGGCTCGTCGTCATTCATGGTTTTTCCTCACTCTAAGGTTTTTCACGTAAAAATTATTACAAGTGGTATCAGATCATTTTATTTAATTAATAATTCAATATGTCAACTTTCATAAAGTTTGATATCGAGAAATTTGAACAAAAAATCAGCTTTTCCATATGGATAGTTCAGATGAGGCCAAAAAGAGCTTTGAGAGGAAAATATAAGAAGCTAGGCAATATAACCAACAAATAATTGGGGGAGTTAGATGAAAAGGTACTCTCCAACATACATACTTGCTTGTCTAAGGAGGCTCTATATGAATCGGTGAATGAAACAATTTTTGTAAGCTTATAACTAAAATTTGAGTATTTGTACATGACTAAAAACCTTGCAAACAAGCTTCATCTCAAGGAGCATCTATATGATCTATATGCAATATGTATAGATAAAGGTACTATATCCAATCTCATCTTGATGAGTTGAAGTCTATTATTGTGTACCTAGAAAATATTAATATGATAGTTGAAGACAAGGACAAAGTTATTTTGTTAGTAGTCTCACTCCTTCTTGTAAACAGTTCAAAGAAATCATGTTGTATGGAACTGATGACACCTTATCTTTTAAAGATGTTAAATATAACTTATTATTCAAGGAAATTTTTGATCTTAAACTTCATCATGAGGATAAAGTTAAAGGTTCGTCTATAAAAGGGAGATCCACAGAAAAAGGAAGTAGTAGTAGTAATTCAAAAAAAATCTAGGTCTAAATATATAGGACACAAATCCAATAAAACCTATTGTTATTATAAGTATATGAAATTTGAATGTTACAAGTTAAGAAGTAAGCAAGATCATGAGGAGAAAAAGAAGCAACCTTAAAAATCTATTAAAGCTAGTATTGCTAGGACTAATTCTGAAGGTGATGTTCCGTCATCTATTACTTCCATTAATAAGAGGAGTAAAATCGAATGGGTTCTTAATTTTATATGTGCTTTTCATATGTACCCTCAAGGGCTTTTTTGTCACTTTCGAACTCGTTAATAATGGTGTTGTCTTGATAGGCAATGATACACAGTGCAAGGTAATTGCATTGGTAGTATGCATATCAAAACCTATGATGATGTTTTTAGGATTTTATCCAATGTTCGTTATGTTCCTAACTTGAAACAAAACTTGATTTCTTTGGGAACCTTTGATTGATCTCTAAGGTACAAGGACACAACTAAAGGTGGAGTTATTAAGGTTCTAAAAGGTTCTCTTATTGTTTTGAAAGCTAATTGTTCTGGTAATCTTTATGTCTTGCAAGGTTCAATTATGACAGGTTTTACAACTATTTCCTCTCATATGCCTAATTCTAATGTGACCAAGTTATGGGACATGTACTTAGGCCATATGGGCAAGAAGGGCAAGAAAGGTATGACACTTCTAAGTAAAAAGGTCTTCTTGGAGATCAAGACATCAACAAGTTAGAGTTTTGTGAGCATTGTGTTTTTGGGAAATAAAAAAAGATTCAATTTCTCTACTGCAACTCACCATATCAAAGACATTATTGAGTATTTAGATCATAATCTATAGGGATCTTCTAAAG
The DNA here is from genome assembly GCA_025629845.1 of Erythroxylum squamatum. NCBI lineage: Eukaryota > Viridiplantae > Streptophyta > Magnoliopsida > Malpighiales > Erythroxylaceae > Erythroxylum > Erythroxylum squamatum. The sequence goes on along the minus strand of JAOTBA010000006.1, from coordinate 12,596,131 downwards.
TTCGTTCTTATAGAGGAAAAAAGATATTTTATGTATATTGTTAATGATTTTACTATAAAGATTGGGTCCATTTATTAAGGCACAAAAGTAAAACCCTCTTCATGTTTAAAAGGTGGAAAACTCCTGTAGAGAAATAAATAAGGAAAAAGATTAAGAAGCTTTAAACAAAAAATGGGTTAGAATTTTGTGATTTTTACTTAACTCAGCTCTACTCAGATTATGGTATAGCTAGACATAAGACACTTATTGGGAAACCCCAACATAATGGTGCTACAAAATGGATGAATATGACACTTTTAGAGAGAGCTTATTGTATGCTCTCCAATGATAGCTTGTGGCATTAACTTGATTTTTGGGCTGAGGTAATCTCTAGTTCTTGTTATTTGGTCAATCAATCTCTACACTCTTCTGTTGACTTCAAAATCCCAGACAATTATGATTAGGTAATCCAATTAACTATTATATTTTAAGAATTTTTATATGTACATGTTAATGATGATAAGCTTGTACATAGAGTTAGAAAATGCATATTTCTTGGTTATACATATGAATCTAAGGGATATTGTTTATGATATTCCGATGAGTCTCACCGAGTAATTCTTAGTAGGGGTGTTACTTTTCATGAGGATTGCTTACTTTCTTTTGAAAAAATTCTAATGTTTCTTCTTTTATTGGTGCACGTTAAAACCTTCTTGTTATTCTGAAAATGTTTCTTGTGTTGATTCTTTCAATTGTTTAATGGCAATGAATGAAGAAATTAAGAATCTTCATAAAAATAGTACATGGGATTTAGTGGAACTTCCAAAAGAAAAACAAGCTTTAAGTTACAAAAGGATCTACAAAAAAAGGATGATATTACTAGAGTTAAAGAAGCAAGATGGAAGACACGCTTGGTAGTCAAAAGTTTTGATCAAAGACAAGGTATTGACTTTAATAAAATCTTTGTCCAATTGTATGTCATACCTTTATTCATGTGCTACTTGCATTTGTTGCTCTTTTTAATTTGGAACTTAAGCAACTTGATTGTGTAAAAGTGGAATGATTCGATGTAATTTTTTTTAACTTTCATGCATCAAAATTATTTAAATACATAGACTTGTATAAAAAAAAGAAAGTCAATCAATTAATAAATAGTAAGAATATTGATTAGAATTAAGAATAAAAAGAAATAATAAAGGAAGTACTGCGTAATAATTTGTAGAGTAAAAGACATAGACTTTTCATATAATTTAAGAAATTTAAAAAAACTTATAATCTTTAAAATTATCAACAAAAACCTTTTTAAATTTTCAGTTTAAAAAAAACTTTTTCTCTTAGACTTTAGTTAAAAAAACAATAAAACATATGCAGTAGGAATATCAGACGTGAACTAATATAGTAACTCAATTGAACTCTTAGACTCGGCCCGAACAAATTAAATTTGATTTAACCTAAAAATTTAAAATTATTATAATAAATTATTATATTAAATCGAATTTAATTAGTTCATTTTAAAATCGTTATGTAAATATCATTTGATTCATTTAGATTTAATGTTCATATTATGAGTATTTCGTTGTTGTTTTTAACCTAAAGTTTATGAAAAGAGAATTTTTAAAAATTACAACTAAAAAGAATTTTTTTTGGGAGAAATTTAAGATTAGATCTATATATATATATATATAAAAGGAGTACATTGTTAGTTGATGCTAATTCGGGTGATATATAATAATGATTTGGTAGAATTGTTAAATAAAAACTTTTAGTATGCCCAAACATCAGTAATAATTAAATTCCAGGTCAGTCAAATATTTCAAAGCCCACTTATTTAAGCCAGAGTTTTGTTTCCCTAATCCACCCATCTCAGCCCGCTCTAGCTATTCCTTGCCTTTCTATCGCGCTCTCCATCTCTTTGCATGTACTGTCTACCCTGCGACTATGGAATTGTCTCCAACACACATGGACTCTACCTTTTGGCTATTTTCACGTGCAAATATATTGAACACCGATAACTTGATCCTTTCTAAAACTCTACTGTCCTTGGCTGTCTTCACCATTTTACTAATTTTGGCCATTAACTTGCCCAGTTGGGCTTTCTCTGGCGGTGGTCTGGCTTGGAAAAATGGTCGAACCCAAATGGGTCGAATTCCGATCCCCGGTTCTCGAGGCCTGCCCTTCTTTGGAAGCTTATTTACCTTAAGCCGTGGGTTGGCTCACCGCTCTCTTGCTTGCATGGCTTCAAATTTAGCTGCCACCCAGTTGATGGCTTTCAGTTTAGGCCCTACACCTGCTATTGTCACGTCCGATCCTCAAGTAGCTCGTGAGATCTTGAACTCGCCTCATTTCGCCGACCGTCCCATTAAGCTTTCTGCTAAGAGCCTCGGATTTAGTAGAGCAATTGGTTTCTCTCCCAACGGCACTTACTGGCGGCTGCTGAGAAAAGTAGCATCAACTCATTTATTTTCACCCAAGCGTATTGCGGCTCACGAGTCTTCACGTCAACTAGACTGTGCAATTATGTTGCGAAATATATCTAATGAACAGTCCTTACGTGGAGCCGTTGAACTGCGAAAGCATCTCCAAGATGCTTCTCTTAATAACATCATGGGAATTGTATTTGGGAAAAGATATGATGAGTCTAACATTGAGGAGGCGAAAGAATTGCAGGAGCTTGTTAATGAAGGGTTCGAGCTTTTGGGTGCTTTCAACTGGTCTGATTATCTCCCATGGTTAAATTATTTTTGCGATCCTTTTCATATCAAACAACGTTGCTCTGTGCTACTTCCTCGAGTCGAGAAGTTTGTAAAGCGTATTATTGTGGAACATCGAATTAAAAAGCTCAAAAGTGCCTCGGATGGCGGTGATTTTGTTGATGTTTTGCTTTCTTTGCAAGGTGACGAGAAACTAGAAGAGGACGATATGGTGGCAGTCTTATGGGTTCGTATTTAACACATGTACTTAATTGCCTCATTTTCACCCTAGAACAACTCCGAAACATACACGCGGGTCATTTCTGGAAACCACTTGACACATGATCAATTCTCGAAATCCAGAATCTAGGGCAGAACCTGACTTGGTTTATTTATTAAAATATTAACTTAAGCGGTAATTTTATCAATGCTTGCAGGAAATGATCTTCCGTGGCACTGATTCAGCAGCGCTGTTAACAGAGTGGATCATGGCGGAGTTGGTTTTGAACCCAGACATCCAAGCCAAGCTCCGACAAGAAGTTGACAGTGCTCAAAATTGTATGACTGATTCAGACATAGCTAAGCTACCGTACTTACAGGCTGTAGTCAAAGAATCCCTACGTTTACACCCACCAGGACCTCTTCTGTCATGGGCAAGGCTATCCACATCAGACACTTGTTTAAGCAATGGCATGGTGGTCCCCAAGAAAACTACTACAATGGTCAACATGTGGGCCATAACTCATGACCCCAGGATTTGGGCGGATGCTTTGGTGTTCAAGCCTGAGAGGTTCATGGAAAGTCATGGCGGTGCTGACGTGGACGTGAGGGGCGGTGACCTCAGGCTTGCGCCATTTGGAGCTGGCCGGAGGGTTTGTCCCGGTAAGAATCTTGGATTTGCCACAGTGTCCCTCTGGGTGGCTAAATTGGTTCAACACTTCGAATGGGCAGAGGATGGCTCAAATCCAGTTGACCTAAGTGAGGTGTTGAAGCTGTCTTCTACTATGAAGAACCCTCTCTCCGCCATTGCTGTTCCCAGAAATTTTAAAATTTCCTCAACTTGAGTTACGGTCTTACGAGAAGAAGAACTCGGTCACTCACATTGGTCTAATTATTCATGTCATGTTAAAGTAACACTAGTTGAATTTCAGTGGATCCTATATATATATATATAATAAACGCGTGTATGAAAAATAAATCTGGATTCTGTCAGACGATACGTCATGTCCTTTTGTATCCGATTTTATAAATAAATGGAGTGATTTGGTCTTCTTTATAAGTGCATATATAGTTCTGTTGATAAGTGTTAGCTAAACAGGTTGAGGAAGTGAGGAGTTTACCACTGCTATAATGTTACATTTTCACTTCCAAAATGAAATTGGGCCGACATATGATGATGATACACTTCCAATCTACCATATAGAACGTCGATCAAATATAACTATATAATCATATTTTACAAAATCCTTATTTATTTTTACGGACGGAATTTGATTGGACATGCGTATGTTTCCTTTAAGTATTCACATATTTCTTTAAATTCTAATTCTTCCTACATCCGAAATTTTTTCATCTCTCTCCATTAATAAGAAACTTATGACAATGTTAATATTTGTGGCATACTCTCGTATGTGATTACTATATTTAAAAGTGTGTTCTCTTTGTACAAAATTACAAATGCATGCCCCTAGCAAAATTTTGGAGTTAGCCAATAATTGAAGTATAAATAAGCCAACTCCTTGGGTTGGCAAGATCATGATAGGACCATACGCACAGTGAGGACGAAAATGTTTGCAGAAACAGAATTTTAATTGAAAAATGTTAAACAAGTGCTGATGAAAAGAAACAAGTTGAAAAATACTATATGCCATTGCCCTACGGATAACGGAGCAAATGTTCGTATTTCTTTTTAATGCTTTATGCCATGCTGGCCAGTTTACAAGGTCCCTTTGAATGTTCCAAAACTAGTATACCTAAACTCTTTTTATTTTTATTTTTTTTCCAGTCCTAGCCATTTCAACCATAAATGACAATTTCAAATTTATTCATCATACCTGCAATTTATATTTTAGTTTTATAAAAATTTTAAGCAAGTATTTATTACTATAAAAACTTTAAAGTTATTGAAATATAAAGTACAGAAGTAACAAAAAATAATAAAGATTTACTTATTATTATCAACGGGCAACCGATGGAAAATAATCCGTTGTTATTATGTACCGACGGACATTGATTAAAGTTTCCGTCGGTGGATTGCAAATATCACCGACGGATTACTTCCGTCGGTATACTTTACAGACAGAACAACCGTCGGTACGTCTAGATCGATGACAATAGTAAGTTGTAAAAGGTACCAACGGAAATACAATCCGTCAATAATTGCATTGAATTACCGACGGTAAAGTTGACGTTGGCAATTGTAATTCAGTTTTTGATACCGACAGTATGATAAGTTCCGTTGGTAAAACATTCAATTTACCGACAGTTTTGGATAATCCGTCGGTGATATGTTTAATTAAACTACTACCATTTCATCATCTTTTGATAAATGCATATTTTCAAGAGTTCACTTACCTGTGCATACTAACTTAATTTGTATATTTGTTTATATTTGTGTAATCAGAAAATTAGATGATAAGTATAGAGTTAAAAGAATGTAAATTGTTTCAAATTGGTAATGAACACATTAAAGTGTACATAAATTCTTATGTTTGTAATTGAAACATAATGAGTTCGACTATCTAAGGTTGTGGTGATCGCGGGTGGTCCTCTTTAGAACTTCCCTTCAACTGTTCCATCTCCTGTCTCAGCTGAGCCATCTGCGTTATCTCTTCCCTCATCTTTGCCATTAGCTCCATCTTCTCTCTCATCCGTTGATCCATCTGCTCTGTCCGCCCCCTTCCAAATGAGTTATGTTCTCCATCAATGTTTGCACTGTGGCCCGAAGCTCGATGACTTCGTTGTTGTTCGCTGGCCTAGTGGACGCTGCTGTACTGGACATAAAAGATTGGGAATAACATGTGTTCCCATATGAACCTAGGCCGAATATCCTGCCACGACGATCCCTACCACCCACAGCTTCAAGATACGTCTGAGTCTCATCTACAGGCTGTTCCTCCT
>JAOTBA010000006.1:12524886-12547843 GCA_025629845.1 Erythroxylum squamatum | reverse complement strand
CTCAAACAATCACAGTTATAACCAAATATACCGGGAATGTCAATGAATGCATGTACAATGTTTTTCATGTGCAACAATTTCATTTTTCACAATATATGCATGTCACATAATGCATGAATAAGGAATTGCAATTTCTAACTCTCACTGAACACCCAAATTTACCAATCTACCCTTCCCCTAGAAACCGGGATGTTAAAAAAATAGCTCCTCCTAAGTTGTATGCAATGGCCTTAGCATATATATATATATATATATATATATGGTTTATATGTATTGATCTTAGTTTAATTTGCATACACTCTATTTTTTATTACTGTTGGATGGTATTGATAGTGATATATTAATATAGCACTAATAGATATAGATCTCTCCTATAGTTTAACAAATTTAGAAAAATTTCATGATTTTAAAAATTCTTGAAAAGAACTTAGTAGAGTTCTTAATTTTCTAAAAAACTTCTCTTAGATTTTGGTTAAAATTAACGACAAAATAAAAGCAACATAAGCATCACATATATATTAATAAAATGTTTCTTACATGATGATCCAACCTAACTCTTAAATTCAAACCAATCTAATTAAATCAGATCTAAACTATTAATTTTTTATAATTATCTTACAAGTCAGGTTTAAAAGTAGAGTTAAGTTACTATGTTAGTGATATTTAATTAGTCTATATATGATGTTTACACCACGTATGTTTCATCATCAATTTTAGACTAAAGTCTAAGAGAAGGGATTTTTCCAGAAATTTAAAAATTAGAATGAGTTTTTTTTTCTAAAATTTCTTAAACCGCAAGGGAGGTTTTTGTCTTGCACCCTTACATAATAAAAGGGCATAGTTTAGTAGAGCAGGGTCAATTTCTTTTTTGTTTTCAAAAGTTTAAAATCAATTGTTGTTGTGCCCAAAATAAGCTTTAAAAATACCTAGGCTATCCTACTCATAAGTGTATAAGGTAGTTATAGTTGATTACCTAGGGTCGTTTCCCAAGGAGGTGAAATTGGTTCACATAGATTAATCTTGAACAAAAATAAAAATAGATGCAATCCTAAACGTTCTATCCCAATTTGTTGAGTGAAGGCTATAAAGAAAATCACAAAATTAAACTGAAAAGTAAAATGATTCAATTGGAAGAAAAAACAAATATGTTAATCGAAGTGGAAAACTCTTGAGAATTAATTTCACTTATTTAGTCTCCTATGCTTGACTAAGGGGAAATGGCGGATAACTGTCTTACTAAAATTACCAATTGGGTTATAAAATCAATTTAAATAACAAACTAATCTAACTTTCATAGTTGACAAGTTTATCATCCAAATTAAATATTAAACCCAATCAATAATTAACACTTAGGTTAATATATTTCTAATTCTCATCCTAAGAGTCTATAGTTCCTCGTTCCATATTAAACTTCTTCTCTCAAAACTTCATTTAATACCAAAATGATGCAAAGTTTGGTCATTCTATTACATCCATTCAGTTCGGAAACTATAGCAAACATAAGACATCAACAAAGTCCCTCAATCTTGCATATTTGACTAAAATAGCTACATTAATCCTCTAGAAAAAGAGATCAACCCATCACGAAAATAACAAGATTCATCATATTCAAATACTTCAATCCCATCTTTATTAGTATAAGAGAAGTACTTAAGCAATAAACTAAGTAAATCACCAAATGAACTATCAAAAGATAACATAGTATGAGTCTTTCAACTAACAGAGGAGTAAGTTCAGTAAAACAACAGAGAAATAATAAAAATGAGCAAACAAGAGTTCGGATGATGGAGTTGCAGTGATCTCCTGCCACTCTCAACCTCTCTGCATTGGCTCTTGCCTTCTGCTTCTGCGTGGTCCTCACCCAGATGCTTGACTGCTTACGCTGCTCCTACCTCTCTGCTATTCTTCTTATTCACCCCACCTGACGGGTCTTTGCTTTCTCTCCTCTCTTCTTCGCTTTCTTTCTTTCTCTCTCTTTGTTTTTGTCCCCAAATGAGTCTATGTGTAGAATGTGGAATGAGAGAATGATAGAATGTAGTATATTTTGTTGCAACACTCTATTCTTTTTATTTATCCTCAAAGTCTAGATTTAAGGTTGATTTCATTTGTGCCGTCAAAACCCTACACGTATGACATGTTGCCATAAAAAATGAATGTAGAAGAACTTGGACGGGGGTGACTAGTTAAGTCACCACTTTTTAATCCCAAAATTTATGTTACCTTTCAAAACATTCCCTTCAACCTTCATGCAACATTCACGACCACTTTCACTTATACGTACTAAAAAAACACTCCTTTAGAAATCATTACAAATGAATCTACTTTTTTATTCAAAGTGAATGAAGGCACTAATAACAAGTTTACATGGAAAACTATATAGGTCCCTTACTTCAATTCATTGTTTACAACCAGAAACATTTCATGTAGTTATTCACACTCCAGTTGTTTATACCATATTAACAACTAAGGATTCAAGGCATGTTAGATTTGGAAAACCATGATGGTCTCAACTAAGCTGGTACTCATGTATACATCCCTTTACTGGGATTTCTTAATAAAATTTATTCATGTTTGATAAGTGCTTAATTGATTATGAAATTATTTTATAACACTTAGGCTACATTTGGTGAACAAGGGATCAACTACTTTTTAGCTGATTCAAGTCTTTCAGCTGTTTGACCATTTCAAACAACTGAAATACTTGTTTGGTAAAAAGATGAATAAGTAGCTGATTTCCCGCAAACAGCTGAATTTTGAAATGCTACACAATAGCAGCGTTTTCATATTTAACTAGTTATGTGCAAGTGAAAAACCAATTACAGCCTCCTAAATAAATAAAGCTATACATTAATTAATTTTTGCAAGTCAATTTATGCCTAATTACAATTAATTAATTGTGCTATAGTGTGACATAATTGAATTATTATTAATTATGCTATAGTGCCATGCATGACATTGTAGCATAATTGATGCATAACACTGTAGCAAAATTAATTATTATAAATAGTGCCATGTATCGCACTATGTTATGTTTATGAATTATGCATGAAACATTTGTAAATTTTTTGTAAAATTTAATTTTTGTTCTATTTTATTATTGTCAAATTTTTAATTTTTGTATAATTAAATATTTAATCATGAACATATAAAATTTTTAAAGTCATGTCCTTATAAGTCATTTTTAATTTATTAAATAATAAAATTCATACATATTATATGAAAAAAATACTAATATGATGTAGCTCGCTACATCATTCATATTAATACAAAATTTAACGTTGGATTATTATTATTAATATTATTATTATTAGTATTGTTGTTGTTGTTGTTGTTATTATTATTTTAAAGTCATGTCCTCATAAGTGATTTTACACATAAATAGCTAATACTAGACAACTAATTTTACCAAACATCAAATGACAAACAACTAATGCAATCCGCTAGTCAAATCAACTGATAGAATCAGCTATCAGCTAACAGCTGATGCAATCAGCTGATTGCCAAATAGGGCCTTAGCGATTAATGACATGAAATTGCTCAAGATACTTATTTTGACTCATATGTAATTTTAGTCACAATTCGAAAATAAAGAAGTTAAAGTGAGTCGAAAGTACGATATTTGGGCCATTTTCAAAGATTTACATTCACTTGTTTTTTTGGAACAAGAAGAATATTAGAGCAAATAAAGACAAGAAGAAGACAAGAAATGAAAACACAAAGAAAAAAATCAGTATAGAACTTAAATAGCTAATTAAGTCAAATGGGATAACGAATCCAAATTTAAACACATACATACATGATCGAATAGATATAGTAATTAGAATCGACGACTGCTCCAAAACAACCGATTTTCCTAATCCTATGTCGACCATCAGGACATTACCATCGCCTCCATTTTCATCTGTATTCTCTTGAAGATTCGAGGAAGCTTTACACAACAAATAATATATACAATCAAACGTTCATCTGATAGCTTCTTAACAGACAATGCGATATGGATAATTAAGGAAAAGAGGTCATTCGGATGATACTAAGATCTTTGGAGAAGAAGACCGACCATTGAAGGCAAATGGTGATATTAGACTTTAATGAGAAGATTAGTTCTTCATCAATTTGTTTTCAAAAGGGAGAAATTTGCCACATTTCTCCTAGCAAAGCTCATTTCTACCATCGAAAACTAGTTGTCACGTTGACATTCCACGATGAATTAATGTTAAAAGTTTTATTCTAAAAAAATCAATTTAGCATAAAATTAAATATGTTTAATTAAATTCTTTTGGTAATCAAATCCCATAAATTCTCAAGAGTGCAATGAACTGATCCAAAATTGAATGGAACTTTACCATACAAATCCTAGCATCAAAAAGAAAAAGCCATTCCTTTTTATCGACGCTAAAAACAACCTTCTCCTCAGCAACTTGTTATTTATTATGATCAAAAACAACATAGCTCAAGTCCAACACTAGATTTGAACAAATTCTCTTACTAAAGATGCACTTGACCCGATCAACGAATACTCAAGAAAAGTTTATGTATATTGAATATGTAATATAAGAGCTTAAGTTACATACATAATAAGAAACTTGCAAAAAAGATAAGAGAAGAAGTAGCAAACCTGGAGAAAGTTAAGACAGAGTGAGAGAGAGAGAAATAGGAGGAAGAAATGAGAAGGGAACCGACTAAATGTTGAAAACAGAATGAAGTACATAAACATCCCTTCCAAAAGTTAAATACTCTCACAGAACTTTCATTAAAAATTTAGCAGGCTTTCCTCAAAGAAGCATTGAAGGTGGGAAAAAACGCCAACCCATATACAACCAACACAAGAACACAATTGACCATCTTCTAAACACAAACAAAAACAAAAACCCGTACAACATAAGAAGAACACAAAACCCACATAAAATCCAAAACATAGTAGAAAAACAAAGCATAACAAAAGGAGGGTTCTTGAAAATAGAAAAGAAGAATAGTACCAACATACGAAGTCATTGTTATTAAGCAAAACGATGTTGTTTTCGATTAATTCAAAAGAAATATAACATTAGGCGATGATTTAGATAATCATCGCCAAATGGTGGCCCATTACCATTTGGTTTGACCTTTGACTATAACATTATATAGAATATATAAATTTTTAATAACAATACCAAATTTATATATAATAAATAAATAATTATGATTAAATAGACTAATATATTACATAAGTAAGATATGAGAAAATTTATCTATTATCTATGCATTCATAAACCATTACACTAGTTACAATTATTATCTATGCATTCATATAACATTATATTAATTACCATATATAGTTATATCTATTACAATATAATTAAAAATAATTGCAATATAGTAAAAAAAATGAAAATGAATATTACATATTAATATCATATTCTTAAAAATAAATTTTAATTTTATGGACAATGATTGTAAGTCTACAAAAATTTTATTTATGTTAAATTTTGCTATATTAAAAAATATCATAAATATGAAAAGAATTCGCGACATGAGAACGTCGCTAAAGGGTGTCAATATTGGCGACGATTACCATAAATCATCATCAATCAGTAAACCTTTGGCGACGTTTTATTTAATCATCACCAATTGTGAACAAAAAATGATGTCGTTGTTCATATATGACTATAATGTTTAAAAATTTGTAAAAAATGACATCGTTTGTTTTAACAACAAATGACCTAGTTGGGGGACTTCGACTTTAGTGTTTTAAGACCCACAAAAAATGATGTTGTATGTTTTAATAACAAACGACGTCATTTTGGTTAGAGCTTAAACATTCCAGTCGAAGCCCCCCATTTTGTTTTCTCTTCATTATTTCCATCTTCTTCGATCAGTTGTTCGTCTTATTCCTTAATCGTCTTCTTCTCTTCCTTAATCAACTGTTCTTCCACTTTCCATCATCTCCGGTTAGTCGCTCGTCAAGATTAGTCTTCCATGTTTTGCTCTCGAGTTTATTTTTTTCTACTTTCGTTGTTGTTGTTAAATGCTTACATGGTGGTCGGTTTTGTTGATATGGTTTGATTATTCTATGTTTTTTGAGATTATCATTGGTTCATTTTTTATTTAAATGTGTTTATGCTAGTGAATAATGAAAAAATACAATGGTTTTGTTAATAGTTAGGGGTGAATTTGGTTTGCATATGAAGTGTTCGATGAAATGTCTCTTAGGGATATTTTGTTGAAATGGTTTAAGTATTATGATTTTTTTTCCACTGTGGTTGGTTCACTGTTTGTTTCAATATGTTTATGTCTTAATTTTGTAACCAAATAACATGAAAATTACAAAAAGTAACTACAATATAATCCAATTTACATGTAAAGAATGTGATTTTTTTTTGTTTTTCTAAACACCAAGATGTTACATTATTTCTTTTTAAAAAAATATCAGCAAGATCTTTGACAAAATCACTATAACAAACTCAATTTAATTGTAGGCTTCAAATAAAACACATCATAATATTACCTTTTATATAACCAAAGAATTTTCTTAGTTATACTTAAGTGAACTTCAGAAGTCATCTTCATAAAACGAATAACAAGTCTAACTACCAATAAGATATCTAGCCTTATATATGTCAAGAACCTTCAAATTTCTAAAAAACGTTTACATAATGTTGGATCTACTCTCTCACGCCCAACAAAATTGGTTAACTTTATTGCATATTAGATAGGAGTGTTAATCAATATATTATTTAATATATTGAAGTTATTAAGAACCTGATTTCTATGTCCTTCTTAATTTATGAAAATTCCACTTACCATTTGCTTTACTTGGATTCCTAAGTTGATAGACATCAATTCCATGTCACTTATCCCAAACTCTAGGTTCATGGAATCTCCGAACTCTTCAAATGTCCTTGAATTATTTTTTGTGAAGATAAGATCTTCCATATAAATAAAAAAATCATCTTTAACCTTTTTAATATAAAGAGTATATTCGTGTAAGAATAAAAATATTCTTTTGAAAGTAATGCTTGATTAAGTTATTCCAAGCTTTTTTCACTTGTTTAAGTTTATATAATACCTTCTTAACTTCAACAATTTATTTTCTTAACCTTTAACCACATTTCTCATTGATTTCTCAATGCATACTTCTTCTTATAAATAGTTGTTAAGAAAAAAAAACTTGACATTTAATGAATCCTCCAATGATTTTGGGCATCAAGATATATTAATAAACGAATTGTATCCAAGCAAGTAACAGAAGTGAATATCTCTTCATATCAATGTCTTGCTTTTTCTCGTACCCTTTGATACAAACCGTATTGGTTGTAAATGATGGGATTATAAAAAATTTATGCGTATTGTTGATATTTTCCTTATGTTAATGCAAATTATTTATGTTTGAGTTATATTATTATGGATTGTTGATATTTGAGTTATAGATATCCAATATAATGATACCTAATGAAAACAAAAGGAAGAAGGTGGAAAGTATCGAGGTTTTTCCTCCCCCACAACAATCATATTAATCAAATCCTAGCCAAAAACAACAATCGACTTCATCCACCAATAAACCTAGCTAGCAACAACCTTCATCTGCCTCAACTAGTACAAATGGATCTGCAGGTTTGTTAATTAACACATACAAATAAACTTATGCTCAAATATATATTTACATGTTTAATGCGTATTTTCTTATCATTATTCATTTGTTTTCAGGTTCCAATATCAATGTCAGAAAAAGAGGTAGAGGTATAACTAAAGGTTGCGAGTTGCAATGAATGAATGCTGTAATGAACAATAATTTGTCTGTAAATATTGATACCTCGCAATGTGGACCTGTAGATAGGATTCAATCATCTAAATTGTTTAGTGAGTTGAGGGTAATTGCTAGAACTGAATTGCCTTGTCTTAAGTACACAAAGCAGTTGAAGGAAGACAACTTGCTACAGAATGCTTTGGGTAAAGTTTTAGTAGATTTTTAATTTATTTAATTATATGAAATATTGTTTTACTTATTTAAAGATTAATTTCACTTTTACTTGTTGTTCACAGATGAAGCTTAATATTGTCAATATTGACAACCCTGATGTTTCAGACCGTGTGACTTCACTGTTAAAACAAATGACCAGGGATCATTATTATTGACTACATCAATATTGCAAATCTTTTTCTTCAGATGAGAAAGCAAAGAAATATGTTCCTGAACGAATGTCTTCAGAAAAATATGTCATTATTGGGCCTCTGCCATTGTTAAGGTTTATTTTCTCTCTCATCATATTTGCTTACATTAATCTTGTCACATAATTTAATGACTATTTATTTTTTATTTAGGAAAAGTGTTAAAAAGTTAAGGTTAACAGAAGAAAAAAAAAGAAAACTCCACACAACTAAGGCTCCAAATCAATTGTTGATCTTGCGAAATGAATATGTAAGTTCTTTGTTTACAAGTTATAATTATATCAGTAAATACAATATTATTTATTATGTTTTGTTTTCTTGCACATAAAACAAAGTCAGAAGGAACTACATGGAGAACAGTGTGATAGGATCACAATCTATAAACTGACGCACTATAAGGAAGGTGAAGGCTAGAGATTTGAAGAAGCGCATAATAATTATATAAGTATAATTTTTTTTTCAATTTTAAGTTTATTTATTTATGTTACGCTAACTAATAATATTTGATTTGAATATTGCTTTTGTTTTTTAATTTTAGAATAAGATGCAGGAGTTGTTGCAAACATTAATATCTGACATAAATGAGCCAAATGTAGATGATATTTGTAACAAGGTGCTTGGAACATGATCTAGCTACATCAAAGGTTTTGGGTTTGGGCCAAAGCCAACTGCTTCATCCTCATTAAGACCATAATATGTTCAACGTCTTGAATAAGACAACCAGTTGCTGCTTACTAAATTAAAATGTAATGAAAAAACGTTAGCCAAGCTTGAAAAGTTAGTCAAAATTTTACTTCACCTGAATTATGTAGTGAAGATGAAAACGATTCTTAGTCATTAAACTAATATTTGTATTTTTTATTTTTTATTTAAGTATTTTTTAAATTTTAATTAACATCTTGTGCATGATCATATCTAATGATATTTCATTTTCTATACACAATAATTCTAGTTTTTAATTATTTTTTTGCATAATAAATTATACAAAAAAAATTATAAATATTATATACAATAATATCGATTAAAATTCTCACTAATAATTATAATCTACATGATAAAACATTTACTTGCAATGTATATTTAAATTTTCAAAACGTTGCTAAAAATATTGGGCTACATTTTTATAAACGTTGCCAATAAGTTTTGGATACACTTTCTTTTCCTAGCTAAAAATTATGAACTATGATTCTGAAATCGTTTTTAACTTTTAGTGACGAAAACGAACCATAGCCAAAACTTATTGGTGATGATTTAGATAAACATTGCCTATAATTTTTTCTACCAAAACTACTCGTAGCGAACACATATTAGCGATGATTTGGTGAAAATGCCACCTATAGTTTTTTGTTACGAAGATTTTGTGATGAATATAAATCTTTGCGAATGACTATTAGCAACAATTTTAAGATATTTAGCAATGAAATTTTTTATCACTAAAGGTCCCTTATGTTGTAGTGATTATACTAGCCAATGTCCTAACAAGACTAAAAGGGATCTGAAACTATTAGAATCCATTGAGGCTATAATGCCTATCCACGACAATGGAAACAATGAAGACTTCCTTGAAGAACAATCCAATGAAGATGTGGAAACAAAGTTTGTTGTAGACTTCCTTGAAGAACAATCTAGTAAAGATGGGGAAACAAAATTTGTTGTTCCAATCAACTCTTCTGATGATGAATCTGAATCCTCTGATAACCTAATAAATGATGATACTAAGGATGATTACTTATACATGCTACAACAAACACGTTTGAAGGTAGATTAAAAAACAATCAATGTTCTTCGTCCTTATGTCCATATCCAGTTAGCAGCAGGATAAATATGATAAGCCAATAAAGGCCATTAGATATATGGATACTGAATCGTGCCGAAGTATTATGAAGCTTAACATCTTACCTCCTGAAGCATAGATTTCACATGATGAATATTTCACTGCTGTTGACGGAAACTCATTCAACATTAGGCTTATTACTAAAAGAAAATAGGGATTTGCTTCTTACTTGATTGTGTAGTTTTGACCAAAGTTCTTGGAAGCCACTTACCTGGCCCAGATATCCTAATTGGTATGGTTGTCTACTACAAGGCATCTCCATCACAAATCCTACCTATAAGTATTAAATGTTGAGCCAATTTCAATGCCTAGACAAATATATGAAATGTGTTTGAGCTCATGCAAGTAACATCTTTATATGAAGCATTAAGAGATCAATTTCTAGAACACTATCCTGAGAACCATGCACAATTCTCACACCCCAATCCTTTTTGGAAAAATCCCCACTTCTTCATTCGTCTACCATTCAAGAAGAATGAAGACATTAATTCTACCAAGGCTACTCATCCTGGCATAAATCTTGATGTTTGAAGTTAACACAAGAGGAATGTGTTATCTTACTCCAACAAGGATTGATTGAGCCCAAAAAATCAGACTGGGCATTTCAGGCTTTCTGTGTCAACAAAAGAGCCAAGAAAAAATGAGGAAAGAAGAGATTGGTTATTGATTATAAACCTCTAAATACATTCCTTCAAGATGATAAATTTCTTTTACCAAAGATCAATAACCAAGTCCTATTTCTCTTAAGAAGCAACAATCTTTTCAAAGTTTGACTTAAAAGAAGGATTTTGGCAATTGAGAATACATCCACAAGAGTGATATAAGATAGCACACTTAATACCAATGGACTACTATGCCATTTGGACCCAAGGTTGCTCTGTTACTATTCCAACGGGCCATGACAAAAATTTGTGAGCCCATTCTATCCAACACCTTGATCTACATTGATGACATTCTCTTATACTTCAAGACTTATGAAGATCATAAGGCCATGCTTCAATCTTTTTTGGATCTTACAAAGCAATATGGAATTATGCTCTCAGCCAAAAAGAGTCATATTGGTACAACCCAAATAGAATTTTTGGTATGAACTTCCATAATGGATTTTATCAGCCTGGTCCATATATAGCTAGTGAACTATTACATTTCCCTAATGAAAATCTCAATACGAAACAAATTCAACAATATCTCAAAATTATTAATTATATTATAGATTTCATCCGTCACGTGGTTGATTACATAACTTCCTTATCCAAATTGTTGATAAAGAATCCATCACCTTGAAGTCAAGAACAAACCAGAGTTGTCCAGCATTTAAAACAAGCATGTCATAATCCATCTGCTTTAAAGATTCCTAATAAAGGCCAATCCATTTTGCATACAGATGCTGGTGACGATTATTAGGGTTCCATATTGATTAAAGAGATTGCTGGGAAGAGACACTATTGTAGCCATGCTAGTGGTCACTTTAAAGAATCATAAAAGCATTACTATGCTATCTATAAAGAGATCTTGGTGGTAAAAAGGGTGTCGAAAAATCCAGTTCCCACCTTAGCCCTTATCATTTTTTGATTGAAATGGATAACACATCTTTTCCCAAGATTCTTAAGTCTAACAGGAAGACACTACTTGATAGCCAATTACTTTGATGGCAAGAATGGATTTTTTTCTATAAATTTATCATTCGTCATATCAAAGGTCACTACAACATTCTTGCAGACTTTCATTCTCTGCCTAAAAAACAAATCCAGTTACTCTCTCCCTTTCTCAAAAAATCAATACCTGTTATCCTTCCTATCATATAATTTCCTCAGTATGCTAGAATTCCAAAAATCCTTCCCTCCAATCACCAAAACTCCTCCAACCACATTAGAATACATTGTTGTCTCACATATGCTAGCTGAGACATAATCCCCTTTTCGCTTTTGGGTGTCAATTATCAAATTCTGCCTTTTAGATATCTATACTTGCCAATCTTTTTCTGTATAACTTAAACCTCAAACTGGATCTATAGTTCAAGACATTCTGATACACAAAATCCTCATGAAGAGGCAAGTGTAGAGCATACTTGTCTTTCTTTATGACTGTAGCTACATTATTCAAGAATCAAGATTTCAGGAGAGATAGAAATTAGAAAGAAGTGATAAGATAGCAAACACAAATATTTTTATTGATACACCCACACCTTACGGGATCCTCTATCACCTTTATAATTCCCTTTTAGAGTCAACAAAGTGGCACTAATGGGCTTTATCTGCCCAGTGGGCATGCCCCATATGTATAAACATCTTGCCAATTTAACCAATGCTAACTCTATCCTATGGACATTTCTTGAGTGGTTTCAACATCTACCTAAATGGTGCATTCAGCTTGCACATAGCCTTAATAGATATAAGCTATGGGATATTCCTTTGACGAATCAATAAGCTCATTCTATTTTTATCATCCACTGACCATATAGCTTGACTGTGACCAGATATATCTACAACATTAATCATTTCCAACTCTGGCACACTTCCACTAATTGGCCAAAGTAGCAAAAAGATCTACTGCGAGATCTCTACTACTTTCTAGATCATCTCAACCATTTTCCTAAATTAACCAGATCAACTACTTATACTTTTGGGTCCATGTTCGGGTGATTTTGCTCTTCTAGAGCCCATCTCCCCTACTGCTGGGTATTTGTCTTTTGTTAACCAATTTGCTTATAAGGGATTTAAAGTTTTGCCTGGTGAGTTACCATGTCCTCTTGGTTTTGAGCCTAGTAAGAATTTTGACGTTGGGAAAAGCTCTACAATTCCACAGCTTAACACTAGCAATGAGCCCAACCTTCCTAAATATTTCCAAGATGCCTAGGATACATGTCCTCCTATTTAGACTGACAACGAGAAACGTTTCATCAAAGCAATGGACAAAATGGATGAAGACATGTCAGATTCAGATGAGGATAGTGGTAGACCACGATCTCTCTGTGCACCTCCTTGCTAAGTAGATTCCTTCTTATCTTTTAGGAATATTATTGGGACCTAGTGTCTCCTAATAATTCTTTTACTATTTGTTTTTGTATTCTAGTGTGCGTTATTATACTATGGAAATCTTTTCATTAAAGTTGTTTTTCTTCATTCTCCTTGCGTAGTCTATAAAAGCAAGGCTTTTTTTTCATTATAATCAAGTAGAAAAATCAATAAAATATGTGTTATGGCTTCTTTTGGAATTCGCTCTGCTAAAATCATGATTCTTGAATAATGTAGCCACAGTCATAAAAAGGGACAAGTAAGCTCTACAGTTGACTCTTTAAGAGGATCCTGTGTATCAGAATGTCTTGGAATATAGATCCTATTTGAGGTCTAAGTTATATAGGGAAAGATTGTTCGGTTTAGATTTCTAAAAGGCAAACCTTGAGAATTGAAACCCAAAAAAGAAAAAGGGCTTATGTCTCGACTAATATATCTGAGATCTAAATTACAGTTAATCTTTGTTTATCTTTGATCTATTATGGAATTTGTTTTATAAATCACTTAGTTGGTATATAGGCTAGAAACTCATGATGCAGCTCCGTTGAGGCTCATTGGTGATTTATTCCATGAGCTTAGGAGTCATGGGGAGAAGAGCTTTTCTTGATTCATGTGACAATGTTACGTACCTTAGTGAAGTTATCCCCATGTATGCCCTCTGACCAAGGTTAGCTCGTGCGGCATCAAAGCCAGTGAGTGTTATTGACTATGTTTACATTATTTCGGATGAAAGTGAGTAAGGAGCTCTTGTCATATGCCATGAGTGACTATTTGCCTAATGATCTTATTCATCTTTCTTTAGCTCTCTCTATCGCCAAGCTTTCTTCTAATGTTAAACGTAATCTTTCCCATAAAATTGAAAACCTTCTACAAATTACACATCTTGAGGAAAGTCGTATATATGATATTTCTTTACCATTGTTCAGTCTTTACAGTATATATTCCTGCAATTGTTCTTGGACTAGAGCTGTCCAATATTTAAAACAAACATGTCAGAATCCATATGCTTTAAAGATCCCTGATAAAGGCCAACGCATTTTGCAGACAGATGCTAGTGACCATTATTGGAGTGCCATAATGATTGAAAAGGTTAATGGGAAGAGTCACATACTAGTGGCCAATTGAAAGAATAAAAAAAAGAGATTACCATACTCTCTCCCCTTCTAAAGAAATAAATACCTCTCATCCTTCTTGTCATGGAATTTCCTCAGAGGTTCTAACTAGGATGAATGCGCTAACTATGGATATGATGCCATAGACCGATTTTATATCACCCTTCAATTCGAATTAGCAAAAGCAATGTCTCCTTGCATAATATGAATTCCAAATATTCATGATCTAGATGTGAATAAGTCGAATTATTTATCCCTCGGCCTATTAGTAAACTATCTCTCCAGGGATTGTGAAAGATGTTCAACTAGAAATATTCTTGTTTTTGCTTCAACTCATATTCTCCAAAAAGTGGATCCCGCTCTAATAGATCCGAATAAATTAAATACATGCATTAAGATACGAAGGCTTCTTATTCCACAACAAAAGTACTTTTGCACTCTTTCCTATACTAGGAGTTTTTACTTGGAAAAGAAAATGTTCCATACATTATAGATTCGGGTGCTAGGATTAAAAAATCTTCCCCTCCAATCACCAAAACTCCTCCAACTATATTAGAAGACATTGTTGACATTCCACCACACCCCCATCACTTTGATACAAACATACCTTACCAGATCTTCTATCACCTTTATGATTCCCTCTTAGAGCCAATAATGTGGCACTTATGGGTTTTATCTGCCCAGTACACATGCCCCATCTCCCTCTCTCTCTCTCTTTTTTTTTTTTGTATAACATCTTACCAATCCAACCAATGCTAACTATCTACATAAAGAGCGCATTCATCTTGCACATATCCTCAACAGATATTAACTATGGAATATTCCTTTGATGAATCAAAAAACTCGATCTATTTTTGTCATCCACCGACTATGTAGCTTAACTATGACCGTATATATATGCACCATTAATCATTTCCAACTCTAGAGCACTTTCATTGACTGGCCAAAGTAGCAAAAAGTTGTTATAAATATTATACTTTTAATTCTATAAAAAAAATTAAAAAAATTTCAAGACAAGTCTTACATAATTTCCTTAAAATCAGATTCCCTACCATCATATTTTATTCACTGGTATAACATAGTTTACGGAAATTTTTGGAACTTGAATTACTTGGGTTAAGACTATTTGCTCGTGCGGATAGTTAGATGCTTATTAATGATTTTACAATTTGTTCAGAACTTCCATTATTAATTTCTTTAATATTCAGTATAATTTCTTTAAAAAATACGCCAAAATAAAAATTAGTTCTAAAGACGAAACCGGTCCTTCAATTGTTCGTTCTGTTTTATTGTTTTTAATAGAACTGAGATCTGATTATTTTCAGAATCCAAAGTTGACGATGTTGTCGAATCGAGCCGATTCAAAAGTTGAGAGAGGTTCTAATAATCACGAGCAATATGACGAACTACCAACGCATGCCATAGGAACCTCATTCACTAGCGTATTGATACTGTCGGCGGCTTGTGATGTAAAACGGATCATTTATTTTTATGTTTACTTGGTGGAAACTTATATTTTAAATATTTGAGTGCTTAATTAGAGAGAGCTTTCCCTCGATTCAAGGTGCTTAACTGTTAGCACAGTTAAGAGTACCATAATCCCTAACTGCAAGAATTATCATATGGCACAACGTTAGTTCTTAGAGAGGAAAATGCAAGTACATCTATGTGAATTAACACGAAAGCTGGATTAAGACAAGAAAATGCAACTCCTGACCCTTCTTACCACATATAGAGAGCTTAAAATCGATCTCGTAATCTATAACCGAAATACCATAATGTATGTAGACCCTTCTTACCACATATAGAGAGCTTAAAATCGATCTCGTAATCTATAACCGAAATACCATAGTGTATGTAGACATACATCTTTAACGTGTAATAATGATTGCCGTCAATACAGCTCTCTTAACCCGTAAAAAATGCTCCATCCCCCAAAAGAACAAAAACATGAGAAACCAGAATACCAAACATCAGGAATATCTTGCACTTGGAAAGAAAATAATTTCACTGCATATTACAAACAGTGCACATGCATATAATGAGAAAACGTAAAGACAAAACTTGCAATTGCAAATACTCACTTATACACCGATCATGATCGACGTCTTTGCCGTGAGAAACCTGGGGATCCCATGGTTTGTGAGCTATTGTAGTTTCTGCTGCGAGATTCCATTGATCCTTTGAAAGCATAAGTAGCTTTGGCTGGTTCTGGCACCAAGTCCAGGGGCGTTGATTCAGCAAAGCACGCTGTGTTTATCCGTGTCCTCTCAAGCTCATTTGGTAGCAATTCACTGCTACATTGCTGCGCAAGAGCCTGAAAAACACCCATAACAGTGTAACATGGACTTCAATATCACAGAACATTGATTATAGGTGTCTCATGAACGGCTAATTTACTAATTTCAATGAGGGAATTAACTATTATCATTTGCATCAAATAATGTGATTCCATTTTTATTTTTCAACTTGAGATCTCTACTTGTTTGATAGCCATTTTAGCACCATTGCTTTTAGTTTCTAGATTTTTTCAGAATCATGTTGCTTATAGTCACATGAAGCCACCATCAATTAGATATCAATCACTTAGTCAACTTGATTGTTTTCCCAGAATAAAAAATCTCTAAAGACACAATAATCATATCATAAGGGACATGATTCTTACAATCAGGTCATCTGGAGATACAGTCAACCCTAGCTGCCTGTCATCAGCAAGTGCATCTTCACTCCCATGGGTTGATCTGCGCTGATGGCCTGGATTTTCAATTACTTCAGCCACATTCTCAGTGGCTTTCTCCAACAGTATTCCTTGTAAAGATTTTAGAGACTCCCTTGCATTGGGTGTGAAGTAGGGATTAAATACGGCCTCAAAATATTCAAGCTGCAAAATATATGTTACTATGGGGATTCAATCCTTTCACAAAATTACACAGTACCTTCTATCATTATAAACTATTACAGAAGCAAATAATTGAACACAATCAGCATGCATTCCCAGAAAACTAGACAATGTCGATGTCTATACGACATGGAAATGAAATAAATTGTGAGCTTGGAAAGAATAATGCAACATGAAATAGCAGTTTAATTGAAAGAGGAAATAACCAGATCAAACCAAGGAAGAAGCTATGAGTGGAAAAAAGAAAAAGTATCATTTGCAGTACCTCCAACATGAGCTGACAAAAACCATTTGCTTCAAGTGATTGGAGATCTTTGCTTTTGTTTTCATGGAGAAGGCTCAGAAAAGTATCGACTAGACCTTCAATAAGAATGCCAAGTGTCTTGTCTAACAGGGGCTTAGCACCGGTAAAGACCTGTGAGAGGTAAACTATAATATCTATAATTCGGAGATTAACATGATGGAATGTAGAAGCATTATTGTGCACATGGCCTGCATAAGTCTGGCATTGATGTCAATAACAGATATAAACGATAAAGTATGAAGAAAATGTAGTTTACATTAAAAATCCATAAGGAAAATATCAACATGTCTATACACCGTAAAAATTACAAATTAAGTACCTCCGAATGAACAGCTACTAGAGTATGCAACAATTCAACGGCTACCTCACGCATACCCTGCAAGAGAGGAGTATTGGTTAAACTTATCCACCTCAAAACTGCATCGGGGACCAGTGGTACTGACAAAAAGAAATAGAAGTAAAAGAAGTAAAAAAAACCAGCTATGCACAATTAGATTCTCACTTTAACAGCAGGCGCTTCTCCCCATTGAACACCAGCATTCAGCAAATAATTCACAGCTGCTGTTCTGATAACATTTGCCTGACGAAAGAAAATACGTTCTCATAGACACTAACAGGAGATTTTAATGGGTTTTTTATATAAGTGGATTCACGCAAGCACAACTTTGAGTAAGAACTTCACATTATGTTGAAAATAACCTAGAGTCCCATGCCACCACTACCATGATCCTAGGAAGTAGGCGAATGAACACGACACGAATAATATTCATACAAAAATTTCACAAGAGTTACCTTCCATTCCCTTTCATTTCTTTTCCTGCATGATCAATTACATTATTTTAGAGGTTACAACATTACCAACCCACAACTCAGAAATCAAGAAATGGACTAGGGAAACACCAGGAAAACTATTTCCCTTGCAGACAGACCAATATATCGCACTTGCTATTGGAATGTGATATCCATAAAGTTTCTCATCAAATATGAACCATGATAAAATATATGCTTTACCTTGGCGAAAGTATATTGTTCGAGGACTTTCTCTTCAGGCCCAGAGAAAGAGGTCACTAAATCTTTTATGTCACTGTCTTCATCGTCTTTGTCCCTGCAGTAGAAAAGGCATGTGAATAATTTGTAATAGCAGTGAGAATAAATATAAAGCCATTTTAAAGAATGGGAAAAACAGCGAGCAAGCAAAGATGATTAGCTTGGACAATAGCATTCTACTAGAGGAACCATGACTGACTTCATCGAAACAGTCTATGCAATTTAAATATAATAATTCCCCCCACTCATGGTTACATGAACCAAACAAGAACAAATTAAAATATATAAGACTGAAAGGATCCAGGTTGGTATAACTAACATAGCACAAAACATGTCCACAAACCAACTCAACAAATTGGGCTAGACCTAACAAAATACATCAAAGGCTAGGGACTGTAGCTTGATCAGTTATTGCATTGCAACACAGCCATACACTTCCAATGAATGATTCATGCAATGGCGATATGTCCTTCCATGGAAATTTGTTTGTGCTTTATGAAAAGAAGGGAAACTTAATTACTGACCTAGACTGTAGCCAAATACTTTTATACTTCTTGTACAGCTCACGAGAAAGGTATTCCTTACAATACCCTATGTTACTTAATACCATCAGCAATTGTTGATGTGGATCAACACCACTTCCTGAGATGTTAGATGATAATTTTTCATTGGATTCAATAGAAAAGCCATTCTGCAAACGGAGATTATCTCCTGATTTCTTATGGACAAGTTCAGTCCCAATATGCTCCAGGTGACCTGGTCAACGGATATAAAACAGAAATGTGACAAACAAATTAATTTAAAGTGGTTACTAAAATCAAATTGAAAATGGCATCTCCATACCGGCAAAATCTAGGAAAGAATTTAAAAAGGCAACTCTAACAGATTCTTGAATTTCTTGAAGTTGCAGAAATATATCTTCTGACTTCCTAGCTTCACTCCTTAATGTTTGAATCATCCTGGAATGGAACATATTATGAGAGTTAAATATCTAAACTTGTTTATCCAAAAGTAATACTTCTCAATTTGATGGCAACAAGAGGAAAGTTTAGTCCTGTTTTTACTTGGTATTTATTTATTTTCAACCCTAGGGGACAGTATTCGAAAAGCATAAGAGGGATAGAATGCAACAAATAAAACCTCAAAATCTGCCTCATCAAATATGACATTACAATCACTATATAAAAGCTGGAGAGATGAGTTGGTCCAGATTTGAACTATGCTTGGACTGTAGCACTGAATGATCCTATTTTCCAACGTGAAATGACTTGAATAATATAGTTAACAAACTTTCCTGTGAAATTTCTTGTTCAGTTATGGCACATAGCTTTTGACCAGATTTAGTATTTTTCAAAAAGTTTGATTAGTATTTATTATTGGTCAATGATGCAATTAGCACTATATCATAACTTTTTTCACCCCCATTTCAAAGGTCCTAACATCCCTTGTACGAGCGGAGTGGATTCAGCCTCGTATCTTTTGACATGCAGGTTATACAAACCGAAAAAATGGCTGGAACTAATCGTGCTTAGACTTGATAGGATTTGAAGCAGTAGCACCATACGACTGGTGGTACGACTGGTGATAATCAACTTAAAGTAATAGCACACTAAGTTGCTCAACATAAGGTGAGAAGTCAGAGTGTAGTCATGAGTTCTAATATTGAAGAAACTGCATAACTTCCAAACTAGGAATCTAAACTCACATAAAGTCATAACTTCGAATGATCAAGCCTTTAGTAATAACACTAAGTATTAGATGATCAAGCCATTAGTATTAACACTAAGTACAGCCTTGTTGCATCAGATATTAACCCCATTAGCCACTTAAAATAATCACATAATGCTCCAAGATCATTAAGCTCCAGCAACTTACAGACTGATCTGGTCCATTGCTAAGGATATTAAGGAGCGAAAAGCGAGAGGTAAGTAAGAGATTGCATATGGAGATTTATTTCTTTCAAGAACAGACACTGGAACCAATGTTTCTTCTTTTGATATCTCTTCAGTCATTGCCCGCATCCACGAGCAAAGTCTAAAGATATATAACTTTGAGAGCTCTGCCTGAAGAGTTCTGAACGCCATTACTGTCACAAAGAAGTGAAAAACAATGAGAATTTGACAACTTGAACACGGCTACTTCAGTAAGAGTTTACACACCAGCACTAGGTGGAGCCGAATCTTTAGCTTCAAAAGCTTGGCAGGCTTTGGCCACATCCTCAATAGCATCACTCATATAAGGCTTGAGAATATTTGATTCTTCTAGATCGCAAAAAGTGCTCAGGACCTGCATCAACAGTAAAAGTCTCTGGCTGAGTACTGCTAACTGTTTGTACATATCAAGCATAGAAAGCTACAGAAGGGAGACAATAAAATCACAAACCACAAGGTAGGAAAAAACATGCTCTCCACCAGATAGAAAACTACGATGATACCCCCAAATGAAGACTTACATATGTCATGAAACTAATACTATCAGTTTGTTCCTCAAATTGCAGTTAATTTTGGGAATGAAATATGGCGTCAAAGTCATGCTTGAAGAATTATTGGCCACTAATCTATCCTTCACACTCATTCAACAAATAGCTGGCTGAACTTGACAGAATTATTTTTGAATCTAGTATGCATTTAAAATACAACTGAAGAGATTGAAAGTACAGGCTTCAGAAAAATTGACAGGAAATGGATAAAACAGACAACCATGAGAAATTGAAAAAATCCCATGTGTCCAAGAAAAAAAAAAGTTGTAGATACATGAACATCTTAATAAGATAAAACAACAATGGGACTACTTGCCCCGTGATGCAAGTGGCCACAACCCCTTCTGGAACACACGAGGGAATAAAAAAAGAGTTATGTTTTCCAGCTCATACATATAATAAACCCAGAGTATTAAACATTTATACAACCAGTGGATAGAATTTACATTTTGTCTCCTTACCATGCACCAAGTAATTATTGACTATATTAGACTCCTAAATACCTGAATAGGCTTAAGCAAATAAAGCTTATTGGATACACTCCCTAAGTAAACAACCATTTGAGAAAGTTCTCTCTCAAGCAATCAAAACTCATAGAGCATGTATCCCATAACATGACGATGATGAGATAAATCCAAAGAAACCAAGAATTTATATAAACTATAGATACTTTAAAATTTAAAGAATTGAATTCAAAATTACTGAGTGAATTGTTAAAATAGATACCACCACTTTAAAGAAGGTTCCATTTATCGTCTACGTCTGCAAGCACATATCTGTTGTTCATAGAATCTTAAAATATTAACTAAATTCGATGCAGATGGTATCACAAATGCAACTCACCTTGACTTCATATGCAGAAATAGTGTTGCAGATCATCACTGCAACTTCATCAACAGAATGTGTTGAGTACCTCCCATCACCAACTTTTTCCTTGGTCTTATTTGCAGAATTGTTGAGATTGGATTCAGTAGTAACATGGGAAGACTGAAACCATAAGATCCATCTTCAAAATGGGTAGCAAACATTATACAATTTAGAACAATAAATAGTTACATAGACCATTTCCATGCAGAATAATAGGAAGAGACAACAAGATAGTAAGGGTTGGCTCAAAACTTGGAGAAGAGGTCAGGTAAAAATGTGTCCTGTGAATCTTCTTCATCCTACAATCAAGTAACGAGGAATAGAGGGGGAGATATCTAGGGAAACAAATGAAATTAAATTTATACAGCTCAAGCTTTTACGTCTCCCAACCTACTTTAAATGCCAATCATTACCAATACGTACTAACAGAATAAAGTATCCATATGCAAGTTAAGAACTAAGATGAAGGCAACATAAGAGTACCTTGGCAAATTTACCACTGAAAACAGAAAGCACTACTTTCCAAAAGGCCGGAATGTGATGAATAAGTACAGCACTTAGCCTCCAAATGTATCTTCCTCGAAGAACATCAACTTCTTCACCCACCATCTCTATTAACTGTGAATCTAGGGGGAGAGTTTCAACTTCCATAGAGAGGGGTTTGTCATTATCCGACTGAACAGTGAACATAAGTTAAAACCATTTTTCAGTATGAATTTGTTCATACAGTACCTACATATGCAAAGTACTTGTTCATTTTAAAAAAAAAACTGTGCTTACAGTCTTGACTTACTCTTTGTTGAATTTGCCTCCACGTTGCGTCAGAAAGCGCTCTTTCATGCATCTCATTATGCAAAGTTTCCATCCTAGATTCATGATCTAACGTGCATTTTTCAAGTAAACCTCGAATTCTGTGATTCTGCCAAAGGATAAACTTTGAGAACCAACATGTTAACTATTTGCACACTATATTGATAAAACTTTTGTTTTTTAAAAATTAAGGATTTCATTGATTAAATAAATTTACATCTAGAGAACAAACGGTCGAGGATAATCCAAAAGGTCTAGATTACAAAGAGTTATAGTTCCTAGTAATCATCCACATCTTGATATCTAAGGGGTACTTATGATATAACATATACCAGTATTACTCCAAACTCCATCTTCTCTCATACAACTTATCAGAATTTAGGGTTTCAAGGTACCCTCTTTATTGAAACTTAATAGGATATATATACATAAAGAGTACAACATAA
>JAOTBA010000006.1:12498582-12520376 GCA_025629845.1 Erythroxylum squamatum | reverse complement strand
GGAAAATAACAATTCATCTAACTAGGACTCCTATTCTAGTAGAATTCTATTAAGAACCAAAAAGGATCTTTCAAAAGCTATCTATCCTTATCCAATTACTATCCTAATCTAATCTTCTATTATTTCTCCTCTCTATCTAAAATTTCCAGCCTTCTCTAGGTTATCAGCCGTGACCCAACTTCTTGCCTCTCCTTTGATAAGTTTTACCCACAAAAGCATCCTTATCATTACTCCCCTCCTCAACATCGAGCTTGCCCTCAAGGTCGAAGTCTGGATGGCGCATCAGCCTCTTCTTCCTCCGTTGTTTCCTCATCTTCCTGTACTACTTCTATCCAACATAGCCTTTTGCACCTATGTTTTGCTGTGTACAGCTCATCACAATTATAACATAGGCCTTTCTCCCTTTTTTCTGCCATCTCGGCTCGGGTAAGCCTCCTCACAGGAGGTGTTGTCACGCTGCTGGAACTTACATGTGATATCTTGTTGTCCGAACTGCCCTTGCTGCCTTGGGAGGCTGTCGGTATGGTAAAAGAGCTCTGCTGCTTCCAAGAGTTCCATGAAGTGGTGGTTTGCTTGCTGCCTTGTGTAAATTGCATCTTCCTCTCATATGCTCTTGCCAAGTTCATGGCAGCCCCCAAATTGATAGGATTCTGCATTTCAACATCAAGTCTTAGTCCATCAATAATTCCAGTTGTAAATAAATTAACCTAAAGATCTTTAGGAAGGCCCACTGTCCTTACTAACAAAATCTGAAATTGATTTTGACACTCCTCCACGCTCCCTATTTGTTTCAGATTTGCTAGCTCCCCAACTAGATTGTTACTCAAATGGGGTCCAAACCTCAAGTTACAATGGTTCTTAAACATGTCACAATGTAGTACTGGCTTTTCTTGCTCGAATTGAAAATACCACAATTGCGCCAGCCCAATTAGGTGGAAAGCCGCCAATCTAACCTTCTCATTTGCTAGAGTCCTTTGGGCCAAAAAGAATTGCTCGCATCTATAGAGCCACCCCGACGGGTCTTCAGACCCATCATATGTAGGAAATTCCATCTTGGAATAACATGGCACTATGTGAGATTCTGAACTCCCTCCATGTCTTTCTTCTCCCCTAGATGGCGCTGCCCTACTGCTGCTCTCAACCCCTCTTGGTCCTTCCCTGCTCCTCTCCTGGCCGAACCTGACCATCATTCGAACTAGGCCATCGAACTTTTCCTGCATCTCCATAAAACGCTGGTCTACATTTTGATATAGGCTGTCAGCTCTGGAGTGGAATTATTGGCATCGTCCATGGCGACCAGTTCTGATACCAAGTTGGTAAGAGCCCAACTGTATGATCTCGTCACTAGACGATTAAAAGAGTAATCCTCCTTCCTTCCCTTACTGATGTTCTTCCCTTTGGAGGATGAACCGATGTTGAATGAAGGTTAGCCAGCTCTTGATAGAGGCTGAATAAATTACAGCTAAAGTAACAAATGCTTTTTTTAATGATTTCCATCCCTTTATTCATTGATAATTCTGTTGTTATATAAGCAGAAAAGGAAAATAACAATCCATCTAACTAGGACTCCTATTATAGTAGAACTCTATTAAGAAACAAAAATCAGAAAGGATCTTTCAAAAGCTAACTATCCTTATCCAAATACTATCCTAATCTAATCTTCTATTATTTCTCCTATCTAACCAAATCTCCAGCCTTCTCTAGCTTATCAGCCGTTACCCAACTTCTTCCCTCTCCTTTGATAAATTCTACCCACAAAAGCATCCTTATCATAATAAGTTATATATGTTGTTATAATTGTAGATATGTTATCCTAGTTATTTAGGACTTAAATTTATAGAATTTTGATTAGAATTATTAGGAAAAGTCAAGACCTATAATGTTTCCTATTTATTCCTAAGATCGACTTTCTTTATGTAATTGATTCTTGATATTATATAAAGGCTACGAGGGTGTTGAGATTGTATCAAGCCCTCAATTTCATTCTCTGATATTGCCTTAACATGGTATCAGAGCACTAGGTTAACCTCAGACCACCAAAGCCTCCCTTCCACACCTAAAAACATTCTGACCTAACCAAAACACTTACCATAAAACCCTAAAACCCTCTGACCTATCTAAAAGCCTTACCTCCATCCATCAAAACCAAAAACCAATTGCACAGAAGCCACGAGGAGGCACCAATGACTAGAACAATATTGGGGGTGTCACTGAAAACCTTCCATGCACTAGCATGTGGGTATCATACACTGTTGTCCGACAACCACCAGAGATGGTAGTTTGATGGGTATATTTGCCTTTTCATTGTGATCGGGGTTCTAGTCTTGTTTTATGTCAAATCTGACCAAAACCTGAGTATCTTGTCATTAGTATTGTCTATCATATGTTCCAGAGCATTGTTAGCAAAGTTAACATCATTCGTCAATCAATAAATTTGTCAAATATATCAGGAGTAAGTCAGACTCTAGCAATAAGTCATTGACAATCGTCCCGACAACTGTCTTAACAATGGGTTCCTCCAATCTGCAAGTCACCAAACATTGTTTGAAGAGCAACAACTATTCTTTCTGGTCTAAGAATGTAGAATTGTTCTTCAAAGGTTAAGGAACGTTGTCCCATCTCATATTTGATCCCCCAATTGATTAGAAAATATTGGAAATTGGCATGCTAATGGTGTACAATTGCTACATATTCTTTTCAACTTTATAGAACCTGAAATCTATATCCCATTCTCTCATGTTAGTACTTGTAAGCAAGCTTGGCACAATGGTAAGCTTCTTTATTCCAATAATCTGCTCTACATGTATGATATCTCTTTTGAGTTGTTTCAATTTAAATAGGAAGAAAATTTGATTGAGTACGTTAAGAAAGTGAAACTTGCATTTGAGGAGTTGAATTCTCTGTTGCTCATTACATTTAATATTAAGGAGCTGCAAATCCAAAAGGAACACTTGGTGACTAGAACGTTTCTAGCAGGATTGAAACCTGAGTTTGAGCCCATACAAGCACAAATCTTTGGAAATGTAGACCTTCCGTCCTTAGCTGGAGTATATTTTAGACTCTCTCATTCTATGGCTATGGAGAGTCCATTCAAGAACAACTCTAATATGTCAACACTTGTAGAACAATTTGGTTTACAAACCAGAGGAGGCCATGGGGTAACTGGGGTGGACATGGTGGTTGTGGTGTTAGAGGACATGGAAGTGGTTCACGACTCCACTAACCATATTGTGATAGAGGTGGACATTATGAGAAGACCTATTGGGATAAGCATCCTCATTGGAGAGTGGATCATATGGCATCTCCTGAAGAACACTCTTCGACTACAAACTTCACAACCGTCTGCTATCTTATCTTAGGGTGGATGTTAGATTCTAGTGCCACTGATCATATTTTAGTAAAATAACTAATTTTTATCATGTCTTTCCTTTACCCTCTTCTTTTGCAACAAAAAAAGGACTACGACTACGATGGAATCAGCGATGATGGTTAAGCATACAAAACTAGTTTCTAGCAACTAAAGGCAAAAAGAACACATCACAAACCATGGTTAAACACACAAACCCAATTTCCAACAATTAAAAACAAAAAAAACATATCACCAACAGGTTTCTGGAGTTGGTGCGACTCAATCCATGACAGTAGGGTCAACAGAGCATCACCGACCCACACGCCAATTGAACAACAGTTGCCATCAGTTCATGGGGGCGCATGGGACACTTGCCAATGTTGCTTCTTCCTCTGTCTTGGCTTGAGGTGCCTCTATAGACCTAGTTTCCAGCAATTAAAGGCAAAAAGAACACATCACTGACCATGGTTAAACACACAAACCCAATTTCCAGCAATTAAGAACAGAAAAACATATCACCAACAAATTTATGGAGTTGGTGTGAATCAGTCCATGGAAGCAGGGTCAACAGAGCATCACCGTCCCACACCCTGATTGAACAGCGGTTGTCAGCGGTTCATGGTGGTGCGTGGGACACTCGCCAGTGTTGCTTCTTCCTCTATCTTGGCTTAAGGTTAGTTTTGTTTTTGTGATAAAGTTTTGGGTATGGGTATTCGGTTGTGAGAAAATAGGAATTAGATGCAAGGTTAGAAAACCTGCTCTGATACCATGCTATGAATTAAGAAAAAGAGGGGAAGAGCTTACAAAAATCAGCAGCTCTCACTCCCTTTATATATTTTATATGTTAGATTTTGTATATGGTAAGTTACAATTATAATCGTAATCAAATCAAATCATAATTCCTATGTAATCCCTAAAGATACTGCATCATATCACCTAAAGAAGTTGAATCATATCAAAACTTAATTTCTAACAAAGAGAAACAACAATGATCAACCTATGACAAGGAATTTTATGCAATGGTACATTATCTTTATAATTGGCATCATTATCTCTCATACAATGGGGTTATTCTATACACAAATCATGAATCCCTTAAGCACTTCAAGTCCCAAAAAAAACTTGAACAAAAAGCATGCTTTATGGAATGAAAGAATTGGCAATAAATGCATTGAGTAGAAAGTTATTTGTTAAACACTTATATCGATAAAAGTTGTGGGGTTTGACAAAGGCAAAAGGGTCATTTTTGATCCTAAAGTTTACATCTTTCGAAAAATTTAACTCTCATGTTTCGGAGAGTGCAAATTAAATCCTAACATTTGGAAAATGTTTAAATATAACCCTAAAATAACAGATAAGTTAATAGCTATGTGACGTCATCAATTTTCTACCAGGTCATCGCATTATTTTATTGCGTAGCAATCTGGGACTCGTTTTCTTAAAATAAAAATTAAAATAATCTACGGTGATAGTTGATCTGATTCTTGTTTCATGGAGTTTTTCTTGGGATTCATATGCAGAATGGAAATGGAGCCTGGAAAGCTGTCATCGAAGGTATCTCATGGGACACTAATGAGACTATCTTAGGGAGTATTTTCAAGGTTTTGGAGAAGTCGTTGAAGTTGTATCAATGAAGGATTGAGCTACTGGACATGAATGTGGTTTTGGTTTTGTTGTTTTTGCTGATCCTAGTGTTGCCGAAAGAGTTGTGATGGAAAAGCACCTCATATATGGTAGAAACGTAAGTCATAGTTTGAATTCAGATTAATGCTAGTGATAGATGTTTTCTTTTCATTGGCATGAATCAGTGGGCTTCCTTCTATCTTCTTTCTTACTGGATATCGTAATTACATTGTTTCATCTTATTACCGTGACTGTGGACGTTTTATATCAAAATATTAACAAGAGAGCAAACGTAAAAATTTATCGATAGTGGATGTTTTATGTTGAAATATTGACAAGAGAGAATGTAAAAATTTGTCTTTATTTTCAGGTAAAGTTAGGTGCTTCACTGGGTGAAGAAAAAAAAACCTTGTTGCTGGGAGGACTGTAAAATATTTAAGTTCTAGCATTTATGAGGCCTTATAAGCATTGTATTCCCAATTTGTATATGTTTGCAACTTCAAGCGTTGATCATATACTGGGACAAATGATAGGAATTATATTCATAATCATTGCAACAAAAGGATCAAACTAACAGAAGAAATATTTCTTTTGGAATGACTTGCATATGAGTATTCAATTGGAGGGCACATTAAGCCATGTTAATACTAAGTGGAGTCATGACATGTTAGAGGCTGAAGCTAATGCCTTTACATGTTTAGATGCCATAATTTTGTTGAGTAACTTCCACCTTATCATTTACTTAGGAATGAACAGAAGAAATTTTCTGTTGAGCTACTGAATCAATAGCTTAACTAAATGGGAAACTATAGAAAATCAATATCATGTAAAGAGAGAAAGTTAAACTTTTTTTTTTTTGTGCTCTCTTATAGGATGAGGTAAGCCTCACTAGAATGCTTAATCATGCTAACCAATACAAATCTTGACGATGTTAGTGATAAAAAGGTTGAGAAGCATGCATTTAATATTCATTTCCAATTTATGAAATGTTCTTATTGCATTACAAACACAGAGTTTTGTGTTTTTTGGTTTGCTAATAAATGTTGGACTGTGAGAGCTCCATAATTTGTGAGCTTGGTTTTGTAAACATCTATAATGGTGTTTGTTTTCACGGTTATGTTTTCTCTTTCAGGTTGAGGCAAAGAAGGCAGTTCCTAGGGATGATCAAAACGTTCTGCACAAAAGTAATAGCAGCATTTATGGATTACCTGGTCATGCACGCACAAAGAAGATATTTGTAGGAGGTTTAGCATCCACAATCACAAAAAGTGATTTTAAGAAATACTTTGATCAATTTGGCATAATTACAAATGTTGTGGTCATGTATGACTACTACATGCAAAGGCCAAGCGGTTTTGGTTTTATTACTTACGACTCAAAGGAAGTAATAGATAGAGTGTTGCTCAAAACTTTTCATGGACCAAAAACGTAAAGAAGAGTTACAAATAACAGAGAAACTCCATAAATCTCTCAGGCCTCCGAGATATGCAGCAATGTTACTGATACTATTTTGACAGCAACAACAGTTATGACAACCACCACCACTATGATAGAGATAAGAGAAGATGAAGCAATGAGCAAGAAGAAAGTCATCAAATCATCCTTAAAAGCACCAAGAAAGCATCTTCACAATAGGGAAAGAGATAAGATTTCAAGGTATCCAACGAAAAGAGAAAGGTCAATGGTGAGGAGAAAATTTTCTAGCCATTAAAATTATATGTATAGGGTTAAATTAAAACAAGTATATGTGTCCCACAATGCCACGTCAGATCCAAATGCCATTATGGGGCCCACTAGACATTAAAATATTATAAATGTGTTTCAGGTCATCATCCTGGCAGAAAACTGTCACATAGCTGCCAGTTTTCCCGTTATTTTGGGTTATATTTAAACGTTTTACAAATGTTAGGGCTTGATTTGTACTCTCTAAAACGTTAAGGTTAAATTTGTCAGAGAATGTAAATGTTAGGGTCAAAAATGACCCTTTTGTCATTTGAAAAACTAAAAAGAGAATGTGTTTCAGATCAAGATTTTCAGATAATTTATTCAAAAATTGCAGTTGGACAAAAGGACCACTTCCTTTTGTGGTCCACGACTTTTCAAAGGAAATCAGCTTTGCCTACCCAATACTTCTATAAGGGAGTATGTGGTTTGGGAACCACATAAAGGAGGGGCAATAGTTCACTTTGGAAGAGATAAAACCATAGTAACGATTGAAAATTGCTTTTATTGACCCTCTTTAAAGCAAGATGTATCTAAGGCCATACGACAATGTCGAACTCAATCAGCCAAAGAAAAGAAACAAAATTCTAGACTTTACATATCAGTACCCATACCTCGTGAACCATGGCAAGACATAAGTATGAATTTTGTACTGGAAGTCCCTAAATCGAGAGGTTATGATTCTATTTTTGTGTTGGTGGATATCAACAATTTATTGTCAACTAGAAAGAAAGATCAAAGTCTAGTAACACTTGGATTTAAGTTGAATCCACACTTATATGGTTTGTATTCATCAAATTCTAAATCAAGGATGATTTTAAACAAGCTAAGAGAATTGATGCAAACAAGCTTAGAATTTATGAAAGAAATAAAAGAGAGTAAATTAGTCAACCACAAGCTTTAATATAGTAAGATGAAGAGTAAGAGTTGAGATAACAGCAAAGACAACAAAGACTAAAATTTAGTTTATGCTAAGATTCCTTATTAACCCAGACACCGCGACTCAGTGGGACTTCAACTGGATGTTGATGATGATGATGATGCTAAGATTCCCTATTAAATAGAAAATAGTAAGTTATATATGTTATTATAGTTGTGCATATGTTATCCTAGTTATTTAGGACTTATAGAATTTTTATTAAAATGTAATTCAATTTTGTTTTGGAAATTTAAGTTAGAAACACCTTTCCTACTAAAATAAGGATCCTGAGAACTTTATTATAAATATATGTATAATCAATCCTTTACTAATAATAAATATCCCAAATTTTTTTATAAACTTAAGTTTTCAATTAGAAGGTGTGAATGCTTTTGTCTAAGAGTAATTTTTAGACCCTAGAAGTGATTCCTAGTTTCCTACCCTCTATTACTTGTTTACCTCACTAAATTCCAACAATTTTAAGTTGAATTTCCAATGACCAACTAAAATTCTGAATTTTAGAAATATCAAACCTACAATTATAGCCATATCAAACCATAAAATTCTAGCCTAAATTTTCAACAATCAAATCCCAAAAATCCAGTTATACCCAAATCTAAAACTCCAACATCCCAAGCTGAAATCCAAACCTAAAATCTGAATTTTTAGCAGCCCAGCAACGATCTACAGTCCACATTTCCTAGTTTCTATGAGCTTTAGCTACTAGTTAGATCGAAGAAATAAAGTGAAAGGCTGCAAGTAGCCATCACATGAAAAAAACTGCAACAGTCAACCTCCAAAAGTATATAGCAAATATATTAAGCACAAGAATAATATATCCATAATCAAAATTTCACATGTAAATATGAAATACACAATGTTTTGTGAAGATAAACGTATGGTGTCTAATGAGATCATAATGTGAATGGTTTTAAGTGGAAACCCAAGCCTTCCTAGTAAGCCTAAATCATAGAAAATAAACAAGTTCATGTGTAAAGTAGAACAGTTAACAACACTTGTTTGATGCCAATAATTTTTGGCTGTACAAAATGACTTTCAATCAGATTGCATGAAATTGAAGAAAAAGTTTGATCCTTGCTTACATGAGAAGGCAGAGCAATTGACTTCGCCTTTTTGTATTCCCTAAGAACGAAGTCATATTCACCCTTGCTAATGCTCCCACGAATTGTACTGGGCAAATTAAACAATGTTCGGAATCTTTGAAACATCCCTTGAACAGATCTTATTTTTTCAGCTTGAGCCTGTTGTTTAGAATAGAAACAAATCAAGTCTTCCATGCAAAAATGTATGAAGTCCCATCAAAATCCCAAAACATTAAACCAAAAGAACCTGTCTCTCAAATAGAGGTTCAAGAGCACGATTAGCCAACGATGTAACTCCTTGCATGCAGTTATACAAGTGAGAAGTCCCAAATCCTTCAGGGTCTTCTTCAATCCGTTTCAATTTTGATTCAATATCTGCAAACAAATCTCGACTTTAGAATCAAGAATATGTAAAAGTGTGGCCAATTGCGAGAAAAAAAGTTTGAAAAAATGACCGAAGATGGATTAGCCATCGATATGTTTAACATTAGCATCGATGTGAAGCTGATGTTCATATACCATCAATTGTAGTTTTACAAGAGACAAAGCAGTCAAAATTGTCTTTGACTAATTGTTTTCTTTCTTGAGTTCGCCCCTTTAGATCAGTTTTCAAAACAAGAGCACCTGCTTCCAAGTCCGCTGAACTTGTGTCTTGATGTATTCGAGATAGAAACAGCTTTGAGTCAAACTTTTCGGAGAAATATAAAAACTTTTCTGTGAACATATAAAAAGGAGAGTCACTATAATGTTCATCAATAATAAAGCCATGAAAGTTACGCAATAATAAATGTGTAAAATGAGATTAATAATATATTTTGGTTGATCAAGGATTTAACTCTATGAAAAATTAGACATGAAGTTGACAAAAGACTCAAAATAAGGTTATTAAATTTCAAATATATATATACATATAGGTCTCAAATAATCAACAGCCCTTAAACATTATCAAAGAAGAATCTTTAGATTAAATAGAAATAGTTGGCTTTTTAAGCATTACGATCAGAGTCTTGGAAGCATGTATGTAATAAGACAGAAAAACAATAATAAAAAAAACAACAATATCATAAAAATTTTCTATATAAATTTTCATTGCTATAACAGGACAAGCCCCAAATCTTTGCAAATATGTTACAAAGTTGTTCACTTGGCTACAATAGCATACTTCTACCACATTATAGACTATAGATGGCTACATCAAATCTGCCTTAAAGGCCATGTTTTTTATAGCTTCTATTGGAAATAAATAAATCCATTATAGCCAATTTTAGTGCATATCCCTAATAAAGACATGCATGTAGTCTATACTAAGAAATGTTGTTTGCCAAAAGACTTGCCAATTGGTTTTTCAATATTGTACATTAACAACATTCAACTATAATTTTTCTAGAAAATCTAATTTCTTTAAAAAGAGAAAGGAACTTTGAAAGAAAAAAATTAAGAATTAAATA
Source organism: Erythroxylum squamatum (assembly GCA_025629845.1). Classification (NCBI taxonomy): domain Eukaryota; kingdom Viridiplantae; phylum Streptophyta; class Magnoliopsida; order Malpighiales; family Erythroxylaceae; genus Erythroxylum; species Erythroxylum squamatum. The sequence goes on along the minus strand of JAOTBA010000006.1, from coordinate 12,510,212 downwards.
ATTCCAATAGAATAATGTTCGATCCAATCACGTCCCTAGATCAACAACCTATAACATGGTATTAGAGCCTCTACATTTAGTAAGTATGAAGTTCTCATATAGCCCTCATTTCTAGTGGATAACTAAGTGTTTTATATACATTTTAAGCGAGGGAGCATCTCAAAGTAATACCAAATCAATTCCTAAACCTCACACAACAGCTTAAGCTTTTGGATTTGATGATTACTTAAAAATTTATATGAAATTTTAAAATCGTCATACACCTTTCTTCCCACTAGACTTTTATCACCCATGAACATGGAAGCCAACATTAAGTCTTGTCTATAGAGCTTTGAATTTTAGTATTTAGTTCGTGAACATTGTTTAAGTACTTTGTTTCTAGCTATGCTTGTCTTGCTTTTCTTTCTTTTCCTTTTCAATTATCTCAATTTGTTTTGTGCTCAGCTAACTCCTTGCTTAAAATTTACCTAGCTCTCAATAAAAAATAATTCTTCCTATGACTATTATGGAACATTTTGTACTATCCGCCATAGTCTGATATAAAGTATTCATACGTTTTACAGCCAGGATTTTGTAGCTGGATAAAAAATGTAACAAGAAGATGTCACTAAAACTAACAGGTAAATTCTACTATTTAACAATTAGGCCAATTGTTAGACCCTAAGTCCGAGATAGCGGAATCGTGCGGACATTGGCGAGCCTTGACCAATGTTCAACACGCAGAACAATGGAAGAAGGCAAAGACTTGCGAGGAGGCAAGGACGACAAGGGGCAATGTCAAGCGTTGGCATGCATTGGTGCACATTGGCAGAAATCTTCGACGAGATGCAAGATTCGGATGTGAGACCAAAAGAAGGCTTGAGATGGACATTGAGTGGAGGGTTAGTTGGATCACATGCATGACGGGAATATGCGAGTGTTTCAAGGTGACTTAGCAAGTAGATCAAGCATGGTGTGAGTCTTAAGAGAGTTTCAGACCTTGTACGAGCTAACTTGGCTAAGACTGGGTTCTTGAAGGAATAAGGGCTTATTGTGTGCTCAAATGAACGGACCATGGCTAATGGAGTTGGCATGGGAAAGCATTGGACGAACCAATGTGCTATGGGCTTGGATGACTCATCATCAACGGATAAAGATGAGATCTCGAATGATGTGGTGGATAACATCACAGTAGATAAACATCAACTTCAAAACAGACAGGTTTAAGTGACCGTAAACCGTGTGATACACCAGTGGAACAAGGGAAAAGACTTGGACAGCCTGAAAATGGTACTCCAGTAAACAAGGAAAGGTTCCAAAGACTTGTTGGGAAACTAATTTACTTATCTCACACAAGACTAGATATAGCATTTGCAGTGAGCTTAGTAAGTCAATTTATGCATTCACCATATGAAGAACACTTGGAGGTTGTTATCAGAATATTGAAATATCTAAAGGGATGTCCTGGTAAGGGGTTGTTCTTTGAGAAGAAGGAAGAAAGAAGCATAGAAGTCTACACGGATGCAGACTATGCTGGCTCCATTACTGACAAAAGGTCAACATCAGGCTACTGCACCTATCTATGGGGGAATATGGTCACATGGAGGAGTAAAAAGTAGAATGTAGTAGCTAGAAGTAGTGCAGAAGCTGAGTACAGGGCTATGGCTCAAGCAGAGTGTGAAGTTTTATGGCTCTGAAGTGTTATGTCTGAGTTAAATTTGGAAGTTAAGCCTCCCATGAAGTTGTATTGTGACAATAAGGCAGCCATTAATATTGTACACAATCCAGTACTTCACGAAAGGACAAAGCATATAGACGTTGATAAGCACTTTATAAGAGAAAAAATGGAAGATGGAAGCATATGTATCCCATTTGTTCCTACTAAAGAGCAAAGAGCAGATGTCTTCACGCAGATGTCTTCACAAAGGGGTTGTTCAGACAACCATTTGAAGAACAAATTGGCAAGTTGGGCATGATAGACATCTTTGCACCAACTTGAGGGGGAGTGTAGAGAATCCCATAATAATAGATAGTCCCTTAATTAAGGGATTATCCTTATAGATTATCCTTAGCTATAATATCTAGCTATATTAGGGATATTTCCAAATAAGGAGCCTTCCTAATAAGGAAGACTCCCATAACTATGTACCCTAGCTCTATATAAGAACAGCAGCATATGTAAATCTATTTAATCTGAATATAGAGAGAAGTTTTTACACTTTGTATAAAAATTCCAAAAAGGACCAATTTGTTGAAGATCATGAATATTGTATCTTCCTGTGAAAAAATGTTTTCTATTACAATGCGTTGTTAGATTATACGACCATATACGAGTATTGTTCATAACTTATATTAGCCATCTTATTGTGGGATGTTAGTGTCTTGTTTAGGTCCTACTAGCCTGGAATTTAAACCTATTATTTTTCCACTTTTGTCTTATAAACCTATTAAATTGAAAATATAACACCAAATTCTAAAGCCCCAAACCACTGGGATATTGGTACCTGCAATGCTTTATAGAACTGGTATCACTATTTTCATTGGTATGCATTTTGGCACAGAATTACATCCTTGTGCTGAATGTTCTAGTAAACATGTTGAGGTATGCTGATCTGTATATGGGTTTGTTTGATGCCTTCATACCTTGTTTTCTTTTGATGATCTTGTTTTTTCTTGGTTGGTGTATAAGCTACCAAGAAATCAGGTATATATGCATTCGATTGTCCAAATTGTTTGCAGTTTGTCGGATGCTTTAATGAAACTTGTTTACTTGGTCAGGCTTTTATGCTGAAGAGGGCTGCCGAGGAACCCCTTGGTCATGCTGCTGCCATAATCACTGATGTTCTCGAGAATGCAGAAACTAATCATGTCATCAATGCTTCGCAAAAGCGAGCACTTCTTCAGGAAATGGCACTTAGGCTGTCATAGAGGTCACCTGTCTCCACGTTCAGGAATTATGGTTTTCGGCTCCTGCAGCTTTATGTAATGTTGCATTTTGTATGTCGCTAGTTGTGCTTCTGCTTCGAATGTCATAAATTTTGGTTCTGACTTTGGATTTTCTCTTGTATTCGATTTGAAAGTTATAATAAATAGGACATGCTCCCATGTAAAATATCAACCAAAAGGGGGAATTCTGTTTTATAGGAAATTATGTTGTACGAAGATTTCACTGAGGGTACTCTGTTCTGTACCTTATAAATACAAATGATGCTGGTTAGAGTTTCTCTCTCTCTCTCTCTCGTTTTATGTATCAGACAATACATCTGTGGCGATTACGGTTGACAAGACACGAGGTGATGTATAAATTCTGTCAACTATAATTTTGTTTACACTGAAGAGCAACATGTGTCGAGATAATTATGCACAATAAGAAATCATTCGAACAACCAAGTTTATCCCACTAGTATTTGTGGTATAGAAGTTTTTGAATATGCTTAGACATAAGTACATATTCACGCTGGATAATTTACAGCTTGACTTTTGAGAAGGCGATTAATCCCGTCTTCTATGCACAGTCCTAATGCATCCTTGCTTTGCCTTCTTCGAGAGCCTGCTCAAACGTCCTCTGCTAGCTGCCCATGCAGTTTTTGCGCATGCCTCTTATCACGAAAGGCGTAGTAGTTGAACTTTAGTATGTAATTTTCTTCTTTGATGGTCTTGCATTCTCCTTTTGAATGCTATCCAAGCGTTGATTACAGAAGGGAGATCTGAATTAGGACATGAGAATAGGCAATGAGTTATTCAATCCTCTAATAGCCCTATTGATTTGGTTGGTTACGGTTCTAAGTTCGTACGAGATGTAGAGAGTGCTGCCGTTGTAGCACGGACTGAGCCTGAACAGTTCATGTTTAAAGCTCCGACTTAGTGATCTCCTCTGGATGAGCCATTGCAACCTTAGTTCCTAGACTTTGTCAATGGAAGTCTCTTTTTTATGAAATCTTTTCCATTTATGAGAAACTTTCGTTTATGGTGTTTTGGCATTTATGTCTGAAATGGAAATGTTATTTTTGTCTGATCAGGGTAACGTTGGAAAGAGGACATGGTTCCGGTCTATGATGATGGTTGATTGTATTACCGAGGGCAGAGAAGGGACCAAAAGGTTGCATCCTTTTTGTGTTCATCGTGCTGATTATGCTTTAATTCCTTGTCCTTTTGCAGTCTATATATTCCTGGAATTGTTAGAATATCCATATTCCTAATGTAGAAAGATGCTTAATCTGTCCCTCCTTGTTCCTTCTCTAACAATCACTCTTCTAATCCATGAAATCTGGGAATTTGCATTTTCTTTTCGAAAGATCTGGGAATTTGCATTTATATGATTGGAGCTGTTGTCCAATGCTTTGTAAGCTAAGCCAACGAAGAAACACTTAGATACATAATGATATCTACGACTATATGTGAATACACTTTATAAAAGAAGTCAACATTTTAGGTAAACATAAGGTGCCAAAATGATTTAAAGTTAAGAGGGTGGATAAAATTCTCTTGTCAGTAATTTCCAAGGACAGACACATATTACACATTAACTAGAAATTAAAACTATGCGCTCTTATTTATTTTTATTTAAATTAATATAAGTAGTTGTATTATATGTAATTACTAATTTTCTTATTTTTATTATACATTTATTTCATATATATGCCTTTTTTTTATGTTGGTTCTTTATTAGGAGACATTTAGCAACGATATTTTTGTTCTAGTCTTATTATATACCCTTTTTCCTAATTGATTATTTTTACTATTTTTATTTCCGATATTAGTAGAATTTTCAATCAAATAATTAAAGTATAAAAGTGAGATGTCATTTTATTTCGATATTACCGTGACAATCATATAAAACAGATATAAATGTCACATCATGATAGACTGAGAGTATCACTTCATAAATTCTCTTATTTGTAAAATTATTAATAACATAATGATTTGATTGAAAAAATTATTGATATAATTTTAGCTTTTTGTATAGTTTAAAATGTTAAAAATATGCTTAAAATAATAATAAAATTGATTAATCATACAATAGAAAGTTGTTATTATATTGGTGAATATAAATTATATATTAACTTACCATAAATGCATAGAATAATGTGTACTCTTAATTAATATTATTAATTAAACAAATAAACACCAAATATTCTGTACACACAAGTACTAAACTATGCATAAGAAAATCTCCCACTTCATTTTGCAAGAACTTAAATTTTGTATGCCTTTTTTAAAAATTCTTTTAAACCATCACTTCACTTGAAACTTATTGCTGATGCCCCTTACGTGACTGCGAAGTCAGTTTTGTACTAACATGATATGTTTGCATTAACGAAAATTGCCTGATTAGAAAAACTACAAATTTTGGAGAACTCAATTGAAAAAAAAAATAGTAGAGATAATCAAGAAAGTGGGAAAACTAAAAAATTACCATTCTCTCAAAAATTTATATCAAATTGGTAAGTATAATATTCTATAGACATATTTTTTAATTTTATAATATTAAATATAATTTCTAAAATTTATATTTTTATAAAAGAGATTAATTCAATGACACAAAATTATATTTTACGAAGAAAGTTAAAATAGTTTAATAAATTTTGAGTTAATATGAATTATTTTATGATATTAATTTATTATAAAATCTGGTTAATTATTATCTAATAAAATATTTAGAAAATTATTTATTTACAAGTTCATATGTAAATATAAATAATAACTTCAAATAAAACTATTTGTTAGATTCCAATAGCACCCTGGGGGTACACAATTAACAATAATTAACACAAATAAGGATGAGGGAATCACGTAATATAAATCAATCAAACACTTGAATAATAATTTGAAGTGGATAGAAAAGAACGAATGCAAATCGATTTATATTGGTTTAACAAACAATCCTTACCTACGTCTACTCTCAAGACTCTTCTTAAAATTTCATTATAATTATTCTTTTAGGGAGAAAAATAGCTTTTGTGCAACCTTTTCTCGGTAAAGAAGAACTCTTTAAGAATCTTTCTTCACAATGAAGAGGAACATCAATCTTACTTGAAGTACAATAGTATAATGTCCCAACTAACTCTTACAACTCAAAATACCTTACTTTATCACTTAATAATTCCAAAGAGATTCACTTACACAAATATGAGACAATGATGTTCAAAAGATTGAAAAATACTTAGAAATATGTGTAAAAGACACTCATATACTTCTTCATAAAGAACCAACGAGAAAACATATATTTATAGGATTTCAAAACCCCTAATAATTGTTGGAGCCAAAAACTAGTTGTTAAAATTGCTAGTTACAAAGAACTGATCAATTAGTATAACATATTTGTCAATCAGTGTGTTGAATGTACAAATTCACTAACCGTATAGCATTTTAGTCAATCAGTGTATATTGAATGCATAGATTCACTTACTGTTGAGACATTGGTTGATCAGTAGGTATATGGGTGACCAATATAGCAAATTGATCGATCAATACAACAATTAGTATTACTATAAACTCTCGGTATATCAAATTTGACAACTTTAACCTATAGCCGCTAACTTATATAGGTCGATCAATTCCCTAAAATATGATTTTAATAACTATAAATGCTTAAACTCAATTTGTTTAATGCAATTATGATTTAAATACTTCCTAAAATATTCCATAAATAGTGTTTGAAAGATCAAGAGGCTTTTCTATTAAAATTAAAAACTTCAATGCCTTTTGATGAATAAAAAGTCTCACATAATAAAGTGATATGAAATATTTTTATATGATTAGCCTTTTAGAACATGAAAGTTACTAAATGAGATTACAATTGATATTACAAACAAAAGAATAACCTCGTGTTCCTTTTTCTTTTATTTTTGAATATGGTCTTCACTTTATAAGTTAAAATTTTCATCTTTTATTTTATCAAGTTTATAAACTATCTTATTGAGTTTTTGACTACATCTTATTCTCATATTCCGTTTCATCAAAATAATAAACTCATTAGTAATACTTATATTTTGTTATCACTAAAACATTGATTGGAACCTCCCTTTTATAATCTCCATTTTTTAATTATAGCAAAATATTTGTGATATTAGAGAGTAATAATAAGATTAAACATACAAATAATTGTCCATATCAAGATAATAATTAGATCCTTCTTAATTCACCCATAAGACATAATTTAATATGAAAAGATATATTCAAAGAATTATACATACGTATAGATAAAAGAAATATACTCAAGAATAAAAATATCATAATAAAAAAGTCATTACATATTCAAAGTCACCATATATGGAAAAGTTACTCCCACTAAATATCATCACTCCTCTTAAATTTAATATGACCAATCTTTTCCCTCTTTTGGGAATCATAAAAAAGAAATCAATTTCCAAAAAATATATATAATGCAAAGTGTCATGTGTCACGCTAACTTGGTTAAAAGATTAAAATGAATTTGATCAAGATTGGTAAACTTGTTCAAATTGAATATTTAAAGAGTTAAAAAATTATTTAAAAGGTTAATTTTGATAGAATATTCCTCATTGTGTTTAAATTTGAAAATTCCCTAACTTCGGCATTTTTCTTAAGTTAAAATTTAATTAACGTGAAAAGGCAAGTTTTTCAAGAAATTGAAGATTGAAATTATAAAAAGTATAAGCATAATTGCAATATCCATCAATCAATTTCATAAACGATTATATAATTTTGGAAGTTAAAATTAAAAAAATAAAATTATGAAAAAATGCTTAAAATATCACAATTGAACAAAATTAAAGATGTATCAACATAATTGAAAGGGAAACATCAATTTAAAAAGATAACTCTTAATTAAGAATTTTTTTTCAAAATCCTCAAATTTGAAACCCAAGAATAATATAATTTTCAATTTCATGTGATCGTATGAGATTTTTAAGAATTAAGAGATGGTGTTTGTCAAAGAAGACAATGAGTTGTTTAGGGTTTTGGAAGATATAAACAAATAAGATGTAAAATAGAAGAAACGTGGAGGAAGAGAGGTTTAATCATGAAGATTGGTTGATTACACAACTTCACCAATCAACTAGTGTATGTGGTTGTGATCATCTCATAGGTATTGAGAACGAATCAAATAAGATAGATCTATTTCTTAATCTTTAACCAATTAAGGTACAAACTTAATTGTACAAAAAATTCTTAAGAAAAGGGAATATTGGTTAACCATTCAAAGAAATTAGACGATTAAATGGTCGATCAGAGGAGTGACCAAGCTCCTTACAAACTCATTAGGAAAAAATAACCGTTTGGGTAAAGTAATATTAGTCAATCACAAAAGGAAGTTAGTCAAACAATTTGTTTAAGTGGTCACTAGATAAGTGATAGCAAACTCATTAGAAAGCAAAAGGGTGAACTTTGAGGATACTGGTCAATCATACTAAGATATTGGTCAATCAGTTGACTAGATAACTTGATCAATAGCCTTTAAGCTCAAATTCAAACACCAAACACATAATAAATTATAGGAATATCGATCAAAAACTATCATAAACTCATATAATCGTGTCAATTTCTCTCTTAATATCATTATTCATTGGTTTAGTGAGATATATCCTAATTGGTCAAATTTTAACTTAATATCCCTTTATATACATAATTTCTAAGTTTAGTGCCATGACATATCAAAAAATGTTCAATTCCTCATTCAAGTGCAAACCCTAATATTTATCACTAAGGATTAGACTTAAATTGACACAAAATGCTAAATGTCACATATTTCTAAATCATGAACTAATAATTACCTCTTGTTGAACACTACTTATGAATGACTTGAATGATGATTCTTCTTAAATTTTCAATCTATTAGTAGCATCTCATTCTTATTATTTCTATCACTTGGTTTAATAATTAACTTTTTGGAAAGGTCTCAGTGGTTATTTTTAAAGGTTAAATTCTCCACATTCTACAAAAATATTTTCAAGACTTTTTTGGACATAAGACGCTTATATTCATCAAAGAATATATATATATATATATATATATACACTATATCATGCTATTGTATCATATTATTTCCCTTTTCTTTTTTGTAAGGCCCTACAAAACAAGGTAATTAATGCGTTTAATGTACTTAAATGAGTTTAGTTCCTTGATTGATGGGTTCCTTTCTTTTAACCCACACTTTTAAAGTGTTGTTTTCAATTTTTTTTTAAATAAAATCTATCAACATGTCAATATTTGCCACAAGACTGGCATACCATGTGATGATCATGTATAATGCATTGCTTGGTCTTATATATGTATAGGCATAATGAGAAATCTTACTTTGAATATTAAAGGTGTTAAATATTTTCCTAAGATAATGAAATGTTTTATCATAATTATATGTATGATTCCTACTATGAAAGAAAGCTTGTTGTATGTTTCTTTAAGGCATGGTATGAGTGAATTTGAAGGTTACAACATAAATTATGCCTATTTTACTTTTGAGAGTATTGAACCTTATGCCTATATTATGAGCCATATACGAAAGCATGATTCTTGCTTTTAGCGTTAGTCCTAGTGGATGTGGCATGTGTATGCATATGCTTAGATATGGATGCTTCATATTCATTTGTCACATTAGGCAATGGTTTTTTGCTATACAAATATTTTCCTTTTACAAACGTGGTTCTAGAATTAACTTCACTTTTATGGTTGTATCATGCCTATCATTGGAATTCTTTTGAACTCCTAGCATGGTTTCTATTTTTTACCCCCTTCAGTGAATTGGGATAACAAATCCTTGAGAATATTGATCTTCTTTTTCAATGTCTCATTTTCATGTTTTAATGTTTCTAATGTATGATTGTCATCAACAATTACATTTTTGGATGCTTTAATGTTATGCAATTCACTTTTCATCTTTTCATTCTAATTCGTTCATGCATTTAACTATTTTTTGAACTTCTTTGGGCTTGAAAAATAATTTTTTACCTTTTCTTATTCATAATTTCTAATCTTTTTACTAATTCATCATATGTTAAATCACTATCACTATCACTCGAATTAGATCTTGAAGTTTCCTCATTATCTTTTATAGTGATAAAGCACATATGAGCTGTATCTGCTTTCAAATACTTATTTTCATATTCACTTATGTCATGCCAAGTTGAGGTTTTAAGCTATTTCTCCTTATTCTTCTTCTCCTTTTTGTAGTTTTTTTCATACTTCTCATTATCTCTAAGTAAAGGATACTACGAAGTCATGTGATCAAATTTTCTACATACAAAGCATATAATATTAGAGGATTCGTTTTTAATCACCTTTTACTTTCCTTGTGGTCCTTTCTTTTAGAGAATTTCTTCTTCAAAACTTCTTGAATTTTGTAGTGCTTAAGTCATTGTCTTTATTATTGCTTTAACTAGTTGATATTTCATCCTCTTCATTTGATTCTTCCTTTTGGCTTAGAATGTTAAATTATTTTTCTTTGCAAGTATTGTTTCTTTCTACATCTCTTAGGGCCTTATTTTGTATGTAAGAAGAGATCTAATAAGTTCCTTCAATGGTAGCATTGTTAGATCTTTGGCTTCTTAGATATCCATCACTTTAGCTTTCTATGTCTTCAGAAATGACCTAAGCAACTTTTTCATATTTAACAATAGTATAGATCTCTCTAAGACCTTTAAGAGCATTAATTATATTAATAAATCTATTATACATACTAGATATTCTTCTATCGTACTTCATTTGCAACAATTTATATTAATGTGTTAGCATACTAACTTTATAACTTTTAAAGTGTGTCACGTTTCATATATAAAGACCCTATTCAATTAATTTCTTCTTAATGCACAAAATAGGATATGTACAGTCATACTATTCAATAAAATTAATCTCTTATCTTGAGGTTCATATTTTTCGTTTAACTTAGACACTTTTTTCATTATCTACAATTTTCATAGGAATAACAGGACCATTTAAAACTATATCTCATAAGTTAACACTTTTGACCATTAAAAATTTCCCATCCTAGTTTTCTAATAAAGGTAATCATTCCCATCAAAGAAAGATGCTCAACTAATACTTTGTCCCTTTTGGTTCAATAATGATGATGACGATCCTCCTAAATATATTGCTAAGATCTTTGCTATATGATTTCGTAAGAAATGATCGCCTAATAGACCCTCTTTGATAATATTTGTTAGTCTCTAGTGGCACGCAAGAGGGAAATGAATTGAATGTTTATAAAATTTAACAAAATTTTATAACCAGTATACTCAATTAACAATAGTCAACATAAATAAGGATGAGGGAATTGCATAATGTACATCAGTTTACTGATGTACAAACAAGTGAATAATAATTTCAAGAGGACAAGAAAAAGAAAATATAAATCCTAATTTCATCCGTCTGAACAACATATATATATATATATATTGAGAACTTCTGTATTATTAAGCTCAAAAGTAGTAGGATTATCACGTCTATCTATACAAGAGATGATAATCCTACTACTTATGAGCTTAATAATGCAGAAGTTCTCAATCAACAGTAGCAAGCAGGTTTAATCTATTGGAATCGTTATAGTATGTGATCGCGGCTTTGTCGTTCGATCCTAAAATCGACCTTGGAAACCGATCAAATAAAATTCCAAGATTGCAGTATAAGCTGAACCTCGGGTCGTCTCTCTTAATCGGAACCTAGTGAAATGGACC
>JAOTBA010000006.1:12477131-12487574 GCA_025629845.1 Erythroxylum squamatum | reverse complement strand
ATTCAATTCTACTATGCATTACCTAGGTTCAAAATTCACATACAAGTCATCATGCATGTCTTGGGATGTCCTAATCCCATTTGAGAGATATGGTTTTCCCAACTCACCTCAAAAGAAGGTGTATACTACCTTAACTTCAACAATCCTCGGTACGAGTTCCTTGATCCACAACTCCCAAGCCTTTATATATACCAATATACAATGTATTTACTACTCAAACATGTATCTCATATGCATACACTACCACAACCAAATTCATCCCTAATCAATCGTCATAAATGTTATTCTAACATATGTCAATAGGTCAATAATTCATTTACCAATTCAGCTCAATGTCTCATCAACCATCAAGCTAACCTAACCTTATGTACAATGTTTACATCCTTTTCTTCCTAATGTTCCTTTATGAACAAGTTGTCTTCTTTTAATCATAACTCTTTCTACAAAAGTCCAAATGCCATGATTCTTATGCCCCATGAAACTAGACTTCCATTAGTCTTAAAATATCCAAAAATTTCACAAACAACATCTCCCTTTAAAATATAATCTCCATCCAAATTATTTCATGTTTATGGTAAGAAGCAGACTGATAACCAATACTCAATCCTCGATAAATCATTATCAATACATCTCCTAACAAAACCATTTCATAGAACCATTAATAAGACATCAATAATCATTTTTCATGTTTTATACTTTCACTAATTCGGACTCTAATGTCCTCAAAAATTAGTAAATAATACAAGGTTCCTGCACAGGGGTATATCACAGGCAGTATTAGGGAAACAAGCATAACTCGAGCTTTAGTCACTATTTTGTCAAGAAACTTTCACAGAGGTCAAGCTAAGACCTATATCTACAACTTTCATTCTTTGAGTTTCTTCAAATTCGTGCTCTAAGAATATGAAAAATAGATCAAAAGAGAAAGATGAAATTGAAACCAGAATTTCAACATACCTTGATAACTTCTTTCCTTCTCCTCTTCTCTTCCCTTTTTCTCTCCTCTTCTAATTTTCTTTTTCTCCCTCTTCTAACCTTATGGTCGACATTCACTCTCACTTCAATTGCCTTTTTCATCCATTTACTCTAGAAAATTCAAGAAGGTTAAACTAATCTATGTGTTACCATTCCACTAGTCCATGTGTCACCATTTTATTGGTACATATGTTATCCTTCTATTAGTCCATATGTTACTATTTTATTGGCCCATGTGTCACTGACTTTAGGCTCCACATGTCACTCATTTAAGCCTCCATATGTCACTACTTGTAAGGCTACACATATCCCCAATTGTAAGGCTACATATGTCATCATTTGTAAAGCTACATATGTCACCATTCTAAAGCTCCACATTTCACAAGTCTAACGTGCCATTTGTCACAAATTTAACCCTCATATACTCAAGCCACTTGTCATCCAATTAACTGAACCATTTGTCACTTATTTCTAATGTCACATGTCATCATTTCAGATGCCTAATCAACCTAAATTCCCAAGTATCAATTTGTCTTGCTCTTTAACATTTTCTTAGACTAGATGCACGTATCACCTCATCAATTACTCAATTGTAATGATAATTTCTCAATTTACTTATTATAATCCATCAATTCATGTTATTGGTAAATCAAAATGCAAAACATTAGGAATGCACATTTATATTACATACAATTTCGCTCTATACCTCGGAATATGTCAATTGAGTGCATACTATCTTGCAATGTTTTCTAAATCATGATCCATATGTGTATATGAATATTATGCATGTGAATGAAATGCACCTCATAAATTCTTAAATGAAATAACACATGTGACTTAATCTAACAGTTTAATCTCTTAACAATTTTAGGAGGCAGGATATTCACTACGGATTAATATTGGATTTTAATAAAAAAAATAAAAACTAAAGCAAGTAAAATAAAATAGGCAACAATATTGAACAAAGAATTAATAATCACTTAGAAAATTATAGATATTAAATAATTAGTATCTAGGTTTCAAATCCCCCAAAACCCTTAACAGATTGATCTTTTACTACTCAAATTGTTTTATTGATTTATTGGATCGTAGATATTCCTATGGTATACTAACAACTGACCTTGAGTCTACTAATAACTAGTCTTAAGCTTTTCAACCAAATTACTCAAGTTCAAGTTTATAGGATTGCTTTACCGATTTATGAATCCCCTTATTAGGTTTTACCATAATCAGGAAGATTTATGCCATCTTATCTCTAGGGTTGCAATCAACTCCTTCCAATTACAGTATATCTATTCAAACTTAGGATTTATAAATCTCTACATATGATATCAGACTGTGATTTAAAATTCTTGGGTCTATTAGAACATATATTAAACACATAATCGAATAGTGGTCTATCAGTCAACCAATTGCATTAATAAAATAATCAAAACATATTAAAGTATTAACATAGGGTTCATCTAACCTAAACACTATTAAAATGTTTAGTTACACATTATCAAATACTAAATCAAACATAAATAAAAAGAATAACAAATTCAAAACAATAGAATCATAATTCTAAATCTCCCTGATTGTCTTCTATTGAGTATTCTTGCGATGTAGAGAATTGATCTTATATTCTGATGGATCTTTTGATGATTTCTTTGTGCTTTCCACTTCTTTGAACCAAAATTGCCCTTTGAGAATTATCTCCATGTCTGGAATCACCTCCTTAAGTCTGCTCTCTTCATCTACCCTCAAAAACATCTTTTTATGGTAAAATTTAGGGTTCTGGGAGATGCACAGGCTGATGCATGGTCGTACATCAAACCATAAATAACCAAAATGCCTAAAAATCATGAAAGTGCAAGGTTTGAGAGAAGTGCACAGGCAGATGCATGGTCGTGCATCTCTTTTGTGCATCGAATCTTCGTTTTATGTCATGTTTTCATCTAAGTTCTTCTCCTTTAAATCCATAAAGGCAATTACAATTTGTATACACACTTAGAACAAGTTAAGAACCAAATATACAACAAAAGTGTAGAATTTAAAGCAAAATACATCAAATATGGGTGTAAAAATATAGTCAAATATGCATCTATCAAACTTCCCTACATTTAAGATTTTGCTTGTCCTCAAGCAAATCATAATCAAAATTATAAATCTTACAACATCAATCCTTCATCAATTTCATTCTAACCATTCATACTATACATCATCATATTATATTGAATCAAATTAGCATATAATTAAAGTCAATTTATCATAAATTTAACTCCCAAAGCAATATTAATAGTAATTACATCAATAATTGTATTGAAACCAAAAACATATATCTTCACACCCTCACCAAGATTCACTCAATACACTTAAGTGTTTAGGGTGAAAAGTATCAAAACGCTCAATCAATGCATAGTAGAAATAAAAATCAAAGGGTCTTTATATAGGTTGTAATGGGGTTTAGGTACGGTATGGTTGGCATATAGAAAGGGTTAAATTGTAGGAAATTTACTAAAGAGAAATTACAAGACTTGTTTACAAACATTCAGGTCCTTCCATTGTAAATCCATTGGCACTATATACATATTCTTTTCTTTTCTTTTTATTCTCGATTTTTCTTGTTTTTCTTGTTTTTTCTTTTTTCTTTTTTTTTGAATCACAATATTCAGTACCATAATAATAAACATACTGGACCTTTCAAAATTTTCAAGTCCCGATAAGTAAATAATGTAAATAACCTTCAAGATTTAAAACAATAAAAAGGTCTTCATCGAAAAATAAGATAAAGGTTAATATACGGGCTAAATCAATGAAAATGGCTAAGGCTCAACTTAGTTATTCCTAAAAGTAAACTAAAGGGTGTAGTAATTTTCAAAGAAATTGACTAAAGTAAGTTGTTGAAATCTAAGTGCCTTTATCATCAATGCTTCTAATTTAACAAATATGGTCTTAATATCTATGATAAAACCAAGTTCTAGAATCAACCTACTAAACATTGAAAATACACACAAGAAAAAATAATAAGAGCTTTAAAATTTTTAAATTTGCTCTTTAGGCTCAAAAGCTCACAAAAAAAACAAAAATGGGTATATATGTGTGTAAATATTATGCAATTTCATTCAACTTGAATATTTCAATAATTACCAAAAATATAACCTAGCAAACTAATTTTATTCTAACTTATCATCCTTCTGCATACCAATTCAATCAAATATTCAACAATGAAATATAGTATTAATTGACAAATTTCAATCAATTCAGAATATTAGTTAATAAGATTCATAATCAAGATTATAATAAGCTTTAAAAATCATTAAAAATTAATAAACTTGAAAAAAATTGTTAAATTTTCACTAAACTCATTCCCCCACTTAAAGTTGTACATTGTCCCCAGTGTACACAATATAAGCATATATGAAAGTGAGAGGGTTTTTGGTACTTTCCTGATTATGTTGATTTTGTTCTGATTTTACTCCATCCAATAGTAACTACATCCTTGCAAAATATAAAAGGAAATGATAAAAAGAAAGAAAAGGAATAACATAATAGAGAATAAAATCCTATACTAACATGAAAGCAAAAAAAATATAGGAATTTAAATAAAAGTAAAACTAACTTATGGGTTGCCTCCCATGTAGCGCTTCTTTAATGTCAATACCTGGGCGTGCTTGCACCTTTGACGTCATCTTGGATCAATAATCAGCAGCTTGCTTCCACTCTTTTCTCCACAAAATAGTTTCATAGCTTATAAATAAGCTACTTGTTGTAAGATAAACATCAAGACATAATTTATAAAATTAATCAATCCAATCACATGCATTAATGCCCTTTTTAATGATAAAATGATAATAAAATAAGGGATAACAAAACTCCATGAATCATCGATTAACTTGAACAGTTTGTTTTTTAGGAAGTGAGAACCCTCCGTACTTAAAGTTACTGCCAACACCTCATCAGTAGTTTCTTTACTTGGTTCCTCCACCTGTTCTTCCTCAACCACCTCTATCCACTCTTCTTCTTCTTCCTAGATAAAGGTTTCCGACTCATCTTATTCAATTATTTCTTGACACTTTTCTAGTTTATCTTCTTGGATGGAGATTTCTTCATCTTTTTCTTCAGGAATTTCTTCTTGGAATGTCCATCCATTAACGAAGCTAACCTTTGTCTTGTCTTTACTCTCAAATTCGAGTTAGTTAGCTTTCATTTTAGCAAGATTTCCATTAATTTATCTATGAGACTTGCTTCCTCTTCCTCCTCATCATCTTCTTCTAGAAGCTTGTTTCCACTCCTAAGGGTGATTGCCTCTAGGTAGACGACATCAGTTTCATTTGAACTGGGCATACTCCCTTGCATCTCATTAGACATTATATCCACCATTTGGCCCATCTAATTCACCAAATTTTGTATGCGAGCCTCTATTTCTTGAATCTTCATGATTGATTCTTGAATGAAATCAATCATCATATTTTCTAGAGTTGGCTCGTTAATTGGAGGTGCTTGTTATCATAAATATCCAGCTGCAGCATAACTGTTCCATCCATAGGTGTAAGAGTTGCCCCATTATGAATTATAGTCATTCTCATATAGTCCACTTTGAGGCTGGTTGTATATGCTCAGCTACTCCCACATATATGCTGATGTTTGACATTCATGATTGTAGTGATAACTCCCACCAATGGCACAACACGGTCTAGATATCAATTGAACCTCCAAAAACATATGAAAAAACCTATCTCTCTCATTCGATGATGATATAGATTGTGAAGATGTATTTTAGATCCCATAAAATTACTGTCTATTCCATCCTTCCATTATGAGTTGTGGCTATAACAATGAATTTTAAATCCTACAATAAACCACAAACTCAAGATCAAGTAGAGAATTTCAAAAGATAATTAAATGAATAAGTCACAATTACAATAAAATACAATAAGAAATAAATACAAAATCTCAATTAAAATAAAAAATAAAAACAAAATTATAACAATATAAAATAAAATAAAATAAAGAAAAATGGCTAGAGTAATAAAATAGAGGTTTTCCTAATATCATTATCCAAGGCAACAATGCCAAAAACTTGTTTGACTTATTTTATGAGTTGATCAATTATGTACTACCGCAAGTGCACGACATATCTGTAGTTAGTACCGACATGTACGGGTCAATCCCACAAGGACAGTGAATACTAATAATTACCTTTTAATTATTATCTAGCCTACTGATTAATTTTGGATTTTAATAAAGAAAATAAAAATTAAAGCAAGTAAAATAAAATAAGCAATAATATTGAACAGAGAATTAAGAATTCACTTGGAAAATTACCATATCAAATAGTTAGTATCTAGGTTTCGAATCCCCCTAAGCTCTTAATAGATTGATCTTTTATTTCTTAGACTATTGAAATTCCTATGGTATGCTAATAACTAACCTTAAGTCTACTAACAACTAATCTTAAGGTTTTCAACCGAATTACTTAGGTTAAAGTTTATAAGATTGCTTTACTGATTTATGAATCCCTCTATTAGGTTTGATCGTAATCTAGAAGATTTATATCATCCTGTCTCTAAGGTTACAATTGAATCCTTCCAATTATAGTAGATCTATTCAAACCTAGGATTTCTCAATCTCTACGTATGAAATCAAATTATGATATAAAATTCCTGGGTCTATCTGACCATATATTAAACACGTAATCGAATCCCAATATATCAATTAACCCAATTTTATTAATAAAATAATCAAAATATATTAAAGTATCAACATAAGGTTCATCTAACCTAAAACTAACAAGACGTTTAGTTACACATTATCAAATACCAAATCAAACATAAATAGAAAGAATAACAAATTGAAAACAATGGGATCATAATTATAAATCTCCCTGTTGTCTTCTATCGAGTATTCTTACAACGTAAAGGTTTGATTTTGTATTTTGATGGATCGTTCAATGATTTCTTCGTGTTTTCCACTTCTCTGAACCAAAATCGCCCCTTAAGTATGATTTCCATGTTTGGAATTGCCTCTCTAAGTTTGCTCTCTTCATTTGCTCCCAAAAGCATCTTTTTATAGCAAAATTTAGGATTCTGGGAGATGCACAGGCTGATGCATAATCGTGCATCAAACCATGCATAACCAAAATACCCAAAAAATGTGAAAGTTCATAGACTAAGAGAAATGCACAGGCATATGCACAGTCGTGCATCTCTTTTGTACGTTGAATCTTTGTTTTCCACCATGTTTTCGTCGAAAATCTTCTCCTTTAAGTCTATAAAGGCAATTATAATTTGTATACACATATGGAGCAAATTAAGAACCAAATATACAACAAAAGTATAGAATATCAAGCAAAATACATCAAGGGGGTGTTTGTGTAACATCCCACCCCGACGGGAAGGGTAGAATAGTAATTTTGCAAAGGATGAGAGTGAGTGGGACTAATTAGGATTGTTCATGTATACTGGTATTTGTGAACAGTAGAATTTTGCACATGAAAAATATCTGTACATGCATACATGACATTCCCGGTATTTGGGCCTAAACAGAATTTTATTGTGAATAATATGGAAATTGTGTTTGAAAAATTTATTGGAGTGAGTTTTTGTGTGTTTTATATTTTAAGGAAATTTTAGAAATTTTTCTGAAATTTTCCGGAAAAAATTTCCGGACGGAAAAAATTGCCAAGTGGCAAACTGACTGGTTTTCGGTACCGAAAATTGCTGTCAAATGGTACTGGACTATTGGAGACTTTATGTTGGGACCGAAAGTGGGACCCTTGAAAATGGTTTGAAAATTTGATTTTTTTTATTTGGATTATTTTTATCAAAGACCATTAATTAGTTTTGTCTTTATTTCTTTAAATTGGACATGTGTCATAGTGACACATCCCAACTTCAATTAATGCTAGCTTGTGTTCTCGGTTTTTCCTACTTGAAAGCATGAAAAGATGAATTCTTCTTGCTTATTTCCTTATCCAACCGAAATCATCTTCTTCCTCTTCATTGTTTTCTTCAAGTGTTCTAGCTTAGTTGCTACTTTCCTTCAACCTTGAGTGCTTCCCTTTCATACTTGCCAACTTAAACCTTCCACCTTCTTATTATGATGAGAACCGTACATGGGATTGAGAAGTGAGGAAGTAGAATAGTGGGAGAAGTTGTTGTTAGTTGAAGATTTTAAGAGGAAGCTTTGATTTGGTAAGCATTTAATTATACTCTTTAAATAGTAGTGATTAGATGCATTAATTGGGAATTTTGGTGCATTAATTGTGATTTATGATGCCTTAATTTCATGAAACCTTTGGTTTGATTTGTTGGGTATAAGCTTATGCTTGTGTAAGAGTTAATGAGGTTGAATATGATTAGAGTGTGAATTGTATATTTTGAAGTGATTTTAGTGATGTTAGATGACTAATGCTTAAAAGAAAATGAGTGAGTATGATGCTGAAATTTTATGGGTTTATGTTGAAGTGAAGTGTTTGATGAAAGGTTGGTTGAATAGGTGATTAAATTGAATGCTAATTGAAGTAGAATTGACATTGGAATGATAGGAATTGAATTGAGTATCAAAGCTGGAAATTTTACCTTGTACATGGTTCAATGTTTTTGCCATAACTAGTTGTGTGTTTAAGCAATTGAGGTGAGGTTTGTCCTCAATTAAACTTGAGACATTTGGCTACAATTTATATGAAGGAAGTTCTGCCCAATTTTGATTAGAAGAGTGTTGAATTTTGCTTTGAAAATGAATGATAGAAACTGTGTGAACAGTACCCGAGATTGATGACCTGAAACTTTGATGCATTTTTCTAGATTGATGTAGGGTGAATTGGTGAAATTGGTCTTAATGAAAGTTGAAGAGGGTTCTGTCATCTTTTTATTGCCACTAAGTATGCAATTTTTCGATATGTATGTTGGGAGTTATGACCTGTTGAATGTTGGCTGGTTATGTGCATTATGTTGGAACCTAGCCCTAAATGTAGGTTTTGTGAGTATTGTGCTTGGAAGCTAAATTAGAGATTTTTTTGATTCGAATTGGTTCAAGTGATCTTCTGGAAAGTTGTAGAGGAAGAAATTAGCTTGAAAATGAGATATAACATGTTAATTTTTGGATGTCAGAATTGGGAGTTATGAATTTTCAAAGACTGGACTTAAGTTAGGTAATGTGCTAGTTAACAGGACAGCCACTTTCATGGAAGAAATTGACCTAATTAGAAATAGAATTGGCTTTTAAGCCCTTCATGAAAATTGAAGTATGTTGTTTGATCTTTCCAGTGATATAAGGTAGAAAATTTTTCGACATTGGAGCAAGGAGTTATGATTTTTAGAAAATGGTGGTACTGTTCTGGTCAAATGTAGGGGCAGCATCGTTCATTGAATTTTTTTACCCATTTAGCAATTGAATTTGGTTCCATGTTATCATAAAAGTTGTAGGACATGTTCTGACCTTTCTTTTGGCAAAATCTTGTAATTTTTAGCAAAGGAAATGGGAAGTTATGGATTTTACAAAATGCTACACTGTTTTGGGAGATATTGTGAAGGCAGTAGCTTTGAGTGTATTTTTGACACCCTTAGGGGTGAAATTGATTTTTATGTCCTTCATGAAAGTTGTAGAGCTTGTTTTTATCTTTCCGTTGACACCAAGTTTGTAAAATTTGGAGTTCTGGATTAAAAGATATGAAGGTTGGAAGTTGGGATGTCGATTTAAGAGAGGAAGAAGGAGCTGCGGGTCGTGCACGATCGCGACTCCGCTGGTTTACCCAGATCTCGCGGTCGTGCACGCACACGATCGTGACTTCTCTACTTCTGCGAGGAAGGCTATTTTCTAAGCATACTTTGATTTTTTGGTCATAACTCTTCCGTCCGACATCCGATTGACCTGATTCTCGAGACATCGGATTCGTGGAATATTTAATTTCATTTTATGAGAAATTGGGAATTTTTTGAGGTGAAATTGACGTGGGTTCGGGTAACTGTTTTCTGGTCATTGTTTTATTAATTTTTGGACCTATAGAGGTCCGAATTGAGTAAATTTGGTACCGTTAGTTTTCTAATTTTTAGACGGAATTTTGTGATAGAAAATTTTGGATCAAGGCCGGGAATATCATGAACATGCATTGTATACATTTTAATTGCTACATGTGTATCATTAAATAGTTCTGATTGGACAATTGATCATATTTATATTCTTTGATCATTATAGAGGCACATTTGAAGCGTCGACCTACCGACGTTGCAGAGACTTTCTGGCATTAGCTCGGAAGTTATAGGTGAGTGACTGAGATGGCTTTCTCTCAATTTCTATAAGTTCACTGTGGAGATAATGGTGGGATTAGTGATTGTGTTTGGTTCTGACTGGATTGCGGACAGATGGTCCGATGTATTGGGAGATCTGACATAGAAGTGTTCATGATGTGATAATTGTGAAATTGCTTGCTATTACTGTGGTCAATTGCTTGCTATTAATGTGATCAATTGTTTTGCCTCTGATGTG
>JAOTBA010000006.1:12453945-12471264 GCA_025629845.1 Erythroxylum squamatum | reverse complement strand
ATTCTGTTGATTGTAAAGCGTTCACTGAAAATGTTTATGAATAAAATTGGGCCCAATTTGGTTATGGATTGTAGTATATTAAATGGCTAAATACTGTTGAGTGTTTTATTATGACTGAAAATACAATTAAAGCGGGCCCAAATTGTTTACTGATTTCCGTGCATATGATTGTGTTCAAAACAAAAATTTATACTGAATTTTCGACTGTATCCAACTGCTCTAGCATACCACTTTCGTGAGGCACGGACTCGGATATTATCCACGATATCGGGTTCGGGTCCTGCAGGAGTGGGGTGCTACAATGGTAGCAGGGGATTTTAATTGCTGATTATCTTCTTCTGAAGTCTTAGGGGTAAGAATGGTTACATATGCTAATACTATAGAACTAACTATTAACATCTTCTCTTGGACTTGTTGATCTTAGATATCAAGGCCTTATATTCACATAGAACAATCACCAAAAGGGCAAAGAAATGTTCAAAGAAAGTTGGACAAGTAGTTAGTAAACAATAGCTAGATAAACCAATTAACAAAAAGTTATGTAGCGTTTGAGGAACCACTATTTTTTGATCACACTCCCATTTAGATATGCATTAATGGCAGCTTGATCAATCGAAGATCATCTTTTAAGTTCTTCAACTCCCTACTGAAACACTTTTAGCTTAATCCAATTATTAAAAATGTTGTTGGTATGAATGTGCAGGGTTCTAAAACTTTCTAGTATGTTCAAATGTTGAAATATATCAACGTTGAATGCATTAAGCTCCTTAAGCTTAATACAGATCCTTTGAAAGTCAGTAAAGTGCAGGCCCTCAAGAATCTATCATTGAGTCAGAAGCTTTTAGCCAAGGACCCTACTAATTCCTCACCCTTGAATAAAGAGAAATCAAAACTGTCCAATTATTTATAGATCATCAAGGAATATAAAGAGCAGATGAAACAAAAGTCCAGAATCCAATGGTTGCAACAAGGAAATATAAATTCTAAATACATTTCTAGTGTGATTCAAGGAAGGAGAAACATAAACAGGATAGTTTTTATAGAGAATGAAAATGGTATGAAGATATATGAGCAAGAGGAACTGAAAAGATTGGCTAGAAATCACTTTCAAGCAATGAATAGACTATCTACTCACACTATAAGCCTTCGTAGCTATCGAGTTAGTCAAATGGTTGATTCCATCAAGCAAGATCAAGAATCTGTGCTAACCAAAAAGTCACAAGTGAAGAGATAAGAGATGTGTTATTTTCATTTCATCCAAATAAGTCTCTTTGGCTAAATGGCTTTAATGCTAGGTTCTATAAAGAGAAATGGAACCTTTTGCAATTACTAGTTGTTAAAGCAGTAAAAGAATTCTTTAGTAGTGGCAAGTTACTCACTGCAATTAACAAGACATTTCTTGCTTTGGTGCCTAAGTTTCTCAATCCTAAAATACTAAATGATTACAAACTAATAACTTGTTGCAGTTAGCTATACAAGATCATTTCCAAGATCCTTGTCAACAGATTGAGGAATACTCTACTTGGTATAATTAATCATAGTCAAGGTAAATATGTTTTAGGTAGAAATATGGGTGGTGACAATATTATGATGGCTTAAGAAATGTTTTAAGAAATATAATCATAAGGAATATGTCAGAAGTTGTGCCCTTAAAATAGATTTCACTAAAGCATATGACACAGTTGACTTGGGTTTCATTATTAATGCTCTCCTTGCTTTTGGCTATCCTAGCAAGTCCATTAGCTGGATCTATGCTTGCATATTAATAGTTTCATTCTCTTTGTTAATAAATGGGGAACCTACTCAAAATTATCAAGCTGCTAAGAGAATTAGGTAGGGAGATCCTCTTTCTCCCTACCTATTCACTATCACTATGGAAGTTCTTCAAAGATTGACACATGTTTATATTGCTAAAAGCAAAAAGTTTAGATATCATTATCATTGTCAAGAGCTCAATATCACTCAACTTTGTTTTGCAGATGATCTACCCATGCTATGTGCTAATGACACTACTTCAATTGAGGTAATCTTAACTTCGTTACAAAGATTCCAAGAAGTATAAGGTTTGAAATTTAACCCTTAAAATAGTTATTCTTACCTTTCCAAGAAAAGTACAATAGACTCCTCCAGAGTGATCATTGATGTAGAGTTGTCCATTCATCAGTTACCTCATAATTATTTATGAGTTCCAATCTCCTTACGGAAGTTAAAGGAAGCTGAATGCAGACCACTTATGCACAAAGTTCATAAAAGAATCTCTAATTGGAGCAATAGATTCCTATCTTATTGGGGTTGGTTACAACTAGCTATTTCCATTTTCAATAACCTACACATCTAATGGTTGTCACACTTAGCAATTCCTAAAGGAGTTTTGAAGAAGATTAATAAAAGTATCACGGACTTGATCATATGGCATAAACAAAATCTTAGTGGTAAAAAGACTTCCAAAGTGAAATGGAGTGTCATTTGTCTACGCAAAGAATATGGTGGACTAGATATCAACTCTGCTAGCAGAATGAACAAGGTATTGTTAGCTAAAAGGCTATGGAGAATTTGCTATGATAAAGAGAGTCTTTAGGTGAAACGGGTGCACATATTTCATGTCAAACAAGGAAGCATTTGGTTTATGTCTCAGAAAAGTACTCAATCCTACAACTTTTAAAAAATCTTACCAGATCATTTATATACCCTCATATCAAGCATTACATTAGAGATGGAAAAGGCACAAAATTCTGGTTTGAAAATTGACATTCTCTTGGGCCTTTATGCAAGACAATATTTTACAACTCTAACGGGGTTAATCCCTGAAAAAACCAAGATGCAAATATTTATTTGAAATGACTACTAGTATTGGCTATTTCATACAGGTAGAGGAATCAATCCAACAGCAAATTGTATTCCAGATTATTCACTAGATCTGAGGCAAGAGGATGAAGCTAGATGGGAGATATATAACTCATACAAGTTCACTAATCATTTATGTAAATAGATGCTACTTGGTCCACTGATCAAGTTCCCCTTTTACAAGATGATATGCAATTCTAGAATAACACAACACACTCTTTCATACTCTGGTTAGCAGCTAAGCAAAAGTTTAATACTAGAGACAGGATAAAATTCTATATCTCATATAAATTATATCCTTTATGTACCAGTAAGGAAGAATCAATTGATCATATCTTCTCTAAGTGTTGTCAAACAAGACCACTCTGGAGAAAAATTTTCAGTTTATTTGAGCTATAGAACAAGAACCTTAACTGGATGGACTATCTGTATTGGATAATTGGTCTATAATGGAAAAGCAAAGAGGATCTAAAGGTGTTCAAGGACGGTTTTGCAATGCTAGTGCATTTCATATGGATGATGAGAAACACTAAGATATTTGGAAAATTTGAACTTTATAGTAAGTACACCTAGAGGGAGTTTTATCTCAAGCTTAGGATGACAATTTTGACAAATTTTCATCAATAACACATTTTTAATCGTATCAGGCAGCTAATTAGAATATAGACTGTGTAGTTACAAGTGTTAACATATTTTGTAGTTAGCTAGTTTATATACTCCAATTGTTGGAGATGATTCTCATTTCGTATTGTATTGTCCACCTTTTTGAATGAATATATTACTTATTCTACAAAAAAAAGTAACAAAATACCTAGCTCATTTTGTAAGGGAGGGAAAAATCTGAAATTGAGCATTGTAAGAAAGACCACCTTGTTATTAACCTTAGAAACAAAAGTTGTATATATGGAAGATGGAATTTAATTGGTATCCCATGTGGCCACTTTATTGTTACACTATTCTAAATAAAGGCAATCCTAAAGAATTCTTTTATAAATTATTCTCCAAAGAATCACATATAAGATGATATTAGAAAAGGATCAACCTAATTCAAAGTGAATAATTTTGGCTAACAAGAAGTGAAAATAATGTCCATTACATCAACCCTCCAACATGCAAGGCAAAACTTAGCAAATCAAATAAAAAGATGATTAAAGAGTTTGGACAAAAAAAACCAAGGCAACTTATATGCATGACGAGGTGGCATAGTTAAATGCAAAAAATTGCAAAAATTATTATCATAATGCTAGAAGTTGTAAAATGTTATCTCTTGTAAATAAT
Source organism: Erythroxylum squamatum (assembly GCA_025629845.1). Taxonomy (NCBI): domain Eukaryota; kingdom Viridiplantae; phylum Streptophyta; class Magnoliopsida; order Malpighiales; family Erythroxylaceae; genus Erythroxylum; species Erythroxylum squamatum. The sequence continues at coordinate 12,467,142 of JAOTBA010000006.1, read as the reverse complement.
ATCTGTAATTTGGTAACACTTATGGGATTCTTTTATTTCTTATTTTTTAGACTAATTAATAACATAAGTAATGTTATCCTACATTAGAATATGTGTGTTGATAATGTTGAATCTTCACATATTGTGGATTTCCATCAAAGTTAAGTCATTGATGTAGTGGTAATCATTTCATAAAGAGCATAAATAAAATAAAAGCCAAAGAGAAAGTAGGAGACGTAGCAAAAATCCAGGAACCGATCCAATAAATAAAGAACAAGGGGCATAGGAAAGGAATGGTAAGATCAACAACTCACGTCAAAATCTTGATATAATAACTAGATTCAAACTTTGAGGGTGATCCTTTAACTAAGAGAACCAGGATCAAGGCAGAATTAAGGACTTCTAGACCAGCTGAAAGGCCAAACTTTAGGCTTTTTTGATATATGGTTATATTTAATACTATGATACCTATTGATTTTTTTATTTTATGTGAAAACTTAAATAATGTTGGTTATATGTGAAATGTATTTTAGACATAACATGTAGTGACTTGTAGTTGGATACTACTATATTCTTTTGTACTTTTTGCTCTTCTGCACACCATTTGATTGACACATGTTCAATAATATCATCTTCATATTCACTTGTTATTATAATAAAAAGTTTGGTCTAAAATCGAAAGTTAATTAACTGAAGTTAGTATAGCATAAAATTGGAAATTAAGCTACTTTATTAATACTAAATTAGTCAAGTTCATACATCAGGTATTAAAAAATTTAACCACTACATCTAATGAATTAAATAAAATATGAAATACTCAGTCAATTTCATTATAATTATAACAACTATGACCACAATACACATGTACATTTTTATTATTATTTCTTATGTAAATATTGGTAGCAACACATTCATATTGCAACACTAGATAAAATTCAAGAGAACCATCTCCGAAAGCTCGAGCAATTACATTGTTTTTGTCTAGATGCATATACATACTTCACTAATTTGTTATTCTTCTCCGTCAAACTGTTAATTACTTGAATGCTCCTTAGTGTGAACTTTTTATCATACTAAATAAAAAATTTGCATTAACTCTCACCTTGCCAAGGTAAAAAATGATGTTTAAGTATGTGATCAAAAAGTAGCTTCATCATGATATATTAATATGACAAACCTTATCCTTCTAGAATTCTTTAAGGTCAAGGATGTTGTCAGTAGAACTTTAATCTACAATCATAAAAGGCTTTGTACAAGTTGTTTAACAATAAATGAGGAGATTAGACTATATGTCATACCAAGTTCAAATATAAAAGAAAAACATAAATAAACTCTTATATATGAAGAGCTTACACAATAAGAGTTTGGATGAGGGTTGGCGAGCTTGAATCGTGACCAAGCTTCAGGGGAGGACATTCAGATCAGATACGACGAACACAGATGACGGCATGCCAAACAATGCGTTAAACAATAGAGGGAGAAGACGCTGTTGCATAGATGTGCAAGAGGCGCGGACGACAACAACGTTTGGCTTTGGTGAACTAGCATTGGATTCTTGTTATGAGCTTCCATGTAGAATGACTAAATTGTTTGGAACGTTGGACTGTAACTTGAAATTTTGTTAAAAGTTGGAATGTGTAAATGGTAACTTTTTTAGTTAAAAGTCGGTCGGTTTGTACCAATTAACCCCATATATGTTAATACCCATAATTGAAAAAGTTATAGTTACATTACTCTCCCAAGATTAGAGAGATATCCAATGTTCATAAATTTTAAATGGCTAAAATATATTAAGAATGAAGAACTTTCAATATTTGTAAATTAATTTTTTATTTATTATTAATGTCATACATGTAATTTAAAAAATTAAAAGTATTTTCATCTGTAATCTTTTATTCGACAATGTTTTTATACATGTGATTTGATTTTAATTTTATAAATTGACATCTATTATTTTATGCGCGTAAAGAAAGTAAACGTTACGTCTTAAATTGAGCTATCAATCTTTCTAATGATTACAAACCAGCGACCAATTAGTGATCCTGTGTTCAATTCCCATCGACCCTTAGACAAAAACAGGAAAAGGATTGCACGTTAATTTTGATTTCATCAATTACTTGAAACGGCTTCCGGCAGACCATTAATCATGCCCTGAGCACGATCTCCGGTTTTGGTAACAGTAAAATTGCAGGAGGCTAGCCTGTAGTTATTCACATATTGTGGGTTTCTACTCATGGAAGGCTTATGCTTTCAATCTTTGAAAGAAAGTGTCGTTAAAGTCGCGACTTACTGAAACTACTACCACTCGTAAGAGCAGTCCCACAACTTGATAGAAACTTGAAACAAGCAAATGAATTGCTGCAACTTGCGGATTCAGATTCAAGATTTCAACTTTATAATGGAATCCCATTCCTTATCTCTTCTTCTTAGAACATATCCGGGGTCTCGAGTATAGATACCTCACAACTGGCTCGTTACTAACTAGTAACTCCCATCAGCCAATTGCAAGAATTGGAAGAAAGTCTCACTTCATAAGTTTTGCGGGAGTAGCCAACCAGTAAACAAGGTTTCACAAGTACAACTTTCTAGTCAAACTGCAGCTAAAGTCTACTCCCTTCATGTTCAGATTCTATGCCCTAGTTGTAATGTAATATGTAATGTAAATCATGTTATGTTATCATTTATTTCAAGAGCATGTCAACCAGACTTGAGCATAAGGAATGGTATCATATTACATCAGAAGAAAGTTGAGAGAGACATTAGCTGTGGAGTCAAGTACCCACAAGACAATCAAGACTATTTAAGTATGCAGGAAGAGAATAATGCTTTGTTTGTTTTACTCTTCAGCAGCGTAGAGAGCTTTGATTTCCTCAACATCATCATAACTTCCAAGAAATATTGGTGAGCGCTCATGTATCTTTTTTGGAATCAAATCAAGTGCCTGCAAAGATTAGCAACAGCATATAAAAACGTACCGAAACAGATGCAAGTAATTCTTTCCTTCTTTATTATAGATTCAAGTGAAGGCATTGATTAGATGAAATAATGTTTTCCAAGTCAGATTCATTTAAACAGGATAACAGGCCGTTGTTCACACATTAGCTGTGCACAGAAAGTGAAGACAACTGAAAACTTTCAAGGGAACCGCATATTTCTTATAAAATTGTCATCATCAAATCCTAATACCACATATATGGTGCAGTTAATACCCGTTGCTTGCCCGTGAATGACTGGCCCCCTGCTTGTTCCATCAGAAATGACATTGGAAAGACTTCGTATAGAACCCTAGTTAACACAGATTTAATCACAGTGTCGCATTAGTTAGATCCAAAGAATGGATTGAAGGGACAGGAGACCAATTGTCTCCATAAATACTAAATACTAATGCTAAAGGTCCAACATGCATACCGCAATTTGCCACTGGGGCTCTTCTTATCACCAGGGTACATAAATACTCCACCATAGAGTAATGTGCGATGCACATCAGCTACCATGCTGCTCACAAGTATTAGTAGCAGAAATTAGGAATTTATATTGAAGACAATAAAATTAGACCTCAAGAATAAATCAGTAGAAAAAAAATTGATGGATTAAACTCAGAAACCAAGGCACAAGAAGCTTTGAAAGCAAAAGCTCACAAGAAACAATTTAGAAGCCAACAGGCAAACCGATATGGATAAGGATGCATTTATGGGTATGAAATATAGCATGAAGAGGATCAGCCCTTTAAAATAGGAGATTTGATAGGAGACTTGCAATATCCCTTTAAAATAGGAGATTTGCAACATCTTAGCTTAGAAGGAGTCTATTTAAATATTTAGTATGATAACTAGTAGGTCAGCATTCCTATTTCTACGTTAGTCATTCCTATTATTGTTAAAAGTCCTATTTAAGGATCTTCCTAAATAAACTGATGTAACCAGCCTAGATATAGGCCACGCTATTTATGAAAAAAGCATCAAACAATTTATCATAGAAATATTGCTTGAGAGGAAGAGACCTTTTCACGAACAAGTCTCTCTCTTGCATATAAGCATAGGGTCTTTCAGGAAAGGGAGGAACTCCAACAAGGGAAATCAAGCGGACTCCCTGGTGGATCGTCCTGTGACTAGATCCTATGCCCAGACCCATATCAATTTGGTATCAGAGCTAGACCCGATGGACAACTCAGGGAATATCCATAATGAGCTCAGGGCGTTTATGCAAAGGGTTTATCAACGTTTCTAGCAGATGGAGGAGCTCTAGCAGAGGAACTCGATTGGCCAATTTGAAGAGATGAATAGCAGGTTTAGGGAGCTAGGAAGGGAACCGAATCATGGGGGGCATGGACGTGGGGGAAAAAGCAGCCATGCTTCGGCTAGCCAAGGAGAGAAGCCAAATGAAGGGTATCCCGAGGCCTGGATAGTGTCATGTTACTTGAAGTTAGAATTCCCCACCTACAATGGTTCAAAGGACCCTCTGGTTTAGTTGCACTGCTGCGATCAGTTTTTTCAGAGCCAACGGATAGCAGAAGAGGATTGAGTAGGCTTGGCTGCATTTCACTTAACAGGGGAGGCCCTAATTTGGTATTACCAAGTGGAACAGGAAATACCAGGAATGTCGTGGGAGGACTTCAAGTCATAATGCAACACAAGATTTGGTACCCCCTTAAGCACTAACTCGCTAGGAGAATTAGCCAATCTTAAACAAACGAGTACTGTTGAGGAGTATTAGCTTCAATTTCAAACCTTACTAGCACGCACCATTGGCCTCCGACACGAACAATAGGTGGGCCTCTTTATAACGGGATTAGTTGACAGGATACGGATAGATGTGGAGATGCAAGGGCTGAACACGCTAGGGATAGACATGAACATGGAAAGGGCTTTTGAAAGGAAGCAGTTGATGGACTAGGGAGGGGGAGCTCGGCATACTTCTACCAGGGTAGAGCCAAAAGCAACGCTTCAGCTTGGGCAATAGTCAAAAGCACTTGGGCTAGCCCTGCGACTATTAACAATCGAGACAGCAAACCCCTGGGAGGTTCCCCAGCATCGGTCTCCAACATAGGAAGTAGCCCAACCTTGTTTTTCAAGCGTTTGTCAAGGGAGAGGATGACCAAAAGACGAGCAAAAGGACTTTGTTATATTTGTGACGAGCCATACTCAGGGGGACATAAGTGTAAACGACTATTTTGGCTTAAAGTGGCAGACCAGAAGGAGGAAGATGACCAAGCAGCCCCTAGAGAAGTCGAAATTTGCCTCCATGCGATCATTAGAATCAAGAACGCCCAGACTACGCAACTGGAGGCAGTTGTGGCAGGAAATCCGATGCTAGTATTGGTAGATTCAGGGAGCATGCACAACTTCATAAGTGAAGCGGCCGCCCTACAAATTGGATTAAAGGTTCAACAATAACCAAGTATACAAGTTTCTGTAGCTAACAGGGAGTGGGTCCCTAGCTCAAGCATGTGCGAAGCCATGTTACTCTAGGTGCATCGTGACTCCTTTTAACTAATTTATTGGTTATTCCATTACCAGGATTTGATTGGTGTTGGGTGTGAAATGGTTGCGTACTTTAGGCCCAATTCTATGGGATTTTAAGTCCCTGACCATGAGCTTTGAGCTAGGAAGGAAAAACGTGGAGTGATGCAGCCAGAAGGTGGAAGGAAGCATCCAGGTGCATGCTGTGTAGGTTCAGGAGCAGCGGGCCATAGCCTTGGACAAAATCTTGGCAGAATTCTAGATCTCTTCCAAGAACCAACTAGCCTAACCCCCACTAGACATTGTGATCACCGAATCACGCTTCAATCGGGTTCTGGCCCAGTTGTAATTCGGCCATATCGGTACCCCCACCTTTAGAAGTATGAAATTTAGAGACAATGCGGTAAGATGCTACAACAAGGCATTATTTAGGCTAATCGGTCACTGTTCTCCTCACCCGTACTTTTAGTCGAGAAGCACGATAGGTCGTGGAGATTCTAAATTGACTATCAGGAGTTAAACTCTCATACTATCAAGGATAAGTTTCCCAAACCCGTGGAAGACAAGTTGTTGGATGAATTGTATGGTGCTAAGTACTTCAATAAGCTCGATTTTCGATCAACTACCATTAGGTGAGGATGGATCCAAAGGATGTGGAAAAGACTGCTTTTCGCACTCACCACGACCGTTTCAAATTTTTGGTAATGCCTTTCAATCTCACAAAGGCTCCATCAAATTTTCAAGCCTTGATGAATATGATGTTTCAGTCTTACTTGCGCAAGCTCGTGTTGGTTTTTTCTTTCATAACATTTTAATTTATAGTAAGATTTGGGTTGAGCATATGTAGCATCTACGCCCAGTTTTGGATTTATTAAGCTCTCACCATCTCTTTGTCAAGAAATCTAAGTTGCCTTGGGGGAAACTCAAATGGCATACTTAGGTCATGTTGTGCATAGTGTAGGGGTTTCCATGGATAGCTCTAAAGTGCGGCCAGTCACAGCTTGGCCACCACCACAATCGGTAAGAGCATTGCGAGGTTTCTTAGGGCTAGCGGGATACTACTGCAAGGTCATTAAGGATTATGGGGTCATCGCAGCCCCACTTACAAACCTTCAAAAGAAGAATTCCTTCCACTGGAGCCCAAAGGCCGAATCTGCCTTTGCCAAGTTAAAGGAGGCACTTTCCACTTCTCCAATGCTACAATTACAAGACATTAAGAAGAGTTCGTGGTAGAATGTGACGCTTCTGGGGGCGGCATCAAGGCCATTTTGCAACAAAAAGGGCTCCTGATAGGGAGCTCATTGGGCTGGCAAAGGCAGTACAACATTGGCAGCCTTATTTATGGGGATGTCCTTTCCTCATCCACACAGATCATTACAGCCTTAAGTATCTCTTGGAACAACGGTTATCTATGTTGCCACAACAGCATTGGGTGAGGAAGCTCTTGGGGTTCAATTTAAGGGTCGAATATCGCGCTAGCGTGCTCAACCATGCGACTGATGCTTGATCTCTAAAGGAAGACGATTCAGCACTGTTGTGTGCCATCTTTTGGCCTAAGGTGAAATTTTTTGATGAGGTTCAAGCAGAGGTGGTCTCCTCGGATGACTTATAGCAACTCAAGGACCAGATTCTGCAGGGATAGATCGGTGCCGAGTGGTATGTACTGGAAGGCCTAATTTTCTACGCTAACCGGGTATAACTTTGCCCTACTTCTCTATTGATTAATTTGGTAATTGAAAGTATACATAATTCTACTCATGAAGGGGTTCAGAAGACTACTCAGCAGATTAAAAGTGATTTTATTGGCACGGCATGAAATCTGCCATTGGGGAGTTCATTCAGAACTGCCAAGTGTGTATGTGGAATAAGTGGGAGAATTTACACCCAGCGGGATTTATGGTGCCCTTGGAGGTGCTGGTGCAAATATGGGCTAACATTTCAACGGATTTTATTGAGGGCCTTCTAAGGTGGGTGGTAAGTCAGTGTTGTTTGTGGTTGTGGATCGATTCTCTAAATATGTACATTTTCTTCCCCTTGCCCACCCATACACAGCTAGTTTGGTGGCCTAGGTGTTCTTTGATCGAGTATTTCGTTTACATGGCTTGCCCGAGTCTATTGTTAGTGATCGTGATGTGGTTTTTACTAGCATGTTTTGGAAGGAGCTCTTTTGCCAGTATAGGACTCGGTTGGCCCACTCCTCTGCTTATCATCCTCAAATATAGACAGACTGAGGCAGTCAATCACACCATTGAGATGTGTCTTAGGTGATTTGTGGGGGATCGTCCTAGAAGTTGGGTGGATTGGATTGCATGGGCAGAGTATTGTTATAATACCTCCTTTCACTCTTCTTTGCGAACTACCCCCTTCTAGGTAGTTTATGGGGGAGAGCCTCCTCGTCTCTTATCCTATGAACTGGGACCTACAAAGGTGGAGGTTGTAGATCTTGCTTTGTGGGAACGTGATGCAGTGCTGGCTGAAATTCGAAGCAAGTTGTTACATGCACAAACTCGGATGAAGCAAGGTGATGATGAGAAGCACCGAGACTTGGCTTTTCAACAGGGGATTGGTTTGGCTCCATCTAAAACATTATCGGTAGCTTACTGTGGCACCAAGAAATTCTAGGAAATTATCTCCTAAGTTTTATGGTCCTTTTCAAGTGCTGAAGTGGCTTGGACAGGTGGCTTATCAGCTCGCCTAACCTCCGGGCAGCAAAATTCATGATGTATTCCATGTCTCTCAGCTTAAGGCTTTTAATGGGGTCACCCCTGTTTCTATTGCCAACCTTCCACCTCATTCTAATGGCAGGGTTGTCCCTACACCGTATATGGTACTTTGGTCCCGCCTAAACTGTGGCGTACGCGAGATTTTGGTGCAATGGCTCGGATTGCCTGTTGAAGAAGCTACATGGGAAAAAGTTTCAGATTTCCAGCATGCTCATCCACACTTCGAGCTTGAGGACAAGCTCCTTGTCGAGGAGGGGAGTAATGATGTGCACAAGGATGCATTTGTGGGTACGAAACATAGCAGGAAGAGGATCGGCCCTTTAAAATAGGAGATTTGATAGGAGATTTGCAACATCCCTTTAAAATGGGAGATTTGCAACATCTTAGCTTAGGAGTCTATTTAAATATTTAGTATGATAACTAGTAGGTCAGCATTCCTATTTCTACATTAGTCATTCCTATTCTTGTTCGAAGTCCTATTTAAGGAACTTCCTAAATAAACTAATGTAACCAGCCTCTGTATAAGGCTACACTATTTATGAATAAAGCATTAGACAATTTATCATAGAAATATTGCTTAAGAGGAAGAGACCTTGTCACAGACAGGTCTCCCTCTTGCGTAGAAACATAGGGTCTTCTAGGAAAGGGAAGAACTGCAACAAGGGAAATCAAGAGGACTTCCTGGTGGATCGTCCCATGACTAGAACCTACGCTTGGACCCATATCACAAACACTTGTGAATGAATGATCACTAACACTCTCTTATCATTTGTAATAGAATGGTATCTTCATTTAACATAAAGAAATGATAAGGTCGAAGATAGATGAATTAATTGTTATGAGACATGTCCATGACACCTTCCAATGTATCTCAGAGATTTTGGTGAAGAACCATCCTTCGGGAATTTGCATTTATCCACATACCTAAAGCCAGATTATATCAATGAACTTCAGTAAATACTAAATAATCAACTGAAAACCACAAGATTACTTTAAAGAATGCTCCATACTTGGCTGTTGGATCATCCCAATTCTTAGCATTTCCTTCATTTACTGAATAAATCTTTCCTTTCTTTGGAATCTATAACAAGAAGCATGAATTTTAGAATCATTAGGGTTATCTGATTCAAGTAGCACCAGAAGTTTCATTTTTCATTTAAAAGCAAGACGCATTTTTTATTCACAGACTCGTTCAAACCATACACCTCCATAAAGGGATCCTCAGTTCATCCCCTGTTTCCATACTAGAAAATTACACAGAAAAACCTAAAAATACACAATTAATATTGTAGCTTACAAGCACGGTCAAGTGATTAAACAGTAAAACAAAATTGTCCATGCAAAAGTAAAATCCAAAAGCAATCGAAGTCAAGTTTCATGGTTAAGGAGTATTGTTGTAATTACAAGTACTAATAACTTAGTAAACAGGTTTTTTTTTTCTTTAGCAGGTTTAAGAGCTTCACTCTTTGTCTTTGTTACATAGATCACATATCGATAAATTGGTATAATCTTAAACAGTTAGTCCAACAATCAGAATCAAAGGTACCTTGATATCAGGGTGAGTAAGTATGAACTCTCCAAGCGATGGATCAAGGGTGAATCCATTAACACCACTTCCAGTGCTCAGCACAAGCTGCATAATAAACCATCCTTTTGCAATAAGTTGAGCGCATGATGATCCTTAATTTAAACTGGCCATTGGAGAAACTTCATGAATCAAATTTTGACGCCTTAACCAAAGACAGCCTAAAAGAATTAATATCCAGGCCATCCCTAACCCAGATGCTATAGGTATGAGAAAAAAACATGAATGGACGAAAAACTGGGTATTAGAATGTTACTGAGTGTTGCTCTTCATACCGTACAAGAGCTTCCATACATGCAATAGCCAGCTGCCAACATGTTCTTTCCAGGTTGCAGGACATCCTCTAGAGTTGGATCATGGTCCTGCTTCACCATGTAAATCCCAAAAATCTGGATGAAAGAGAAGAGACTCAATACACAACTCCAACCTCAAGTTATTCTAAACAAAACCCATTAATTTAAGTGCAAGTAATGGATGGACAGAAAAGTAAATATCCTGTAGAATGATTCTGCATGATGTGTATACCGTGCCAATGGAAACTCCACAATCAATGTTGGAAGATCCATCCAATGGATCGAAAACAACGCAGTACCTGTTCACATGGGATGTATACAACATTTATGCTTAAAAAGAGTCCAGAATTTGCAACCTAAAAGAAAGAAGAGAAAGCAAGAGGATGGATGGTGAATACTTTCCACGCTTAGCAGGCTCAACAAACGTGGCCTCTTCATCCTCTTCTGAGACAAGGATGCACTGCCAAATAACTCAAAATCGTTAAACGAAATGAGGAGATATTGAAACAAAGCTCTTTCAAGTAGATAATCCTGAAACTTACAGAATGTGTTGAAACAAAGCTCTTTTAAATAGATAATCCTGAAACTTAAAGGAGGTATCGAAACAAAGCTCTTTTAAATAGATAATCCTGAAACTGACAGGAGGCATTGAAACAAAGCTCTTTTAAATAGATAATCGTGAAACTTATATTGAAACAAAGCACTAAATAGATAATCCTGAGACTTACAGGAGATATTGAAACAAGGCTCTTTTAAACAAGTAATACTGAAACTGAGAGGAGGTATTGAAAAAAAGCTCTTTCAAACAGATAATCCTGGAACTTACAGAAGGTATTGGAAAAAAAGCTCTTTTAAACAGATAATCCTGGAACTTACAGAAGGTACTGAAAAAAAACTCTTTTAAACAGACGATCCTGAAACTTACATGAGGTATTAAAACAAAGCACTTTTAAATTGCAGCTCATTTTTCTGCACTACAGATTGGCCATGTTAGGAAGAGGGATAGCAGCAAATCTGACAAGCAGTATGGAGAGTAGATGGGGATTGGAGTAATTCTGGCTTACGTGGTCTCATAAGTATCACTTAGATATCAAGATGTAGACGATTACTAGGAACCATAACTGTATGTAATCTAGAACTTTTGGGCTATTCTAGATCTTTTGTACTCTAGAATGTATATATATTTCTTTAATGAAATCTGTTAATTTTCTGGGAAAAAAGGCACTTTTAAATAGATAATCCTGAAACTTACAGTTCGTCCACTGCTGACTAAGGCCTTAATGAAAACTTCATTAGAAAGGACATCAAGTTTCTTTTGCTCTTCACCCTGTTATGAAGACAACCCAGAAGAATTAATAATAAATCAATGGGAAAGGAGAAATCTTGGGAGCAAATGGAAAAAAAACATTAACTTGCCTGAACGTTGGTCTCCCCAGCAAGTCCTATGAGCTTGGCAAGACCCGCCTGCACCAATCAAATTGAAATCAATATGATCCGACGCAAACGAACATTTACGTAATGGTAATGGGTTATTTATAAAGAAAGAAAGGAAGATGAAGAGACCTTGCTAACAGCAGAACAAACGAACTTGCAGCCGAGGACAATGTGACTGAGCAAGATAGTGAAGTCACCACGCGACTCAGCGTGTTTGGACTGCTCGGTCAAAACGTACCTGGTTATGGTCATCAAATCGGTGCGGTGAGCGTCGGCCTCGTGATCCATCGGAGGCGTAAGAGGAGTGTGTATGCGTGTAATGTATCTGTGTAAATCATCTTATGTGTAAATAATATATATATAGATATATAAGAGGCATGGTCTATCTGATACACGTGGAGGCGTGGCACTGAGGACTGAGGTGTGTGGCCGTCACTCAGGATAACGCCTCTCTGCTGTCTTATTATTCGACGGTTATAAGGTTGTTTTTTGGGTTCTTGTTAATTTCTACCCTTTGCTGAAGATGGCAGCTCAGATAACTGCGTGCTGACTCTGCTTTGCTTCATCAGCACAGGACACAGGACGAGGACGAGGACGAGGATTAGGATGAGGATGAGTGTGGTGGACTTCGAGGTCCTTTCTTACACATTTCTTCCTATTCTTTTACAAATTGTAAATATGTTATTCCTGTTCGCTTTTCCATACTATTAATTACTTTCGAAGCCATTAGGCGATTGAAGTCAGGATACACATTTCTCCTTTATTCAAAGTAGAGAAGAATGAGATGCTGTGCGCACCGTTGGCTTGAAAATTGGTAGAGAATAATATAATGTCATTGTCACTGGAATCCAATGGCAGAAATTTTAAGCAATTTATGGAGGGAGTTTTTCTGATTTTTTTTCCTTTTACATTTATTTCTTAGTTTTTAAAAACATTGGGACAACAAAGTTTAAAATAAATGTTAAGTCTTTTAAAATTTTATTATTTTAAAGTAAAATATTTAAATTTTTGATTTACTTTTTAAAACTCAAATTAAAAACTTATGTCTTTTTGTTTTTTTTGTTAACGCAACTAATGAAACCATTTTCAATATGAGTTATGAGCATTCAGAAATTTTACGAATACATGGACGGTGGCACCCACATAGACTGATGGACTTAGCTCATAATTCACGACCCACTCATTTTTCCTAAACTAACTCCCACTTTTGAGCCTTAATTTTTCCCTTCCTTAGGTATATGTCTTCTGACCAACAAGAAGTCGTGACCCATTTCATGTGAGTCGTCATCATTTATCTCTTCCCTTGTCTTCATTTAGGTTAACAAAATCTTTTGGTAAGAAAGGAGAAGAAATATTTGGGGGAGATTTTCTTAGAAGAAAATGAACCAACAATGAAACTCTTTCACTTAAGAATTTCAGTTCTACCTTGCATGAAAGGAGAGAGGGTTACAAGAACATGCAAGATATCTTTCTTACCTCCCAATTTCAGTTATGCATGAATGGAAGAAGAGAGAGGCATCCAATGTATCACTTCTTTCATTAATCAATCATAAAGTAATCAATAAATGAGACTCTCTTCATTTATCTTTAAAATGGCTATATGAAAAGACTATAACCTACAATTGAATAAGCAATTTCGGTTTTGGTAAGAAGAAAGAAGGAAGATGGTCCATCTAATGTACATCTTTCATCTTTAATCTAATGAATGCTAATAGGTTACATGC
>JAOTBA010000006.1:12433924-12446010 GCA_025629845.1 Erythroxylum squamatum | reverse complement strand
ATAAGTTCAAGCATGGTGATTAGGTAGCATGGGCACACTATGGAACTATTGTAAGTGAATTTTTGGATCGTAATGAGCATGAAGATGAATTGATGATGTTTACATGGAATCAAAGATGAAAAAAAAAATTATAACCCTTCATGGTTATAGGCACGCATGCTCAAGTTTCACGGTTTTAAGCAAGAGAGTTGGGTTCCGGATACGGGATCCATCACTACCACTTGCTTCTCTAATGAAATCTCTTTGAATATTTTGTGATTTCTCTTCCTCCATATTGCAAAAACAAAGCAATTAAATGTAGTCTTTAGAAAATCCTCGTCCTCTCCCATCGTACAAGACATCTGATTAGCCCACCTTAACATTTCAGTCTACTTTGTTTCTCTGCGGCAATAATTCAGTAGTTGCTGAATGAAAGACCATATAGAACTAGAATATTGACATTGGAAAAAGAGGTGAGGTATGGTTTTTGGAACAATTTCGCATAGAACACACACATGATTCTCAACACCCCCATATAGTATGTCCTTGGTTCTTAGCCTATGTTTGGCTACTAACTAACTGATAAACAGGCTTTAGGATTCAGAGTTTTCTTCTAGATGACTTCACACCATTACACCTTAGGACCTTGAGAGCTAATTAGTTAAAAACATGATTCATTGGTGAATGTCCTGGATGAATCAAGCAACTAGATTATTCTGTCCTCTACCATTGCATTAGCATGATACTTTGGCAGATAACTTGCCATAATATTAGCCCCTCTAAATCCACAGCTGCAGCTGTCAGCCAGAATCACTTTGTTCATATAACTTTTTCATATGACCAAGTGATGACAACCAAATACCAAATTTTACTTGCAATTGATAGGCAATCATTTCACTTTTTATAGCGTCAAGACTTGACTAGGATTTGAGTTTTGGTAAAGAAAGAAACTTTTAGTTGACTTGTTTTCTTAGCAAGTTAGTATACTAAGTATTTCAACTTGCATAATATTGTCACCAAATAGGTGTTAATAACTACAAATGCAAGGTTTTAAGACACTGCTCGAGTGAGTAGAATCAACTTAATAATTAATTAGTAACCCTGGTCACGCTAGACTATAAAGACAACCTGACGAAATATAGATTTGATTGGAAACTCAATAAACTTCTCTTTGACAGGGTAAGTAATTCACTTTGACTGAATAAATAGATTCTTCATTTCTGACAAGCTGCTCAAGCCACTATGCTTGGAAATGCTCTAGTGATATATATCTATAAATAAGTAAGCATTCTTAACGGCTTCCTATAATTGGCAGGACCAACACTTCTATGTCTTCCTATACAATCTGCGTTATGACTGAATATTTCCTGTTTAGGTTGTCACTTGTATCACATAAACTTGGAAACAAGTAACCTTTTCAGGAAGCAGCATTTCATAAATTATACATAAATAGCAAATCAAGAGAGAGTTAAAATTTTCAGTCAAACTGAAACAGAATATTGTTCAATCAATTCCAAAACTTGTTATCAATAAAAAGTTGTATCGAATTACTCGTATTTTTGACGTTAAATCTTTCTTTCTATTATTTTTGGTCGACTAACATCAACTAGAAAAGGAGAATGTAGGGAGCAGCACTAGACGCCTCGGTATAAGCAGAGTGCAGCGTTATTCTGGCACACAAACCAAATACATGGTGGGACAACATAACCTTCCATTCTTACAAAATCCCTTCGCCTTCACTTTATCCTCTTTCCTATGCACAGACATAAAATTATCAAAGCAAAGAAAGTGCACAAAGATCGAGATTAATTTATAGTCAACTAGATACTTCCAATAGATTTGGTTAGCCCGAAGGTGACAGCCATAGCCACCCAGCCTCCGATCAAAACCCTCAAGGCAGACCTAACTGGCGGTGCCTTCCCCATCACCGCCCCCAACCACCCAAAGACGAACAAAGCCAAGGTGACCGCCGCTACCACCACTCCTAATCTCACTTTATAATCCTTTATGAATAATGCAACTAACAAGGGCATCATTGCACCCACTGAAAACGCAAGAGCAGAGGCTGCAGCTGCCTGCAGTGGATTTGGCAAGCTCTCCTTTTCTCCATGTCCATTATTTTCTCTCTCTTCTCTATTTTGATGATCATTTCTTTGTTTGTCTCTCTTTATCTGAGCTAACTCTATGTCCAGTTGTGAGTACACTGACACAAACTCTCCTATGGCCATGCTACAAGCTCCGGCAACTAATCCAGCGAACCCAGCTAGTATCATGGACTTTATGTCTTGTTTTACAGATCCCACACCAATCATAAGTGATGCAGTGGAGACCAAACCGTCGTTCGCTCCAAGGACGGCGGCTCTTAGCCATTGTGCTCTTTTTGAGTAGTCAAACTCCTTGGTTTGAAGCTCTAGGGGTGTTTGTTGCTCGGGATCATCGACAGGGAGAGCATATTTGGCATCATTGGGAGATGCTCGCTGGCTTGCCATGGAGGCAAAAACAAATAGAGGATATGTATGGTTAGAAAATTTGTTATGTGAAGAGAAGAAGGTGATGGCAGAGAAATGTGGAGGACACACGCCTCCAGGAAGGGCATTTATGGAGCGAGATCATTTGAGGCAGTGGAAGACAAAAGTGGAGGAACACCACATCTGATAAGAAATCTATAGCAGATCCGTCATATCGCCCAATAACCATGCTTGTTGAATATGATACTGTTACAATAGTAAACGTGTCTGTTATATTAAGAAAATTAATGATAATGCTACCCAAAACACTAGTCTAATCCTCTGTCCAATATTACTCTGTCTTATTCTGTCTTATGGAATCTCAACCATTTATTTTGTGGGACCTACACGGGACCCACACAAATAAATGACTAAGATTTATTGGACAGAATAAGACACCATAATATTAAACAGAGGATCTGGACTTTCAAAACACTGGTAAGGTTTATTGAACATTTATCAGATGACAGAAAGAAGTATAAACTTGGAAATGAAATACACGAGACAAGTTGACAAATCAAGAACAAATTAGAAGAACCTAACAAGCGAATAGAAAAAAATTATCGACATGAGAATTGAAAATAAGAGATTAGTTTGCCCTAATCTAACAGTAACTGAAATATTGTTATACATATTAATATGAAGCTTTGTCTATTTTCCTTTTCTTCATTTGACTGAAATATTGTTATACATATTAAAATGAAGCTTTGTCATTTAACTGAAATATTGTTATACATATTAATATGAAGCTTTGTGTATTTTCCTTCTCTTCATTAACCCAAATGGAATGGAGGAGTTATGGCTTACCAAGATAGCCTCTCTTTGGACCACTTCGCCTGAAGATTGCATATTACCAACGGGATTGCACGCATATGCCCTACTTTATGGTCACTATTTTCTTGTACCGTTCAAAGTCTAACTGATTGTGGAAATAACGTTCGATTAAGAAATATAAAAGCAGGGGTAAATATCATTAGAATTAAATGTGCTAACAATTATATTATAGATTCAAACAATCAGCGGAGGTCAAATCCAGAAATGAAGAATTCGAAAATGAAAAAGTCCCAGAGACAAAGGGAAATTAAGATACAAGACAAGTATTCTCCAGCTAGCCTAATTACTATATACATGTGGCAGTCAGGGCAATAAATCTGTACCTTCAACATGCATACACTTTACGGTAGTTATACCAAACGGGTCAGTTCTCAGCTCATGACTAAAGCATGACAATCGCACGACACAATGAAGATGTAAACACGTCTCCCTACAAAAGTTGAAGGAAAAGAAAAATGGTTACACAAAAGGACTGAGAAAGAACCCGTTTCAAGCGTTCCATTTCATCGGTTACACTTGCTCAAGTCTTCTACTTGACGGGGAAACACAGAAATATATAGAACCAAAAATATTCATGAGCAGTTGTAAATTTTGAGTCCATATCTTTAGCCCGAGTCATTGATCCGAACTTGTGTTAAACTTTGGCAGTTATATTTAAGTTTCTTAATAATTAGTCAGTTCAGATTTCTTACTTGAAACTTCCCAGGGTTTATGTGTTAATATATACCGCATGTTATATATATATTAATTGATTAATCATTTTAAGTTTGGGATAATCTCTCCTTATAATCACATTCTAACCATCCGCAAGCCATCTCCGAACCGCTAACCATGCTGTTGGATGGCCTTAGCAGATAAAAATTCTATAAATTTATTCATAAGACGCTTCACAGATGGAGTTATTTACATCCATGGCCTGGCAAAAGGGCTACCTTCATATGTAGAATTTGTAAAGGTTAAATAGTAAGTTTAAGAACTTTTTCCTAATCACTTTAACGACAACACCTTTACCTATCAAATTAATTTCATTATAAAAAAGTTGGTTTCTTAATATTTACATAATAAAATTAAACATCTAGCTGTTTATACAGTACTTAAAGTGGAATAGGAATCAAAAGATGAGTTTTTTTTTATACCAAACTTCTAATTAAGATATAATATCTAATACTAAATAAGAATAGTGATAAAACTATGACAAAGTAAAATTACAACTACAAAGTCTTACTGATACATGGGCTCTAGAGAGGTCCAGAAGTAAGCAATCTTACCCTTAAGTGATAGCAATAGCGAAACTGTTTCCGATAAACCTATATATATATATATATACATATACATATACATAGTAAAATAATTAAGTAATAATAATTAAAAGTAAAATAGACGTAAAAGATAAAATCCTAATAGATTTTCATTTGTTTTGAGACAATTTTCAATAAAAGTTAGATTTATCTACATTATTCTTATTGTTATCCATATATATGCGGGAGATTTTGATTTGATCTACATATAGACATTACTTAGAGAATTTATATGTAGATTATCTTTGCCATATATATATATTAAGGATTGAATCATGATTTAGAAATAGACCTATAAGATGCTTTCAGTATTAGAATCACCAATTGTGAGACTCCAAAAAACTCATTACACTAAGAAAAATTAATTTTAGCAATAGAAATTATTGACGGAAAATACTAACCTTTTGTAGGTAAACAAATTTGACGACGGAAATTACAGACGGAAAGAGCTATAGGAGAAATGCGCATAGGTAAAATTTCCCGACAAAATTATAAATTTTGTCGCTAAATTTTCCAACGAAATTACAATTTCTGTGACTAAATTTCACGACGGAATCAAAATTTCCATCGCTAAATATTCCAATGGATTTACAATATTTGTCGCTCAAAAATGAGGAAATTTGATCAAACCTACATCAATTTCCCATAAGGAATTCCCTAAAGAAACTCCATTTCGTAGGGAAATTACTTATGGAATCACCATATCATAGGGAAATTACCTACAGAATCACCTTTTCGTAGGGAATTTCCTTATGGAAATTTTTTTCCATCGGTAAATGTCATACGTAATTTTTACCAGAAACCATTAGCGCCTATTTTTACGACGACTTTTATTATTTCATCACTAAATTTCGTACGCAATTTTTACAACACTTTCGCTTTATAAAGCAACAAAGTGAATTTTTTTAGACAACAATTTATATCAATAAAAACAACAGTTTATTCTTTCATTACCAATAATATTTAGGTAAAATCAAACCCTTTTCATTATATAGGTAATATTTGTATGTACATTAAAAGCAATATATAGATATTAACGTACGTCTTAATCTCTTATGTACTATCAAATGTAAACGACAAAAAATTGCATTTATATATGATATCATATTGAAAGTAATCATACATCCAAATGTCAATGACTAAAAAACTGCATTTATATATGCTATCGTATAGTCCTTATGAACATAATGAAATTTAACCATTAAGATGTTTACAATATAATAACCAAAAATTATTTAGCTAAGCTATGCACATATATTATCTTCCTCTAATCCATATGAAATATAAGTGTGTATCAACACTTAAAAATTCTTCACAAAGTATCTTCTTATCTACTCTTATTCATCACCTTTCTCAAAAAATAAAACCAATAAGTAAATTACAATTATTCCAAAACAACTATGCTCATTAACAGGTTGATATATCTAAAGAATGAACTACCAACTACTTTATTATAACCTCGATTTAATAAAGAGAAAATAATGTAGTTCAAAAAGTAACAACATAATGATTCAGTTATTACATAAAGTACAGCAGAACCAACTCAAGTATCATCTGATCAAACATTTAACAAGATTAAGAGATCAAGAAAGCTTTTCACAGTAAATACAAACTCGCTTAATGTGTTACTTGCATGCTTATACTAACACATTTCCTCCCTGCTGAAGGATTAGACCAAAGACATAAATATTACACTGTGGTCCAACTAACTGCATATAATAAGGTTAAACAACAACAAAAAAAGAGTAAGCATTTTTAAGAAAGCAAATCAATAACTAATGAAACACATTTTTTCTTCACAAACAAGAAGGTAAAGTATAGATGACATTACTTGCATAAAAATACTAGACAGAGACTAGGTCAGTATGTATACACATACATTAATCATTTCTTTGACTTTAAGCAAGCATTTCATAGCCAGACTAATTAGCTAAAGCATATTTCTAATTACCCTAATACAAGTGAAGCAATAGTCTCCCATATGTTAGAAAACTTTCAACACTCAAGCTTGTTCACTATTCTTGAGCGAAAATTTTCTCAACAAACAATGTTGGAAGGTTCAAATAAACTATCTGAGGAAGTAAAGAACACTATGTTTGAAGGAAATAGTACCTGGGCAATTTATAGTGACTGGGTTGCCAACGCCACTTGACGTAGAGATTATCAGGCCTACCATTCTCTGAACAGCTAAACCCTGCATCTATAAAAACAATCTTTGCTCTTTTACAGAGGATATTTATCATCCCAAACCTAATTCCCATAAAAAATATTGCTGCCATCACCACCCTTATCGAGAAATCTCGGCAATACTTTATGGGTATTTATTAAATCTGCTGTTGATGACAATGGTATTCAAAAGCTTCCTTACTAGGAACTGAGAAGATACTTCAACAATAATCAAACACAACAGGACGTAAAGAAAAATACCAATTCTAAAATTACCAAATGCACATATCCCTCCAAAATCTACACAATTCTACTCAACAAACCTGTTAAGTCAAGATGACTTCACGTCTATTAATTTTAGTGACAATCAAATAATAATAATATTAGAAATAAATGAACTATTTTGATAAGTGTGTTAAGCGTGCAGCAAAACACAGAAGATACAAAACACAGAAGAAGCGCGGAAAACACAAAAGATACAAACACAGAGGGAAGAAAACACAGAGGGAAGAAAAAATAGAAGGAAGAAAAAACATAAGGAAGAAAACACAGAAGGAAGAAAACACAGAAGAAGAGTAAAAACACAGACGATACGAAGATGAAGACACGATAGTACGTCGGACGGTTAGTCAGTTTGAGTTAGTTACATAACTCAACTGAATAATGGTTTCTACAAGAAACAAGAAGCAGTTGAAGACGAAAGCTATAAATACAATTCGGAGTCAAAGACTGAACTAGTTGTTGTTGAAAAGTATTTTAAACTTTAGCAAAATTCTGAATTCGTTGTACAAAACACGAGAGCTATCTTTACTGTAACAAAGCTCACAATATCTTTCTATTGGGAGAAATGAAAAGCTGAGAGCCTGGAGAAGTTATGAGAGTGAAAATAATACTTGGTGTAAGAGACCTGAAGTGGCTCTGTAAGGGAAAGAATACTTGTAACTTTGGATAAGTTTAGTGAAATCTCAGAAGAATTCTAAAGACTGAACGTAGCCCAAGGTTTGGGGTGAACCAGGATAAAATCGTCGTGTCCATCTTCTAACTTTCTACTTTAATTTCTATTGCTTTTATACAAGTATATAGAATTCAATTGCGATTTAATCATGTAGATATTTTCATATAAACATTGTGATGTTCACTTAATAGCATTGAAAAAGTTAGTTTTCAAAGAAATATCAAAGGGGATTGTATTCATGAAAAGGATACACAATTCAACCCCTCTTCTTGTGTGTTTAGTATATTATACGTAAAGATTATACTAACAAGTGATTTACTTCAAATCTCTTACCATGAAAGATAGATGCTACAGTAAGTTTACAATCAGCCATATTAAACCTTTATAGCACTCGCTCAATGTATGCTCTTTGTGAGAGGCTCAATGAGTGTTGAGATCTGTCCTAGTGGATATGTATACCAAGGAAAAAAGATGCTTCACCTAAATCCTTCATGGCAAAATGTTTAGCCAAAAATTGCTTTAGCTCATGCAATATGGTCAAGTCATTATCCATGTACAATAATAGGAAGATAACTTTGCTCCCCCCTAATCTTATAGTATAAGCATCTTTCAACTTTGTTTTCCACAAAGTCGAATGAGGTCAAATCCTCATCAAACATTAGGTACCATTGTTTAGAAGTTTGTTTTAGACTGTATATTGATTTAGTCAGCTTACAAAATTTTTCAGTTGCATCTTGATCCTGAAATCCTTCAAGTTGCTCCACATAGACCTCCCCATAAAGGTCACCATTCAGGAAAGCAATTTTAACGTCCATCTGATGTAGCTCCATGTCATAATGAGCTATTATTGCCATAATCACTCTAAATGCATCTTTCGAGGATACAGGAGAGAAGGTAACATTAAAGTCAACTCCTTCTCTATGAGTGAATCCCCTGACAACCAAATGCACCTTAAACCGCTCAACTTGACCCTGTGGCTTCTTGGTCTTAAATAGCCACTTGCAACTGACAGACCTGTAATGTTGAGGTAAATCAATAAGCTCCCATACCTTATTATGTCTCATAGATTGCATCTTATCCTTCATCGCTTTCCACCACATGTCCACATGGGGTCCAGAAATGGCTTCTGTAAAAGTAACTGGATCCATAACATGTCGTATGTCATAATCTTGCTTACCCAAATAGACTATGTAATCTGATCAGATAGCAGGTCGCCTCTGTTTGCTGGATCTGGGCAACTACATAGGTTCCTGTACCTTAGAAACCTCTTCTTAAGTAGGTATAAGTCCCTATGCCTGCATAGGCATGGTACTCAGACCTTCATCCACCGGACCTGACTGTACGAGGGGTAGATACGAAAAGATCGTAGTATCCATCCTGCAATATCCTAGAGGATATGAAGATCCTCCCTCATCATGGGCATCATATTCCAAAAACTTAACCGTTTGTTATTCCACTATTTTAGCCCCTCCTTCTCTAAAGTAAAATCTGTAGCCCTTAGAGTAGTCAGGATAACCTACCAAATAGCAATGAGTGGAATGAGGTTGCAGTTTGCTCTTATAAGGATTATATAATCGTACCTCAGTAGGACAGCCCCACACACGAATGTGTGCAAGACTTAGCTTCCACCCTTTTCAGAGTGTAAAAGGCGTCTTGGATATTGACTTACTTGGGACTCTATTCTAGATATACAATGTCGTCTTGATGGCTTCACCCCACAGGTATTTGAGTAGGTTAGCCCTGCTCTACAATGACCTCATCATGTCCTTTAGGGTGCGATTGTGCCTTTCGACCACACCATTTTGCTCAGGACTACCTGGCCTAGTGAACTAAATCACTATTCCAACCGATTCTAAATACCTAACAAACTAACCCTTTTCTGTCCTGCAACCCCATGTTTGTCATAGTATGCCTCTCCCTTGTCAGATTTGACAATCTTTATTAATTTTTCTAACTAGCTCTCAACCTCAGTCTTAAAGATCTTGAACTTATTAAGAACTTCAGACTTTTTCTTAAGTAAGAACACATAGCCATAGCGGGAATAATTGTCTATAAACATCAGAAAATATCTAGCATTGCATAATGTGACTATATGGGGACCACTAACATCTGTATGTATAAGGTCCAATAAACTAGAAGCATAAGTTGACCCTTTTTCTTTATCTTAGTCAACTTACCCCTATAACAATCGATACATGTTTTCAGATCACTGAAGTCTAAACTTAGGAGAATGCTATCCTTTATCAATCTCTCAACCCTCTCCCTGGAAATGTGACCAAGACGTTTATGCCACAACATATGCGATGTTTACTTTATGAAGGCTCTACTTTGAGTAACAGGTTCGACAATATAAGAAGAGGCATGCATTTTGTTAGGAGTAAGACACATTCTATATAATCCGTAGGATAAGAAGACTGATAGATATGAAATGCATCGTATTTTAGGGTATAGTTTGATATGTATTTAGCCGTTTATTTGATTGTTTAGTATGTGTTTAGGGTAGAATTGTGTTAATTTGTGATTTATTTGTGTTTTAAGTGTTTTATGGGTTAAAAAATCCGTTGAGCTTAAATATAATGTTTTTGATGTACTTTGATGTGTTTGTTAGTGTTTCAGGGTAAAGATTGAAAAACGGAGGAATTTTGGAGCAAATTGGGGCCAATTGTATAGGCCACAATTGTGACAGAATGGCCTAACATAGGCCACGATTATAGTCTGCAGGGCAGGGCCACGGTGGTGGCTTGCGTCGAGCAGATGCGCAGCCACGTCCAAACTTCGCGTTTCAAGAGATTTTTGAACCTTTCTACCCCGAAAAAACCCTAACTCAACCCTAAATACAAAAGAACAATAAAACAACAAGAACATAAAGAAGGAGCTTTTGCATCAGTCACTTTTGGAGAGAAACCCTAGAGAAAATTGTTGAGAGATTGAGAAAGAGAAGAAGGAAGAGAGAAGTGAAGAAGAATCCGACATCATCGTACTTCTCGGATTAGGAGTTTCTTACGTCGTTGCCTCCCATCTCCATTCAAGATCATATTTCCTGTTATTTTCCATTTTTATTATTGTATAGAATTGGGAATAGCAGTTTGATGATAGGATTTGTGAATGTTGAGATGTTCTAAACTCACCTTTAGGTTTTTTATCTTTGATTTAATGAAATATGATTTTTTTATGTTTATTGGATTCATTGTGATTGATTATGTGATTGCATAATTCGGTAATAAACTGAGTGTGAATCGAATGAAAATTTATTAAATTAGGCTAACGAAAGTTAGGTGATTTAAGAAGAATGAGAAATTAATCAAATCTGTAATTGTTATGAAGAGAGATCTCGCATAGGTTCCCAATAGTTTATTGGACAACTTCATATCTAATTACGATTTTGGATAGGTTGTTAATTGAGAGATTGCAATTTTCCATAATCTAATTAGGGTTTATAGGGTTAATGGTTATAACTAATCAACCTTAAGATCGTCTAGAACCAGTAATCCGATAAGTCATAATCGATTAGGTTAGCATTAAAGATAGGTAAATCATTCTTTCTCTCAATTGATAGTTTTTTTTGGTTAGTTCTTGAGTGTGTTGCAATAGCTAAATTGTTAATATTTTCGTAATTGATTTTTGGATTGAATTGAATTCTTGTTTTAGTTTGCTATCTTATGAATTTCTGTGAATTGTGTTGGCCTTACATTTTAGGACTAAATTATCCCTCATCGTGGGATCGACACTTTAGGTACTACATGAATGACCCATGTGCTTGCGAATTTTTTAGATTAACTAATTAAAACTTACATACATCAGAAAACCACGATCAAGTTTTTGACGTCGTTGTTAAGGAGACGTAAATTAGTTTGATTCTTGTAGTCTAAGGTTTTTTAATCATCTTTAGTTTAAAAAAAACTGGGCATAAAGTAGACAACACATCAACTTGGATATCATCAGACAACAATGGGGAATCTCAAGAGTTGAACGCTAAAAAGAGATGGAAAGAATGATGGTGGAGGAAATATATCATAGAGGGCGACGAACCTTTATGAGCATCACGAGGCCATAACTCAATGCCTATCGTCAAGGGATTACGCAACCACCGGTGCAAGCGAATACGTTCGAGATCAAACCATCACTGCTAAACATGTTGCGAACCAACAAGCAATTCTATGAGTTAGCCAATGAGGATCCCAATGCTCATTTAGCGAATTTCTTAGAAATTTGCAACACCTTCTGATATATTGGGATGTCGGATGGTGCTGTTAGGATGAGGTTTTTTCCTTTTACACTTAGGGATCGAGCCAAGGCCTGGTTAAATTCTCTCCACCCATCCAACATCACAACTTGGGAGCAGTTGGT
>JAOTBA010000006.1:12362851-12373939 GCA_025629845.1 Erythroxylum squamatum | reverse complement strand
CAAGCTTAGTAGTGAAAGCTTTAAACTTTGAAGATAACTTTGAGTAAGTCAAATAATCTGAAATAGGATATTTAGTACATGATCTTACCCCCTTTCGTAGTGCAATTGGCACATCCAATTCACTTACCATAGTTTCTCTAGGAGTAGGTTCGTGGTCCAATGATTGGCCTTGTTGAGGAGCTTTAGGCCTTCGAGAATACATTAAGGTTGGTTTTTCGGGAATTGGTTCTCCCACTGAATTGGACTGGACAATTTTAGGTTCAATGGTAGGTATTTGCGGTGTTTGTGGGTTTTGTGGGAGGGTTTTGTGAGATAGGAAGTGATATGCTTGGGTCCCAATAAATCTCTTCATTGGATGTCTGCCTTTGAAGGGACGTATTGGTAAAGTATGGTTGTTTTTCGAAAAAAGTGACATCATATGAAACAAAGAATTTGTTTGTAGACGGTGAGAAACACTTATAACCGTTTTGAGTGGGAGAGTACCCAACAAACACACATTTAATAGCTCGTGGGTCAAGTTTGCTTCTATTTGGTTGATTGTTGTGTACGAAAACAGTACACCCAAAGACTTTAGAAGTAAGAGAATTAAGGAGCTTAATGTGAGGAAATTGTTCCAGAAGAACACCTAATGGGGTTCAGAATTTACGATTTTTTTAAGGAAGACGATTTATCAATTATGAGGCAGTTAGAATGGCTTCTCCCCAATAGGAATTTGGAACAAAGTTGGTAAACATCATAAATCGGGCTACCTCTAAAAGATGACAATTCTTTCTCTACGCTATCCCATTTTGTTGTGAGGTATAAGCACAAGAGCTCTGGTGAATGATCACATTCCCACTGAGATATTGAATAAAATCAGTTGAAAAATATGCTCTCCCATTGTCTGTACGCACTACTTGAGTAGAGGTTTGGAATACATTTTGGATGAGTTTGTAGAACTGTTTAAAGATATGATGATTGGCTTCAGATTTGTCTTTCATTAGATATATCCAACATACCCTTGTATGATCATCAATGAAACTGATAAACCAACTAGTACCGGTTAGACTTGTAACCTCTAGCGGGACCCCAGATATCATTATGAATTAATTGGAAAGGTTTTGAAGGTATGTATGAGTGTATGGGATAAGTATTTTGCTTTGTTTTGCAAGGACACATTGCTCACAATATAAAGAAATATGATCTTTATTGATGAAAAGTTTTGGATATAAGATTTTCAAATATGGGAAATTGGGATGACCAAGGCGTTGATGCCATAACATAACATCAAAATTTGACATAACTGAAAGAGAAATCCTATGTGTTGATTTGGATTCAGTAGGAGTACTCTTTCCCGAGAAGTAGTAAAGTCCATCTTTCTCCTCAGCACTGCCAATCATCTTCCCTGAACACCGGTCCTGAAATTCACAATGAGATGGAAAGAATGTCACAATACAATCCATGTCCTTGGTTAATTGACTGACAAATAGTAGATTATAAGTTAACTTAGGCACATAGAGAACAATATTTAATGTCAGGTTTGGCAAACAAACTCTCCCTTGACCAATAGCTGGTGACCCTTTTTCATCCGCGACCCAGACATTAATTTTCTGGTTACATGGCTCATATTTTTCAAAGATATTCAAAGACCCAAGACATTCAAGGACCTAGTCATGTGGTCTGATGCACCTGTGTCCACAATCCAGAGATTTTGACTTAGGGACTTTGATAATAATGATTGACACAAGTTACCTTTATGCCCTAGTGTTGCAGTAGAGGTTTGTTGGTCATGTGAGTCTTTCTCAGTTGTGATTTTTGTCTGATTCAAGAGTTGATGGAGTAGTTCAATCTATTGGGGGGACAAGTTTAGCCCTGTGGATTTGCTGATATCGGATTTTGCTACATTTGCTGGTCCACATTTTTGTTGAACTCTTTGGCTTTTAGGTTTCCAATCTAGTGGTTTCCCATGTAATTTCTAGCAGGTCTCACGGGTGTGGTAGGGCTTATCACAGTGGTCACACCACTGCTTGTTCTTGGTTTCTTGCTCTCGCTTTTGGTAAGTAGACTCCTTTCGAGAGTTTGCCACTAAAGCTGAGCCTTGAGAGGTTTGTTCATAAGTGTGTGAGGTAAGCATGACCTTTTTCCTACTCTCTTCCCTACGAACCTCAGCAAACGTTTCTTGGATTGATGGCCATGGTTTTAAACCGAGTAACCTTCCTTGTACTTCATCAAGTCCAACATTAAGTCCATGCATGAAATCCAAAACTCTCTCCTTTTCCAATAATTTTTCATACTTCTTGGCATCAGCACAACACTCCCAATTTACTACATAAAATATATCCATTTCCTGCCATAATTCAGTGAGTAAGTTATAATACTCAGTAACCGACACATTACCTTCTTGAGTATTTCTGATTTTTGATCTGATTTCAAAGCCTTAAGAAGTGTTTTCCAAATCAGAATATATTTTTTGCACAGCCTCCCAGATTTCTCTTGCAGTTTTGCAGAATAGGTAGGTTCTGCCTATTTTTGGCTCCATTGAATTTATAAGTCAAATCATGACAATAGAATTCTCAGCTTCCCAAGCACCATAAGTGACTGCTGTTTCGTGTGGTTGAGGAGCTGCCCCTGTTAGATATCCAGCCTTGCCTCTTTCTTTAATTACAAGCATAACTGATTGGGACCATTTCGGAAATTTGTTCCATTTAATCTATGGTGCGTGATTTGCAACGGAAGATTATCAATAGAAGGAGATGGAGTTTGGGCTGAATGTATTACGTAACTAGGTGTTTGGGGTTTGGGACTCATCAAAGGAACCGAAGGTTGGTTCAACTCTAACCATGATGTGGCTGGAAAAATTAGGCTACCAGAATCGGTAGCTCTGATACCATGAAACAAGAGGGTATAGAAAATATCAGAAGAAAACCCACTTTATTTCTCCAATTATATGTAATTTATACATGAGTATAATCTATACTAATACTACTAAACTATTGGATTTTTCGTATATACTAACTTTATCCTATCTATAGTATATCTTATCTTATCTACTAGAAGATAAACTTATCTCCTAGAAGATAATCTCCTAAACTTATCTACGATAATTATTCAACAATATCTATGAGAAGGTCCATAATCGTAGTATTTGCAGCTCTAATACTAAGTTAAATTTTTGTAAACCTTCTTTTTGGAGGAGGAATGATTTGTATTCGAGAAGAGCGTCATGTACTCACTGAAGGCCTTAAAAGATATAACTCTCCTCTTGTATCTGAACTGCTCCTCAGTCCTCATTCTCTGAAATTGAGGGTTACGAAAATTTAATATGGTACCAGAGCCTTATGTGATTAAAAAGTCATGAGTTCAGATTGTGCCACTATCACTGATAAATTTTATGATATAATGTGTTTTTCCACACTTGGGTTGAATGGTTTCTTAATATTCTTAATGTACTAATTCTAGACATGGATTTATCATGTGTTCTCTCCATCTAATTGTCATGAGATCTCTGCAAGTTATTTTTTAATTTAGTGCTGCTATCACTTGACAATGACAGGATGAAACAACATTGATCTGGATATCAAGTAGTGGTGAGAGAAGCTTGAAGTTATCTTTTGTCTCTAGAATTATTCCTGGACAGAGAACAGTAAGATTCAATATTTTTTCTGCATTATTACAAGAATTTTTGATAAATAACCTATTCTGCTATAACCAGTCAAATAATTTTGCCTTATATGTCCACATAAATTTCTGCTAATTACACTCTCTTTGATCTCTTACCAGGCTGTTTTCCAGCGGTATCTCCGTCCTGAAAAAGACTATTTATCATTTTCCCTTATATACAACAACGGAAAGCGATCTCTTGATCTGGTTGGTCATAGAATTTTTAGGTTATGGTTTGCTCACTGTATCATCTGCATTATTCTGACTCTTATTTGTTTGTGCTTTCTAGATCTGCAAGGACAAAGTTGAGGCTGAGGTGTGGATTGCTGGTCTAAAAGCTTTAATATCTTCTGGTCAAGGTGGGCGATCAAAAATTGATGGATGGAGTGACGGAGGCCTCTACCTTGATGTAATTCTATCTTCTCTTATCTTTGTGTTAGTAAACTTGCGGCTTATCCACCTCTTCTTCACCTGTTCCTAAGTTGTCTTTGATGAGTATTATTGTAAATTAATATTTGAAGGGCTAATTAGATTGGAAACTTATATAATCTTTGCAAATAAATGTAAGGTTGTATTTGGAATGAAAATTTGTTGTCACGGAAAAGTCTTCCATTTAATTGCTTATAGTAATTATACATTTTGTTACAATAATGACTTCAAACAAGTCCCAGGTGTGTCTTTTAGTACGTAATTTTCTGTTGTTCCCATTTTTGTACTTTTTTTTGGCTGACCACTGAGGGGCATAAATTCTTCTGTGTGGTCTTTTAAATACTTTAATATGTTGGATTTTGTTTCAGGACAATAAAGACTTAACTTCCAATAGTGCTAGTGACAGTTCTGTTAGTATTACACGGGATACGAGTTCTCCAGAGGTTTCTATTAGTTTCAACCATAGGGTTTCTCCAAAGAATTATCAGCCTGAGAATCCTACGCATTCTGATAGGTCACATGTAGCATCAGACAACATAAATATGCAAGTTAAAGGATCTAATTCAGATGTGTTTCGGGTCAGTGTCTCCAGTCAACCTAGTACTTCAAGTCATGGTTCTGCACCAGATGATTGTGACGCGCTGGGTGATGTATACATATGGGGTGAAGTCATATCTGATGGTGCTGTCAAGATTGAAGCTGACAAGAATCCTAATTATTTCAGCAGTAGAGCTGATATACTTCTTCCCAGGCTGCTAGAATCTAATGTAGTTTTAGATGTACATCATATAGGTTGCGGGGTTAGGCATGCTGCATTGGTAACGAGGCAAGGTGAAGTTTTCACATGGGGTGAAGAATCTGGTGGACGGCTTGGCCATGGTGTTGGTAAGGATGTTATTCAACCTCGTCTGGTTGAATCTTTGACAGTAACTACTGTTGACCTTGTAGCTTGTGGAGAATTTCATACATGTGCTGTCACAATGGCTGGGGAATTGTATACATGGGGAGATGGCACACATAATGCTGGACTTCTTGGTCATGGTACTGATGTGAGTCACTGGATACCTAAGAGAATCTCTGGTCCTCTTGAGGGGCTTCAAGTTGCATCAGTAACTTGTGGTCCATGGCATACAGCCTTGGTAACATCAACAGGGCAGCTTTTCACATTTGGTGATGGAACCTTTGGTGTCTTGGGGCATGGTGACAGAGAAAGTGTAGCTTATCCTAGAGAAGTGGAATCTCTCTCTGGGTTGAGGACAATTGCTGTTGCATGCGGAGTGTGGCATACTGCTGCAGTGGTTGAGGTTATTGTTACACAGTCTAGTGCTAGCATTTCATCTGGTAAATTGTTTACTTGGGGTGATGGGGATAAAAATCGCCTTGGACATGGAGATAAGGAACCTTGTCTTAAACCCACATGTGTTCCAGCATTGATTGATTACAATTTTCATAAAATTGCTTGTGGCCATAGTTTAACTGTTGGTTTGACCACAGCAGGGCATGTGTTTACAATGGGGAGTACTGTTTATGGTCAACTTGGGAACCCTCAGGCTGATGGAAAACTCCCTTGCTTGGTGGAAGACAAGCTTTATGGAGAATCTGTTGAAGAAATTGCTTGTGGTGCATATCACGTTGCAGTTTTAACATCCCGGAATGAAGTTTATACCTGGGGTAAAGGTGCCAATGGTAGGTTGGGCCATGGAGATATTGAAGACCGGAAAACACCAACTTTTGTTGAAGCTTTGAAGGACAGACATGTAAAGTATATTGCCTGTGGTGGGAATTATACTGGAGCTATATGTCTTCATAAATGGGTATCTGGTGCTGAGCAATCTCAATGTTCATCCTGTAGACAAGCTTTTGGTTTTACTCGAAAGAGGCATAACTGCTACAATTGTGGACTTGTTCATTGCCATTCATGCAGTTCTAGGAAAGCACTGAGAGCAACTTTAGCTCCGAATCCTGGCAAACCATATCGCGTTTGTGATTCCTGTTTCGCCAAATTGAACAAGGTGTCAGAGACAAGCAATCATAACAGGAGAAATTCTGTACCTCGCCTCTCAGCTGAAAACAAAGACAGGTTGGATAAGGCTGAAATAAGGTTGTCAAAGTCATCACTTCCCTCAAATATGGACTTGATTAAACAGTTAGATAACAAAGCAGCCAAACAAGGAAAGAGAGCTGATACATTCTCCCTTGTTCGCCCTTCACAACCACCTTCTTTATTGCAGCTGAAGGATGTTGTTCTGTCCGGTACTGTTGATTTGAGGTCGAAGATTCCCAAACCGGTTCTTAACCCTTCTGGAGTGAGCTCCAGGTCTGTCTCACCTTTCTCAAGGAGACCAAGTCCACCACGTTCGGCTACACCAGTTCCAACGACATCAGGACTTTCCTTTTCCAAAAGTATGAGTGATAGTCTGAAGAAAACAAATGACCTTTTGAATCAGGAAGTGCTTAAAATACGTTCACAAGTAAGTTGCTTCAGTACCCAAATTAATGATGGTTGGCTCAGGGTCTTAAGTTGAAGCATCAAAATTAAAAATAGGGATCAGTTGGTAGATGGGAAGAACTCTTCACAAATGAATTTCAGTCTAGTAGTTTTTTTTGTTAGAAACTCGTTCTCAATTGTGTTATGGTTCAAAGTTACATATCAATGGCACATCCTCGATAATGGATTAGATCATATAGGGTTGATTTCACTATTCCCTTTTCAGCCATACAATGTGCGGTTGTGTTGTTTTGCTTCATAAGAGTGAAGAGAATCAACATCTGTCACTTCTCCTCGTCTATGTGTGTGCAATTGCTTTTAGATGTTTGTTGTTTCTGGAAAAAATGTCTAAACCTTGCTGGTGATGGATCTGATCTAGGTTGAGAGTCTGAAACAGAGATGTGAATCCCAAGAATTAGAGCTTCAGAAATCAGCAAAGAAGGTACAAGAAGCAATGGCTGCAGCAGCAGAAGAGTCGGCAAAATCTAAAGCTGCAAAAGATGTTATAAAGTCACTGACAGCTCAGGTACTCTTGCTTCATATGTTACTCTTTTCTCCTTTACTCAAATTTTAACTTTTGGATTTGCTTCAATCTTAGGTCATCACAGTGTTTATAAACTGACTCAAATTGTGTTTTAACATTCCTTTGAAAATTACACATAAATAGATGGCTTTTCTTCTTTTCTTTTTTGGTAGAAAAAGATAATGCTTTGCTGTTGATGTGCAAGCATCACTGTTTTTAGTATATGATTCAAGAATTTGTTAGGTGTTTTCCTTGTAATAATCTCATTGCGTGCTTAAACTCTGTAATTGTAGCTCAAGATTATGGCTGAGAGGCTGCCACCTGGAATGTACGACACTGAGGGCACGAAGCCTACTTATATGCCAAACGGTTTGGAACCAAATGGTATTCATCATCCTGATTCTTATGGTGAGCGGCATTTGAGATCAGATTCTACTGGTGAAACTACCTTACACTCTCCAAAAAGGAATGAGACTACCACAAGAAATGGAACTCAGTGTCCCACTCAGTCATTCAGGGATCTGCCAAGGGATGACCATCCAGATGCTAGATTGTCCAATGGTGGTGGGGTTCAGGCAAGCAGTACTGATGTGTCGGACAATGGACAGGAGTCTAGGTCCATTCAAGACGGTAAAACTGGTATGAGAACCAGGGATTCAGCACTGGTTTCAAGTGGTAATCAGGTTGAGTCTGAGTGGATTGAACAGTATGAGCCTGGTGTGTACATAACTCTTGTGGCCTTGCATGATGGAACCAGAGATCTTAAACGAGTGCGCTTCAGGTAATTTCATTTATGAGGGTGTTTTCAATCTTTGCTTGCTATATCAGTACTTGCTATACACAATCAAGTAATAGTTTGATACTGATGAAACTAGACAAATGTGACATGTAGGAAGAATGTAAGCAAACTGGCAAACTGTTTGGAAAGGCTTATATTGTTGCTTTACCTCATGTCTATTAGTCATCTCATAAGATTGATGTAGCCTGCTGAAGTAATAGAATTAGACGAAGCCAAGATCTATCAAGGCTGGTATTGCAGCTTGGTTTAGTGTTTTTATTCCAGTACTTACGAAACCTGCAGTTAGCTAAGATGTTATCAATTATAGTCACTTCAATAAAATCTTACAGCATAGATGTTTCTGGCAGTCGGAGAAGATTTGGTGAGCACCAAGCAGAGACATGGTGGTCAGAGAATCGTGACAAGGTGTATGAGAGGTACAATGTTAGGGGGTCGGACAGATCTTCCATTTCTGGACAGACAGCACGCCGAACAGAAGAGGCCATGTCAACAACTTCCCAACCTTAGCAATAGCGTCCTCAGGCATGCAATTTTCATCTTCAATGAGGAAAGTTTTAGGTCAAGAAAGATTAGGCATATCAAAGTCCTTTCATAATTCTTCTTTCTTTTTCTTAAACGTTAACCTCTTTTCTCTCTTAATTTTTTGTTATTCCATTTAATTTCTGGGTATTCAGCTATTTTTACGTAGCTGCTGTATTGTAGTGTATATAAAAAGCATCAATTGAGATGATCTAGGCAAGAAAGATTTTGTTCCTTTGCTTCCCACCACGAATTGCTCTTAACTGTTACAGTCCTTTCTATGTCAAGAAATTTCTACGTGGGTTTTGCCGTGTTCCTGGAAGGAGGGCATTTTATTTCGTTACCCTGCCATCCTCTCATTATGAAACACCAGTGCAATTTTCTGCATCAAAACCAAATTTGTTCGTTCTCATTCTTTCTCGTGCTTCTTGGACCTAGATGTATAACTTCCCTCCCGAAGCATTTTTTTTTTTCCCCTGATCTTACCATATCAGCGAGCTTGAGAATTGAAAGAAGCTAATGCTATAGAATGGAACAGACTTGGGTATACAACTTAATCCTGGTAACCCGGTGGCTAACACACACCCAAAAAAAAAAAAAAAAAAAGATTAATAGAACAATAAATATATATATATATGAAAAAAGTACAACTATTGTGTTGCATTCTGTGATCATTCTACTTATCCTCTATTTTTGTGCCTTTAGTGGAAACAAAGCAAATGAAGAGCTGAGCATCCTACGACTCCACCAAAAAAACAATTTGAAAAATGTGAGTTGATTGCAGAAATGCTGGACTATTTTTTAATTGATCCAAATTTGAACGTTGCATTAAAATTTTTAATTTTGACAATATTTTAAAAAGGTAAAAATTAAATAAATTTTAAACTGATCGCATTTTAAATTTTTATTGAAATTCTGTTAATGCATGATAATTTGATTTTTTTTTTAGTAGCACTCCACTTAATTGAAATCCTAAAATTTGGACATTAAGTTTTCAATTTTTACATCCTCAAATTCATCTCTTCTCCTCAGTGATATGAATATTGAATTTTTAAATATGGGTAGAGTGTAGAGTCCACTAATAAGAATTGGGCCTGGGTCAACCATTGTCCAAATAACTAGAACTAGTTGTTAAGATAGTTAACCCTTACCACTTATAAACCCTTTAACATTTTCATGTCTAGACAATATGGGACACTCTAACACTCCCCCTCAAGTGCAACTGGGGCTGGACATCCAGTTGTCACTTGAAATGTACGCAGTGAAAACTAGACTTATATGTTGGTCTTCTTTCCTCTCTTTTTCCAATGTACGACAAACTCCCACTCTTATATTTCAACACACCCCCTCACGTGTGGGTCTAACACGTGACATAATATATTATTTCGAGGTGTTAATGACTAACATAAGAACAACCCGCTCTGATACCATGTTGAATTTTTAAATATGGGCAGAGTGTAGAGTCCACTAACAAGAATTGGGCTTGGGTCAACATTGTCTAAATAACTAGAACTAGTTGTTTGGATAATTGACCCTTACCACTTATAAACCCTTTAACATTTTCATGTCTAGGCAATATGGGACACTCTAACACAATCAAATCATCTTTATCCGACAGAAAATCATTTGGCTCTACGAGATTGAAAATTTTATTCATATATTTATAAAAATTTGTTTGTTAAGGTACCCTTCCTACTATATTTTCTTCTTTTGGGCAATGCACTGAAGTTTTCTGTTGCTCCTAAACGTAATTCTGCACTTAAAATTTCTGCCATATGTATTTCATAGAATAGAGGTTGATTTTTCATTGTGCTCTACTCTTTTCTATACGCCTAAACATTCTTCTTTTATGATGGATAACAAATAGATTGCACTATATGTACATATCTATATATGGATTTTGGGCATGTTTGTTGATGGTGAGTATTGTGGCTTGATCCTGAATATTTTTTAGACAACTAAAAGTGCGAGTTCAATTAGTTATATATCTTATAAATAGCATCGGGAACACACACCAAAGTAATAATAACAAACAAACAATTGCTAGAAGCATAGTTTATGGAAGCTAGAACACATAAATTATGTAATGAGAAACACGATATGATTGATATTTGTAATACTTCTAAGTGTAGACTAATTCTAATAATAAAAAAATTATAACTAAAAAAATAGTTTATTTTTTTAATATAAGATTTGGCATTCTTATTTACGATATTGGGTAGTTTATTTTATACCTCCTCCTTTGAAAGTTTCTGAGGAATGGTTCTTTAGTTACGTTCTTCGCCGTTGGCATTACTTGTCATTTCATCGTCTCTGGGTCTTATAAACCCACCAGCTTTCGCTTGATCCAACTTTGGCCCACCGTCATATTCATGAACAAGTAAATTTTGGTGCATCTCACCGTAATATGATTTTCACAACTAGAGTAACTCAAAATTATCATAAATAATTATTTAGAAAATGTAACTCAAAATTGTCATAAATGATTATTTAGAAAAATATTGATTCAAAATCTTTTTTATAAGTTTATGAAATCTTTCATATCTTTTCATATTTTTGTTATGAGATTATGATATCTTTATAAAATTCTACATAAGTACGGGTGATAATAGGCCGACTCGAATTAGGGCAACGCAAACTTGAGCCCATCTCGACAACTTCTACTTGAGTTTGGTTTCGACTTGAGGCCCA
>JAOTBA010000006.1:12297277-12308427 GCA_025629845.1 Erythroxylum squamatum | reverse complement strand
TGATCTTAAATTGATTTAATGAAGTCCTTGATACAAAACATAGCATGGAGGAAATCATGATGAGATCATAATAATGAGATTCCTATTATGTGTAATTACGTTAGCATCTAAACTTTTCCTAATCATAGGATTAATAAGATGGGATATCATTAATTCGGATAGACTAGCACATGCTATACATCTTGATTGGATTAAGCAGTAGATCTCATAAGCTGTAGACATAAGTTGTTTAGAGTTAACATGTGGATACTTATTATGGGTAGTAAGTACATTGGATTGACCTACTATGAGAAAATCATATGGATATTCTATTTTGGCGTCAATGATAGTCTCATCATAGTAATGGTGCAAGTATCCTTTGACTTGAGGTGCTCAAGGATATCTCGGATATTGATCCTATGCTTTGACTATATTCAGTGATGCCTTTCAGAGGTTACTCATAGGGTGGTGATTAGGTATAGCTTAAGGTATTCGGAGGTAATTAAGTAACCAATAAAGGATTCACCACTCCTAATAGAAGGAGATGATACCCATGACCTCTTGTCGAGGTCATTACTCAGGAGTCTCTGGCCAAAGCAGATATATGTCATGAAGAGAGTCTTCAATGATACATAGAGTAACGAGATCCTCAGGAAAAGGTCTAATATCACTTGGATTAGATATGACATAGTCAGTCTAGTAGGAGTTGACACTTTGACCATAATATGAACCAAGTGGGTACAGATGGTGAAAGGCCAAATTGCATATGGAAGGGTTCATAGTCAAATCACTAACTTTTCGGTCAATTGGGAGTTATGACGTGTTGTTAGATACTGCTCTTAACTTACTTGAATTAAGTGTTAATTCAAGTGGCCAACATAACCGGGAACCTAATGGGTCATGCACATAGGAGATCCGAATGATGAGTAAAATGGTCTTGAATGGTGATTCAAGATATGAGGGAGTGTTTCGAGATTGTATCGTGATGTGATCGTGGTATAAAACATTAAATGGAATGGATTAGAAACAAATGTTGTTGGTTGCCAATTTGGCCATTAACTTCCCATAACTTCCATTAATGCATGTTATTCGTGACCATTAAATTCTCATAACTCTCCATTAGTAATGGGGGTTATGGAAGGCCAAATGGTGCAGAAAATAGAGATGATTTTCGTGCATGTTGTGTATGACATAAGTGAAAGAAAGGTTCTTTCTTACACGCACACTCTTTTTCTTTCTAACTCTTACAAGAGTTCTTATCTTTACTAGCACAAAAATAGAATTCTAGCCATCTCCTAGTGAGGTTTCATCCTTCTATCCTCGTGTGGACTTTCATTAGAGACGGTATACGTTGATTGTTGTGGTTTACAACAACCCAATGCGGAGAAGATTAAAGAACAAAGGAGATCATCAGAAAGGTATGTAAACATCTTACATTTTACATTTTTGTTTTCTATATCTATATGCATGAGTAGATATGGTTTTTAAGGTTCCGTTTTATTTTCCGCTACATATATTTGATATATATTATGTATGAGATGCATGATCAGAACCTTACAGAAAGATGGTGACAAGCTGGTGAAGCATAAGGCAAGGCTAGTGATGAAAGGGGTATAGATTTTTTATGAAATCCTCTCACTAGTAGTGAAGATGACCTCAATTCAAATAGTTGTATTTCTAACTTCTTGTTTAGATCTTAAACTCAAACAATTGGATGTTAAAATAACCTTCTTGCATTGAGATTTGGAGGAGGAGATATATATAGAGTAGCCAGAATGATTCAAAGTTAAAGCAAGGAAAATCTAATCTACAAGTTGAAGAAAAGCCTATATGGGTTAAAATAAGTTCCAAGGCAATGGTATTAGAAGTTCAATTCTTTTATGGTGGATCATTGTTATAAATAAACTTATATAGATGCTTGTGTGTATTCCAAGAAGTTCATAGTGAGTACGTTATCATTCTTCTTCTATATGTTGATGATAAGTTGATTGTGGGTCAAGATGTTGGAAGAATCTAAAAGTTGAAGGAGGATTTGTTTAAATCTTTTGATATGAAAGATTTGAGACCTACAAAGTAGATTTTATCTATGGAGATAACTTAAGACAGGAAGAGAAGGAGATTGTGGTCGTCTCAGGAGAGATATATTGAATAAGTACTAGAAATGTTCAATATGACGCACGCCAAGCAAGTTAGCATGCCATTGGCACCTCACTTTAAGTTGAGTAAGCATGCATGTTCCTCAACAAAAAAGGAGAAAGATGGTATGTCCTTTGTTTCATGCTCATCCACAGTAAGGTTTTTGATATATGAAATAGGGTGCACAAGGCTAGATATTGCATAGGTTGTTCGGAAAATGAGCAGATTTTTGTCCAATCCACTAAAGGTTCATTAGGAAGTAGTGAATTGGATTTTGAAATATTTGACAAGCACATCAAAGTGGAGTTTTTGTTTTTGTGATGGTTTTCCAACTCTAGAAGGTTTTGCGAATGCAGAAATGGCTGGAGATCTTGATAAAAGAAAATTCACTTTAAGTTTTCAATTCAAGTTTACAGGGGGAGCCATCTCATGAAAATCCAAGATACAAAAGTGTATGGCTTTATCTAAAACTGAAGTAGAGTATATAGCTGCAATGTAAGTTTGTAAAGAGACGTTCTAGCTGAAAAGGTTCCTTTAAGAGTTGGATATGAAGCAAGAAGACTATTAGCATTTTGTGATATTCAAAACACTATTGACTTGAGCAAAAATATTATGTATTGTTCCTTCACAAAGCATATATATTTCAGGTATCATTGGTTAAGCTCTATGATTAAGGAGTAGGAATTGATGTTAAAGAAGATTCATATAGACATGAATAGCACTAATATGTTGACTAAAGTTATTCCCAGAAGTAAACGTGAGCTATGTAACAAGCTTGTAGGGATGTCTCTCAAGTAGATGTTAGAGAATAACGAGTCTTTCCTATAATTAGGCTGAAGGAAAGATTATTAAGTATCTAACCCGATTTTGAGACTTACGGTGATCATAGACGCCTTATGATTCATGGGAATGAAAAACAAGTGAAGATAAGATGGATGAAGCTCATATGGAGAGAGACACGACCTTGTAAGGTGCTACACACTCGTGTCCTAAACTTAACAACTATATAAGTAACAAGTCCATGTAGAGTGATACATGCCCGTGTTTTCCACTTATACGAACATGTGGATCAATCATGTAATTCTCTGAAACTATGTGAAAAAGGACATAAGGAGCAAAGATATACACATTCGTGTACACTCTTGTTTGTGATATGCACGACCGTGTATGACAACCATGTTGTGATCGTGTACATTTGCGAGTGAGGCAGTGTATGTGACTATGTTTGATGCAAAAAAACCTATTTTGTGATATAAAAGAGAACAATATGTAAGTTTCCATGAGAGTATAACCATAACGTCCAAAAGTGAGGAAAAATAGAGAGAGGACAAGTAGTACAGTATTCTCATATTTTTTAATTATTTTTGAATTGGCATGAGATTTGTTGATTCTTACATCAGTTTCTGCTTCAATCCTGAAACTTTATGAGACAATTTGTTGTAGGGTGAGAGCTCAAACTTTCTACATCTTTATTTGAGTTTAGTGGATTTCCTTGTTAGTTTGGCCTATAGTTTTTTCCTTCACACTAGAGGATTTTTCACGTAAATCTTGTTGTTTATTTCATTATTACTACTTTGTTGGTTGAGGTTGAGCAGTATTTTAATTGTTAATGTTTGGTTGATCTTTTAAAGAGTTATGTTATTGTCTCCCAACAATTTCTTCCAACTAGTAGTTAGTCAAGATTTGTATTAATTTATTTGTCACACAAATGTATTTGTCATTTAAGCATAGTTTGGAAAATTTTAATATAAATACTTCTAATATACTTCATAAACCCAAGTAAGTTGTAAATTACTCAAGTTC
Source organism: Erythroxylum squamatum (assembly GCA_025629845.1). Taxonomy (NCBI): domain Eukaryota; kingdom Viridiplantae; phylum Streptophyta; class Magnoliopsida; order Malpighiales; family Erythroxylaceae; genus Erythroxylum; species Erythroxylum squamatum. The sequence goes on along the minus strand of JAOTBA010000006.1, from coordinate 12,304,509 downwards.
TGAGCAAAGCATCTATTTGTATTTTAAATTTCATTTTAAAATTAATATAATAAATTATATAATATGTAATTTATTTTTAATAATATTTTAAATATATTTCTTAATTTATATTTTGTTTATAGTAACTCTTTATCATTTATTATAAATACTTATATATATAAGTATAATGTTCTAGTGACATAAGTTAAGTATACATTGTAGGAAAACTTTTGAAACAATTGAATAAAGCTAAGATTAAAATAATTTTGTAGATGTAACTACTGATTATTTTCATAATATATCTTTATTTGTTTTAAATTTTTGAATAAAATATTAAGTAAATTAATTATTTAAATGTTTGTATCTAATATGTTCAAACCAAATTAATAAATTCAAACTAAAAAGTTCTCACTGTTGATATATTCAACAATATGGGTGTTTCTTAACTTGTAACTATTTTATTTCAAAATTTTATCAACTTTTCTCATAGCCTCTTCTTGAAAAATCATAAGAAATTGAAATGTATCAGTTATATAGCAATATGTAATTAATAAAATATATAGTTACTAATCAGCATCTAACAATAAATATGATGTGGTGCAAAATGATATTTATAAATATAACGAAAGAAACTCAATAATTACTACAAAAATTATATACATAATTATTTAATTATAATGTATAATTCCAAAACGTATGGAAAGTTTTGAAATTATTATTTTGTAAACTTAGAGGATTAGCTGGGAATAATATACAAGATAATTATAATAACTTTCAAAATACATGAAGATAGTATTTAAAGTTAATTTCCTAACATATAAATAGATGTACATGCATGTTTCTTTACTTTTATGGGATGTTTTAGTTTTTAAAATAAAAGTTCCAATATTTTCAAGTTTAGAATCAAATTCACCTTTTAATGTTAATGTGGAGAATAAATATAATAACGTTGTTTTAAGTACTTATTTTAAATAATATGATATATTTTTACTAAATAATATTTATATTTAAGCCATAATTTAGTTTTTAAAAGATATATTATTTTTAATAAAAATAATAGTTACTGTCACCATAATTTATTATATTTGCATGTTTTTTATAATAAGAGTTGCATTTATATTATTTTGAATATTGATATATTATAATTAATGAAGAGATTAATTCCTTTTAAAATTTATATGAATAAATATATGCATCTTTAATATTATCTATACACGTATTGTAGAAATTTGAAACATAAAACAAAATTTTACAAATGCATTATGATTAATTACCAAATTGATTCCTTTTGATACTTGTATACAAACAAATATCTCTACTCGAATATTGCCTATAAATATGTATTTGTATATATAGTAAACGTACAAATTTAAAAAAAAAAAACTTTTCCACAATTTTAAAAAAGATGTAAATTAATATGTAAAGTATGTTAAAGTCCAATTAATAATTTAAAAAGCATATTATTTTTTATTTTCATGTTGGCCATGTGTTAGCAATCAGCAAATTGCATTAGCTGTTAGTTGATTCTATCAGCGATTAGCTGACAGCGAATTATATCAGTTGATTTGATCAGTGGGTAATATCAACTGTTTATTTAAAAATGTTTGGTAAAAATTAGCTCTCTATGTGTAAAAAGACTTATGATAACATGACTTTTAAAAAAACTTATGTGTAAAAAGACTTACGATAACATGACTTTTAAAAAAAATTATAAGAACATGAATATTACATCTTAGTATGTCTTTGAATATTCTCGTAAAAATTTAGTTTTAGATATCTAAATTTACAAATTAAGTTTACGGTACTAGTGTTAGATGAAGGGAAGCAATAATAAAATATGATAACTTGAATAATTTGTAATAATTTTTTACGTACAATCATTTTTTCGCTCCTTAATTTTTGGGTTGTTGGAACAAAATATTTTTCAAAGGAACATTTAAATAAAAAGTGGACCGAGTTCAATCCAACAACTTAACCAGCTGATTACTAAATATGATTATCTGCGATATTATTAAATGAATCATTTATAGTAACCTTCTTGAAAGTTTAATTTCTTTTAGTTATTAAATCCTTATATATTAATGTTACTAAATTGGAAGAATCACAAAAAATTGAACTTATTCATCAAATATAAATATAGGTAAATTTTTATAACAAAATTTATATAAAAATCATACTTTTAAATATATTGTTAAAATATAATGCATCTATCAGTTGGAAATTATCATTAAAGTCAAATAAGTTGCTTTATTAATTTTTATAAATTGTTTGTTAAGAAAGTTAAAATTACTTCCTTTTAATTTGCTACTCGTCGAAATGATAGTTCTCATTCGTACATTATATATATATATATATACACACACCTAGAGGAGATTACTGTTTCTACTACAGTAGAACTACTGTAGAATAGGCCTCCATCTTCCGATATATAAACAAGGAATGTTCGAAGAATTTACGGTAAAATAAAATAAAATGAGATAAAATTACATCTCATTTTATTTTAAATAGTAAAAATAAAAAAATAATTTGAAAAGTTTAAGATAACATGAAAATAATAAACAACTTTGTATTATATTATATTATAAACTTTTAATTTAAATAATATTTTACTATATTATATTATGATTATTCGATTTTTCTCAAAGAGTAATTTTTTTTATATTACATCCGATATAATACATTGCATTTTATTTCGTTATATTTCATTCCATAAAAAGCTTTACAAAAAGAGGGCATATAAAAGAACATTAAAAGGGGGTGAACGAGCCTTATAATTAAATGAGATGCAGCACAGTAGCAGAGAAAGACTGCCAACCTCATCATGCCCAGCAATGCAGTCACCATTATCCTCTTATTTCTCAACATCTCCCTTTTCCCAGCTATCTCCGCATTGAACCCAGAAGGACTTTCGCTGCTTTCATGGCTATCAACCTTTAATTCTTCTTCTTCTTCGGCTTTTTACTTCTCTTCATGGGATCCCACGCACCAGAATCCATGCAAATGGGATTATGTTCAATGCTCTGCTGATGGTTTTGTCTCAGGACTAACTATCACTTCTACTAGTTTTCCCATCAGCTTTCCTACTCAGCTGTTTTCCTTCAACCATCTCACAACTCTTGTCCTTTCTAATGGAAACCTCACTGGAGAAATTCCTGGCTCATTAGGAAACCTGTCTTCACTCATCATCTTGGACCTCAGTTTCAATGATTTAACAGGTGCAATCCCTGCAGAAATTGGGATCCTATCTCAACTAGAGTCACTTGTACTCAACACAAATTCACTACATGGTGAGATCCCAGTAGAAATAGGTAATTGCTCAAGGCTAAGACAGCTAGAACTGTTTGATAACAAGCTCTCAGGTACGATACCTTCGGAAATAGGTCAATTGTCAGCTCTTGAGACCTTTCGTGCCGGAGGCAACCCGGGCATTCATGGAGAAATTCCAATGCAGATATCAAACTGCAAAAGGCTGTTGTTTCTAGGTCTTGCAGATACTGGGATTTCTGGACAAATACCAACAAGTTTAGGGGAACTGAAACTTCTCAGAACTCTTTCAGTGTATACTGCCAATCTCACTGGAATCATCCCAGCAGAAATTGGAAACTGTTCGGGTCTAGAGAATCTATTTCTTTACGAAAACCATCTTTCAGGAGAGATTCCTTTTGAATTGAGTCATCTAAAAGGTCTAAGGAGGTTGTTGTTATGGCAGAATAATATAACAGGGAGCATACCAGAAGCTCTTGGTAATTGCTCTAGTTTGAAAGTCATTGATCTCTCAATGAATTCTCTTCGTGGTCGGATTCCAGGTTCTCTTGCCTGTCTAGTTTCATTGGAGGAGCTTCTTTTGTCTGAGAATGCAATTTCAGGAGATATTCCATCTTTTGTTGGCAATTTTTCTGGTTTAAAGCAGCTTGATATTGATAACAACAGATTTTCTGGAGAGATTCCAGCTGCCATTGGGCAGCTGAGTGAGCTTTTCGTGTTCTTTGCCTGGCAGAATCAGCTAAGTGGAAGCATTCCTACTGAGATAGCCAACTGCAATAAACTTCAAGCATTGGATCTCTCACATAATTTCCTTACTGGGTCCATTCCACATACTTTGTTCCATCTCAAGAACTTATCTCAGTTGTTGCTATTATCAAATTGGTTTTCTGGTGTACTTCCATCTGATATTGGCCAATGCTTTGCCTTGACCCGCTTACGGCTAAGTTCTAACAACTTCTCAGGTCAAATTCCACCGGAGATAGGACTACTACATGATTTGACCTTTCTTGAATTGTCAGAAAATGAGTTTATTGGACAAATTCCTCCTGAAATTGGCAACTGCACTCATCTAGAAATGGTTGATTTGCACGACAACAATCTTCAAGGTGTCATTCCTATGTCTCTTGCATTTCTCGTCAACTTAAATGTGTTGGACCTCTCAAGTAATTATATAGCAGGCACCATCCCGAAGAACATAGGCAAGCTTATATCCTTGAACAAGCTAATTATCAGTAGAAACGTCATTAGTGGTTCAATTCCCAAGTCAATTGGCCAGTGTAGGGATCTACAGTTGCTAGATATTAGCAGCAACAGGATATCCCTTTCAATCCCAGATGAGATTAGTCGATTACAAGGTTTAGACATTCTACTGAACTTGAGTAGGAATTACCTAAGAGGTCCTATTCCAGACAGTTTTTCCAATCTCTCAAAACTTGCCAATTTAGATCTCTCTCACAACATGCTTACAGGAACTCTAAGAGTATTGGGGAGTCTTGACAATCTTGTTTCTCTGGATATCTCATACAACAGATTTTCAGGTTTTCTTCCTAATACTAAGTTCTTCCACGATCTGCCTGCAACGGCTTATGCTGGTAATCATGAACTCTGCATCAATAGAGCAACGTGTCATGTAAGTGGAAATCACCACAGCAGGATATCCATTAGAAACCTTGTCACTTGGACTCTTCTCAGTTTAATTTCAGCATCGTTGATTGTCATTGTTGGCGTGCTGCTGTTCATCAAACTTCGCGAGGAGGACAAAGAAGCTAACATAATGGAGTGGGAATTTACACCATTTCAGAAACTAAACTTTTCGGTAACGGATATTGTGTCACAACTCTCTGATTCAAACATTGTTGGAAAGGGTTGTTCAGGCATGGTTTACCGTGTTGAGACTCCAATGAAACAGATTATAGCAGTGAAAAAATTGTGGCCGGTGAAAAATACTGAAGCTCAGGGAAGAGATTTGTTTTCTGCAGAAGTTAAAGCTCTTGGATCAATAAGACACAAAAACATTGTAAGGCTACTGGGCTGCTGTAGCAATGGGAAAACAAGATTACTCTTATTCGATTATATCTCTAATGGGAGTTTGGCAGGAGTGCTCCATGAGAAAAGGTTGCTCTTGGATTGGGACGCAAGGTACAAGATTATATTGGGAGCAGCTCATGGTTTGGCATACCTTCACCATGATTGTATCCCTCCAATCGTACATCGAGATATCAAGGCCAATAACATCTTGATAGGACAACAATTTGAGGCCTTTATAGCAGATTTTGGACTCGCTAAACTTTTCGATTCTTCTGAACGTTCAATCACTTCAGATGCAGTTGCAGGTTCCTATGGATATATTGCTCCCGGTAAGTAGGACATGCATTTTCAACTTTCTGCAATGTGTCTTTTTGTGCAAGAAAGCAGATGCATATAATCTGCCTAGACGTATTTCAATTATTTCTACCAAGTTAGGGCTCAATTTTGGTTTGAATATTTTAGTGTCGGATACAGTTTCTTCGCTGACGGACTTCAGTCCGCTCATAATAATGTGGTTTAAAGAACTGACAAAAATTCCAAAAATTGCAGAATATGGGTACAGTTTCAGAATCACGGAGAAAAGTGACGTATACAGCTTTGGTGTGGTCCTGCTGGAAGTCTTAACAGGGAAAGAACCCACCGATAGTCAGATTCCGGAAGGTGCACACATTGTCACCTGGATTAGCAAAGAACTCAGAGAGAGGAAAAGAGAACTAACAGCAATTTTAGACCAACAACTTCTCCTACGTTCAGGTACACAGCTCCAAGAAATGCTTCAGGTAATTGGGGTGGCCCTTCTCTGTGTCAACCCTTCACCAGAGGAAAGACCTACAATGAAGGACGTAACTGTGATGTTAAAAGAAATCAGACATGGCATTGAGGAAGTAGACAAACCTAATTGTCACAGCAAAGCAGCAGCTGCAAATCCAAAATCAGTAGTTCAGTCTTCTAGTTTCTCCAGATCGTCTGAACCTTTAATTAGATCATCTTCTTGAGTTCGTAGTCTTATGCAATATCTTGCAGTCTTATTCATTTGATAATTGGTCAAACAACAGAATTATCTGTTATAGGTTGATATGTTAGCTTTAGGCTTCTCTTATTCTGATTCAACTCTTGCCTAATTAAGTTTGTGAGAGTGTAAGTAAATCGACAAATTGTGCAGAAATCAAAACTTTTAAGTCCCAGTTTCCGTCACAGTGGAATAATTTAGCTTAGAAGTCGTAAAAAGCAAGTTGGTACATTCATTTTTTAATCCAAGTTTCTTTCTACGAAGCATTCCATGTTCAGATTCCACAGCTCGTGCGATGAACAATGTAAATTAAAAGAAAGAAATGGGGAGTTGTTACTTCAATCCTTCTGTAGACAGATATTCCATCCAGAAGTATGTAAGAAACTGAAAGAATCCCACAAATGCCCACGGCAGCTATTGAGAAAGCTACTTCCACCAGTAGCATTGATCATAGAATGCAAACAACAATTGAAAAGAGCTACAGCACAAACTACAAACATAGGGCCCTTTCTATCAGAAGGCGTTATCAAATTAGGGACCAAGAGAAAATGACATGCAGCATCAAGCCTATTGGATTTGTCTGTTTGGGTTCGGTCGTAAGAGAAGGACATTGAAGGTGGAGGAAGCAGGAGGACCACCATTGGAAACACGTCTAACGCAAAACATCAATCTTCGTAAAGATAAATAGACCTCAACCCTACCATGTTCTTGAGCTGATGCATTGGCTCTGGTCATGTACTATCATACCGTCTCAGCCCACTTGATAGGTTTTATAACTCTTATCATGTTCCATTTCCACTCCAAGAAACCATGATCAGAAATTCAAAAGTTAGAAATCATTTTTACCTAATAATTCAAAGTCTGTTGAGTAACATAAGCTGCAGTTATCAGGATGATAGAATCAAACTTCTAGAAATGTAAACAATGAATAGAGAATGTTTCTGTATTGAAT
>JAOTBA010000006.1:12269687-12284716 GCA_025629845.1 Erythroxylum squamatum | reverse complement strand
ATTAGGTGTTTACAATGTACTATAAATAGAAGGTTTGATGTAAGAGAGATATGGAATGAATTTAGAAGAATAATTCTTCTCTCCTAAAGACTCTTACGTTTTAGTTTCGTTTTTATAACATAATGGGTATTTTGGTCTTTTTGTTAGTTATTTCATTATTATCTCAAATTTATGTTTTCAAACCAAACATTGGCATATATCATTGTTAGAAATTCTTATGAATAAACCAAACTAAGTAATACCTATTCCATTATATTCCTCAATTATTCTATTTCTAAGAATAATCATTCCATTCCTTATCTATTCCACCAGGCGAACCAAACATCTTGTTATAGTTAAAATGACATTGTATTGAAAATTTTTCTTAAAATTCTATTATTTTAAGTAAAAATCAAATTGCTGGAATCTTTTAGGTTAAACCTAAAATCACCTCCTTGGATCTCAATTCAATCTAAAGTCTAATTAACTCAAATATAACCCGTTAATTTTAGGTTGGACCGGGGCGGAACTACCATCTTCATGCACTAGATTGAAGCTGGCAAGTGTGAGTGAGTATGTTCACTCACTTTTTTCCACTTGTATTGTATGGCTGAGATTGGAGTTTGGTCCCCTGAAGACACAAACAGATTTTGCAGGAACAGTTAAGGAACCTTTCGGTTGTGGAGTTAATTTCTCCAACAAACAGAATAACCATTTCAAATGTCAAATAGTTCCACCACCACACAACCCCACTACTGTTTATGTAATTATTAATTAGGTAATAGTACAAGAATAATTGTGCTAATTAATGATGGAAGAGTGTTAAGTTAAGCTATTGATTGGGAGTAAGAGAACAAACAACAAAACCACAACTTGTGGTTGGAAATGGCTTACCAATTTGCCTCCTATAAAGTAAGTACGAAAGGCCATTATTACCATTTATTTGTTTAAAAGGTACAAATATGGAATAAAAGATTTTCAATCATCATTTTTTTAAAAAAATTCTTAATTTTTAAAATTTTATATTTAGTTCAACTCTTTGATTTAAACAGAAATAATTAAATATAACATAAATTAATAAATTATTATTATCATTATTAAATTATATATTTAAATCAAATTTAATTAATTTAAGTCGAGTTTAAGAAATAAGTTGGTTACCATATTAATGATATTTGATTAATTCATGTATAATATTCGCATTGCATATTTTTGTCGTTATTCTTTAACCGAAGTTTAAAAGAATAAATTTTTATCATCGTCATTATCATCACACCCAATCTGAAGCTTTGCAATAAAGCGGGATCTGGGGAGGTCTAATAGTACGCAGCCTTACTCCTACATAATAGAGAGGCTGTTTCCGATAGACTCACATGCAGATGTGACAATAAAATAGTGATGCAAATTAAAGAGTAAAAAAGTAAAACTGACTCGCTAAATAATTATGCAAATAAATTACAATAAATATATTAAAAAATAAAATATAAAATATAACCAATTGATATACCTGATGGTGTCTAAATCTGTTAAAAATATTTTTTATAAAAATAAAAATTAGAAAGAATTTTAAATATTAATTAAAGAAGAAGTCTATTTCTTTTACCCTAATTTAAATTTATATCATAATTAAATTCGTACGCAACTTTAATATGAATTTTTAAATTTATTTATTGTCAATAATTTTAATATATTAAATTTTCATTACAAATTAATAAATACAAATATAAGCACTTAGCTTTTTCATTACACCATCTCCAACACTTAATGTCTTTTCCATTTTTGGTTCTTTTTTGCAACAACTTTAAACCGCATCCACAACCACCATTCGCACCAACCTCTCTTCCCACACCTCATAAGTCTGGCCAAGCACAATCCAGTCCTCACGTTTATAATATTCATATCTGAATATGATGTTAAGTCTCAATACAGCTTATTATGGAGCAAGCCAACAGATTCTTTGTTCTAGACGTTGCATATTAAAAATACTTGGCCCATGTTCTATGGTAATGAATCGAGAGCTTTTGTCTCCCAAAGATATGCTTTTTTCCAACTTCTGATATGTAGAATAAGCATACGAAGTCTCATGAATCATGACGTATGGTTGAGAAAATTCTTATATTAATTAAAACCCTTTTCTGGTTATAATATTTCAAGTTGAGGAATAGGGTTAACTAGGTTTTAAAATTAAAATTTTCAATGGGATCATAATTTTAGATTAATTAAACCCTTTTTTATAAAATTTTAAATTAAGTGCCTGTTTGGCTGAGCTTTTGGAGAGTGAATAAACATTTTTTTCACCGCAAAAGCTTTTTTTTTAATCAGTGTTTGGCTGTAAAATGAAAAATTAATTTTTTAGTAGATATAACTTTTTTGACAACTAAAATACAGTTTTTTAATAATCTCAAATTTGGAGTTTCTAAAAAAAACAAATTTCAGGTAGATTTTTTGATATTAGTTTTAATTATGTTGTAATTCATACAAAAGATTTGGTTAGATATATTTTTATTTATGTTACATATGGTTTAAAATTATATAATAATTAATATATTGTGCTTTGTATATTGTTTAATATATTTTAAATAATATTTATATGCATAAATAATTTTTATTACAAAATAAAATATAGTTAAAAATAAAAATGCCTTTTTATTTTTATGTTGTCAAACAATCTATTGTATGGAGCTCTTTCAAAAATGCTCTTTTTGAAATGATAGCCAAATAGTCAACTGGCTTCTTAGAAAAACTCTTATCAGAAAAGCTCTACTGACAAAAGCTCTACTGATATAAGTTTATCCAAACAGGCACTTAGCCTCCCCAATCCTGACCACTTTCTTCACGTTTACCTGTTATACCAACCAATAATCAGAGATAAAGAAAAAGACAGGAAACAAAAACAGATGAAGTAGAAGATGGATTTACATGGTTATTGAAATTCTTATAGATAGCTTCTACTCATTCCATCACAGACTTCACCAAAGCAGAGTTGTATCTTTCCATTAAAGCAAGTACATCTAGAGAAAACATGAATCCTGATAGCAAATAGATTGTGATAAAAGAGAAGAGAAACTCAAACTCTAGAGAGCAGGAAAAATAGGAACCTGTAGCATCAAACTGGGAGTAGATGATAGGTGAGGGCTTACAATAGAGTAAGAGCAGCGTGCTTTTTGAATTACAAGTAATAAGGTTACTGAGACACCAGGATAGAGCTTGCATGCTCTCATCACTCTCATCCACTACGACCACTATCTTTCGCCCCTTCTTAATATTCACTCCTTCCATTGAATGACTGCTAGTTGGTTGCATGAACACGCATTTATACAAGCTCTTAGAAGTTTCTCGGCCTTATAATGTTGATATCAACAAATAACAAGCAACACGACCCTGGTCCAACCTGAAGTCAATGAGTGAGGCTCAGTTTGACAGGGCTTTAGATGAGACTCGGGCTATTTAGGCCCGGCCTGAGGCCTAAGGCCCGATGGCTATGCAAAAGTTGTTGGGCCTGGGCGAACCCGACCTATGCCACCTCTACAAGCAAGTCATTTTGTACCTATAGACAAACATGGATGCTTGTAATTGACTCGTATCTGCTATGGTATTCAGTTTCCTGGGTTCTTTGTTAGGTTTGACTAGTTTTATCAGTTCAGATGGAATTCTAATCAAGATTTGTTTAGGAACTAGCTACCAAAATCAAAGTTTGACAATTGGTAAACTCAACACAACGCCAAAGCTTTTGCCGGCTACTCTCAATCATATTCGTAGGATATTATTGGGTATTGGATTTTACTACATACAGATTGTAATTACGTAAGGCCTTTTGAGTTGAAGAGTCGTTCTAAGTTGCAAGCCAACTTGATGTTGTTTTTAGTTGATTTTATAGCTATGATAGACCTTGTCTTTTTATCCACTTTGGGAAATGATTTTAGACCATAAGTGAAGCTATCTGTTAAGTGGATACAGCCAAATTTTCTGGCCATAAATGTTGTTTTCTCATTCTATTATCTTCCTAGGTTTTAGATTTTATTCAGTGCAAGTTTGCATAGGTATATCTCCTTTTGAAATCATGCCAAAAATTAGAATAGTCTAAATCAAAAGTTCAAGTTTGATTTTTTTGCTTTCACGTTTATTTGTATTAATATTTATAGATGAATTAATGACCAAACTATTTATTTTTGAATTAACAGTTAAACTATGTTTGATGTTAAGTCCTAGCCTTATTCTGTCACTTTCTATATATATTATAATTCAACTTTAATAATTTCTTTTCGAATTACATAATGAATGATAAAGTTATGCAGTGTTTGCTTTAATTTGAACCAAATAACTATTTTTTTCGTAATAATTTTAGTTAAATTTAACTAATCTTGTTATTTGTTACAGAGTTATGGACTTTAACAACACTTTTGAACAGTCTTTGACAATATGTCTACACATATTCCAATTTATGATGTTTTTTCTGTATTATTTTGTTTACAAACTTAAGGAATGCTTAAACTATTTCTCATATTTTGGGTAGGGAAGCATGACCAAGTAATGTTATATTACTTTTATTGGTATAATTTGATGATGGGTATATAATTTTATTTATATAAGTAATACACGACTTTTGACTGAGTAGCTAATAGTTTTTGTCGCTTATGATTTTCTATTATCAGAAATTGAGGACCTTTCGTGTGATGAAATGGATTGGCTATTTTTTTGAAAATTGAATGGTCGAACAAGGCTGCGGTGTAGTGACGTGTTTGGTAATACTAGGCTGCGACTTACGAGTTGGACCACACAAAACATGGCCCTTTTCATCGGCACTTAGTCCTTTCTGTTTTCATTTTTATATTTTATATTTTTATTTTCAAATTCAATAAAAAAACTTATTTGTTTGAGTTTTAGTTTTTACCAATTTTTAAAATTTATGATAATTACAAAAGGTAGATTTTGTTTTTTCTGCTTTTTTATAATTTGATTTACTATTAATTAAATATACGTTGTTTCATTATTTAATATATTAACTATTAATAAGAATTATGAATAATTTATTTTAATATTATATTTAATTAATTAAGATTATAAATAATTTAATTTTACTTAATAATTTATTTAATTTTCACATTTAAAATAAATAAATAAATTTAATAATTAATATTAAAGATAATTAAATTTAAAATATGTTCAAAATATATTAATTTTAAATAAAATTTTAATTTTATAATTAAAATGTATTTAAAATAAATATTAATTTGTAGATAAATATTAAATATTAAATATTGATTTTAATGAAATAAAATAATTTTAATGATAACTTATTAATAAATATTATATAAGAAATTACATTGAAAATAATTTATTTTTTAATTTCTATCTATTATTAGTAATAGAAATATAATTATATTGATGTTAACAAGTTTTTTTATTTTAAAAAAATTGAAAAATAAAATCATAATTAAAAATTAAAATTAAAATCAAATGTTCTTAATCTCTTAGGTTGACTATAAGGTAAGATTATTCGGTATTAGACACACACGGCCATAAACTTTGGTTCCCTGCAGGTCTTCTTTCACTTGTTACTCGAGGAATCATGTAGGGTGATCTTGCATTTGAACGAAGTTCTAAAGTTTCGTCGCGGGAGGTCAGAGATCATTCACGGGGTTCTTTTTTGGTTGAAGTTGAGTTCTTATTACTGGCAAAAGAGTGACCATTTGTAGGAAAACTTATTACAAAGCCACTAAGGAGGTAACTGATATTGATATTGACCACACATAGTACTAATAATAGTTGCCATTTGTAGGAAAACTTATTACAAAGCCACTAAGGAGGTAACTGATATTGATATTGATCACACATAGTACTAATAATAGTTGCCATTTGTAGGAAAACTTATTACAAAGCCACTAAAGAGGTAACTGATATTGATATTGACCACACATAATACTAATAATAATACTATCATGTACCCCTCAAGACAGGGCAGCCGGAAGCAGCCCCTATAGTTGTATTTGTTCCATCCAAGCTGGAACCTTTCATAAGACCACCGAGCAATTCTCCCCGGTCCATAAAAAACTCAACTTTCATTACTTGCATTTTTTCATTCACCTGTTTTTTAACAAATTTCAAAGAAGAATTTGATCAGATTGAAGTAATTCAATGTAGAAACAAAGAAACGGAAAGTGGGAACCGCTTATATCAACGATCTTGCACATCAAGTACCTGAAAGACACTGATGCCAAAAAGTTCAACCATTTCTCCAGTTGGCGGGTGACCCTTGAACGGACCCTCCATGAAACCCCAGTGCCTGAACTTGTAAGCAATTACTGGTGGACCAGAGTAAACTTGGAGAACTTCCAAAGCAAACCCTCTTGGGAAAGCTGTAGTAAAAGCCACATGAGCGGTATCCTCAGTTTCTTCTGCAGGGTTATAGCCTCTGAGCTTCTCTGGTAAAGATGTCTGCATAAAGGTGTTATAGCCTCCCCCGAGCATGCGTATTTCTTCCAAACTTTTTGGTGTCCTTCCTGCAGGGTTTAGAGATGGATGAGAAAGTTGCCTGTTAGTACTATGGAGTTCAACAAGTTCCTCATCAGGGTGTGAAATCAACAAGATCGAATAGGTTTGATATTACCATTAACGCTAGATGCGAACTTCTTGGGATCAGCTATTGATTTATAGTCATCGAAGCATGTCTTGTGAAAAACCTCCATTTCCCACGTCTTCACAAGGTTTTGAACTTTTTCTTCAAGGGATCCAGGAGGCCACACCTTCCCGTGCACAAATGATTTAGCAGATTACAGAGAACAGGCAAAAATTCTTAACAATTAAATATGCAATGACATTTAAACATATATAGGCTCAAGAGAGGCGGTGTATACCTTAGTTCTTCCCTCCTCAAAAAGCTTGTTGACGATATCGTAGTTTGGAGGGTCACCAAACCTCCATTTAGTGGCCTTCTCTCCCTCTTCATGTAGATAGGAGCGGTATTTGTCTCCATCAACACTTTTGCTCTCCATTTTCTTAGTGAACACCTGATCTAAGAGAGCTGCAAGGCTCTCAAGTACAATGATGTTTAATATAAGTGTCCGATGTGAGCAATTATGGCATTTCTTTCTGTCATTATTCAAAGATAGCTAATCATATTATGTTCGATTGGGGTTGCACCAAGTCAATTTCCTTTAAGCAAAGTTAAGTCGAAGTTTTTTCGTTTGTTATATATAGAAAACTAAAGTATACCTTTATATAAAGAAATAAGCTCGTCATTTACCACGAATGGAGTTAGTATCTGAATTTAGTGGAGGCAAAAAAAGAGTAAAAAGGAAAAAAAAATATGTAGCAATTAATTTACTCTTAACATAGGTTTGTTGGTGTAAACTTATATAAGTTTTTTTAGAGAAAAACAAGCAAGAAAATAAGGCTTAGAAACAGGGACGTAGCCAGACATGTAAGGTAGGAGGGCCCAATGTTTAATTTTTTAAATTTTAGGGGGGCCCAACTCTTAAATAACATCATTTTTATATATATATCTATATATAATATTTATTTTTTAAAAAATTTTGGGGGGCCCAGGGACCCCCCTGGGCCCCATCTAGCTACGTCATTGCTTAGAAACCATATTGTTCATTTAACAACTATATATATAAAGTATTACAACTACTACATCAGATTAGTTACCTAATCAAAGATTGATTTTAAAATAAACCATTAGTTGTATTTCATTCTAGAACTATCTAACTTTTTTTTTTCTTATTTTTTTGCTAGACTTCAACATATGTTAACATTGCATTTAACTATAAGGGAAAAAGATCAAAATAAGCTTTCTAATTTGACAGTGAAAGTGTTACAATCTTAACACTCCTCCTTAGCAGTTTTGCTGGAAACACCAGCTATTTTCCTTAATGTTTCAAATCTTGTCTTGGGCAAAACCTTGGTTAACAGGTCTACCGGCTAACTTTCAAAACAACAATAAACTAAATTGATTTCATTCTTTTTCTGCATCTCTGACAAAATGATATTTCATCTTTATGTGCTTTATTTTGTCAGGGAAGACTAGTGTCTTCACTATAACGATGGCTGATTGGTTGTGTCACAATATCAATTGGACCTCTTGTTTTTGCAATTAATCACTCATCATTTTGCTTAACCTACTGTTGTGATTGACTACAATTGCTGCAACTTATTTAACTTCTATAGTTGTTTGAGGCACAATGTCATGCTTCTTTGAATTCCAACTGAATGAACCTAAGCCAATAGTGAATTAGTAGAAAAATATCACATTTAATATGATATTTTTCATATTAAATATGATTATTATTTATACTCAAAATATGTGGCGAATAATGTTAAAAAAATAAATTGTTGTTATTTTAAATTTATATTATTATAATTTTTTGAGACAGAGTTGATGTAAATTATAAATTATACAATACAATATGTTAAAGAACTATTTTGCAATTTTTTAAAAATTTAAGGATTATTTTATAAATTTAAAAATTATCCAAAACATAATAATAGAAATGACAAAGGGTTTTCCTAAAATTTTCTTTAAGTATATGGGTGCTTTTGTCTTTGGCCTTTAGTCCTAATTCTGTGATGATGTTAGGGTGTAAAATATCATTTTTAATACATTTTTTCATAAAGATAATTTTAGTGCATTTGTATAAATAACCATTGAATTTTATTCATGTGAAATATAATTTGAAGATTCGTTAGGGAGCCCTAAGCCATAACAAAGTCAAATGCATGTAATTTTTTATTTTTTGTAACAAACAATTCCTTCCTAATGGCAACGACTTGAAATGCAATCCGATTAGGTTTACTAAAGAAGAGGTACACTTGTTATTGAGGAATTTGATCAATCTAAATCTCTTATCTTTTGCTATTAAAAACTTAAAAGGTTTGTTGTAAGTTTATTGTACTCAGTACTTTTATAACTATATACATTTTGTCTTTTATAATTATTCAAATTTAAATTGTCAACTACATAAAATTAAAAATTATATAAATATCATTTGTAGTTTGAAGTGGTTAAACTCTAACGCAAATAAAATATTATAGGGAAAATCTTGCTAAAAATGTTAATCACAAATATTAAAACTCCTTTATCACTCTTTAATATGAAAATGATTATACAAAAATAATTAATTTTAATAAATTAAAACTAATTATTACACCATTAACTTTTATTCTCAACTCCTACGTTATATAAAATAAATGATTAAACATAAATTAATATTTTTAACGATATTTTTATTATGTGAGAGTGAAGATATGCCAAATTTATTTGTATTATTTTTAATTCTACACTCTTTTCTACAAATTTAAACAAAGAATATAATAAATTTCTTGAATCTATTTTTTTGGAATATGAAGATTCCTTTATTAGTTTATGAAATTTCCATGCAAAGAAAATGACATTTTCCCCAAATTAATCATTTCAAATTCTTTTTTCATCTCTGCTTTGAACTTATTTATCAACTTTATACTGCTTCCGGTCACCAGCAAGTCATCAACATAAAGTGATACTATTAAAAGATCAATTTAATATTGCTTTACATAGAGCGCATGCTCATTTTCTCCTATCTAATTTCAGGTAGCTTAACTATTCATCAAGCATATTGTACATTGCTTTACATAGAGTGCATGCTCATTTTCTCCTATCTAATTTAAGGTAGCTTAACTATTCATCAAGCATATTGTACCAAGCTTTTGGTGCTTTTTTTAAGCCATATAAGGCCTTATTAAGCAAGTAAACTTTATTCTTTTAGCCTTTGATAACAAATCCATCAAGTTGCTCTACATAAATTTCCTTACCCAAGTAACTATTAAGGAAAGTTTACTTCACATATAATTGGAATACCTTTTAAGAATTTTGCGTTGCATAGAGCCAAGATTAATCTGATATTGTCATACCTTGCTACTAGACTAAAGATATCCAAAAAATTGATGCTAGCTTGCTAAAAATAACCTTTCACAATTAATCTTGCTTTCAATTTGTTTATAGAACTATTATAATTCATTTTGGTTTTGAAAAGTTAAAACTCACTTCAAGCTAATTACTTTTCTACTATCAGGTATGTTAATCAATTTCCAAGTCTGACTTTTATTGATCATGGATAACCCCCAACCTTTAAATTTCTTGTTTCTTTATATGTAGTAGGTTTCATCAAAGAAGTTGCATTGCATCTCTCTATGTATCTCTCTTAAAAGTTTTTTGCTTCTAATTACATCATCATCACATTCTAATTCAACTCTTTCTTTAGCTACATCTTGTTCTTGAGGAAAGTTACCTTTAATAAAATTCTTTTTACCAATTTTGCTATCTTTCATTCCATTTCCAAATCCCAACTTCATTAAACTCCACATCTCTAGCAACAACTAATAGGTGTATATTATAGTATATTTTTTTGAGGTTTAAGTGTGTTTGAAGCATTTTCTTAAATGATAATTATCTGTTTAGGACTTAGAATTGTGTTCTTTGTAATGTTTTCTTGCGTTTTAATGGTTTGATTGTTTTAGAGTAAGGATTTGATCATAATTTTATGTTTTAAAGCTTTTTTTATGTGTTTGTTAGAAAGTGGGAATACAAAAATTGAAGAAAAGATGAAGAACTTAGAGAATTTGCATGATCGTGATAGAGAGCATAGATAGGATGCACAATCGTGCACAGTATTTTCTAGCATAAAAAATTTCGTATTCTTGACGTTTTAGGGCTATTTTTGGAACCTAATTAAGTGAGAAAACCCTAGAAGCCTCAATAAGTATTTAAAGAAAATAAAAAACACCAAAAAGGAGGCTACACATCAAAATCAAAGAGATCAAAGTGGAGACATCAAAAGCAACTCCAATTTTTTAAGAATTCAAGATCAAGAACAAAACTATTTCATTGTCTTGGATGTTGATTTGGATTATTAGGATGTTGAAGGTGATTATGGGTTTCTAAATCCATATTAGGAATTGTTCTTGTTCTATTTTCTTAAACTTTATTCTTATTAATATATGAATGCTTTGTGATATTAGTTATGTTTATACTTGATAACAAATCAAGAGACTGAATCAATTCATATGTGTTAAGTTGTGCAACGAGAGTTAGCAACTTAACAGAACTGCAAATATCAGATTAATAAACAATTGAAGAGAGATCTTAATTGTGAGCTAATTATCTTTAAGGTTGCTTTAAATCCAATTGAATAGTTTGAAGTAGTTTTGTGAATCGAGAGATTGTAATTCTGTTATTATCCATTTCAATTAGTATTACTTGATTAGATCCTGAGAGAGGGTAATCAAAATCTTAGGATATCTAAGATTAAGCATAATTGAATCAACAAGATAAAAGGAAGACAAAACAAGGATATAATAACTCCCAAGTTTCCATGATTGATTAACTTTATTCTTATTGCTAGTTTCAATTATTCAATTCTTAGCTTTATTAATTAATTGAATTTCAGTTAATTTATTTTAAATCAATTCATTAGATCTTTCATTATCTTAGACAAAGTGCATTCAAGTTGTTAGATGACTAATTAATCATTATGGGAATGATAACTTTTACACTATTAGTTACGATCTGTATACTTGTAGTATAAAGGTTTTTATATAAAACTAGCAATTAATAACAATATTCTGTGCTTACAAATCCAACATTTTATATGCTTTATTGTTGCTATTATATCCTAAGAACATATCAGTAATTGCTCTTTGATCCAACTTGTCTCTTTTTGCTATAGGTACATAGATGTAACAGACACATCCAAAGACCCTAAGATGTGCTATTGAAGGTTTTATTCCAAACTAGGCTTTAAATGGAGTCTTACCAACTAGAGCTTTAGTTAGAAGCCTATTAGGGAGGTACACTAAGGTATTAACTGCCTCAGCCCAAAAGTGATTTAGTAGATTCTTCTTGAACAACAAACATATCCCTATCTTTATGATAAATATGTTCTTTCTTTCACTTACTCTGTTCTGTTGTGGAGTATCACTGACAATGAGCTGGTGATGTAAGTCTACCATTTGTAGATACTTCTTAAACTAAAATGAGGTGTATTTAGTTCCATTATCTAATCTAAGCACCTTAATTTTACTTCCATAGTGGTTTTCATCAAATTATTTAAAACTTTGAAATCTTCCAAAAATTTAGACTTTTGATTTAAAAAGGATGCTCAACACATTCTTGTGCAGCCATAATTGAACAACAAGAAGTATTTCTTCCATTAAGTGAAGGTGTGTTCATAAGTTCAAACACATCAATATGTAAATGCTCTATAAGCTTGATTTATAGTAAATGGAAATTTTTATTACTTTCCAAATTGACATACATCACATACACTTTTACTATCATGAACAATAGTTAGGTCTTGTGTAAGACCTTTATCATACATGTATTTTAAGACACCATAATTGAAATGCCCTAATCTATTGTGCCAAATAGGTGATTCATTAACTGAACCAATTAAAGCTTGCAAATATGTTTACTTCTAATTAATTGGAAAGCATTTATTCTTTACTTTCACATTAAATAAATTGCCACCAGTTGGTTTAGTTATGGTACATGTATTGTCCTCAAAGTGTAATATATATTTCTTTTAAGCATTTGAGAAACACTAAGAAGACTTTGAATTATTTTAGGCACATATAACACATTTGAAATTGATTTGGTTCCTTTTAGAGTGTTTATAACAACTATACCTTTGCCTTTAACCTCCACAAATTCCATTTTCCTCTTTGATTATGGAGAAGATCCTTCTGTCCATTTTAATAAAGATTTTTTCATTATGTTTCATTTGGGTTGAACATCCATTTTTAATAAGCTAGGCTTCTTGTCTATTGTTAGTTACGTAGAAAGTTGTGACAAATAAATGCTTATCTTGTTATTATTATTGACCTCTTTAGTAATTTAGGCTTATTATGCCTACGATTCTCCTTTGCTTTTACATAACTTTTCAATGTTTCCAAATCGCTTGTATAGTTTGTATTAAACACAATGTCTATACCAACAATAATTTAATGAATGCCCCTTCTTGTTATAGTGAGGACATGGCTTGTATCTTCCTTTCTTGCCCCCACCTTTGTCCTATTAGTGGTCTTTCTTATCTTTCTTTTTCCTACCTCCATTTTATTTCTTTTATTCATTAGTGGATGGAGCTTACCTTTTTGTTGAACCATAAAAGAAACTTTAACACTTTTTCTTGACTTATTGATCTCCTTTGCTCTTATGTATGAAAGGCATTTTTTGTAATTCTAGCCAAGTAATTTGATTCAAGTCTTTTAAGTCTTCAAGAGATGAGATCTTAGACTCAAATTTTGTAGGCAATCTCACTAGAAGTTTCTCCACAAATCTCTTGTCAATCAATTCTACACCCAATACACAAGCCTAAATTCCATGACTACTTACCAATTATTGAACGACTCAAATCTCGAGTGATGGCATCACAAAACAGATACTTATCATATACAGCTTATATCACACTCATCATTTTAGTGCTTACTAGTTTACATCTTTATTGGACTGCACATATCATAATGCAAAGAAGAGTCATAAAGGAGATGGACAAAATTACGAAATCGTTCTTATGGTCTAGTCAACTTGGAAATTCAAAGAAGGCAAGAATTAAATGGAGTCAGGATACTCTACCAAAAAATCAAGGCGACCTTAGGATCATCTTGGTAACAAATATGGAAAACATGTTAATGTGTAAGACGTTTTGGAGGCTATATACTGATCGTAATGCTTTATGGATCAAATGGTTATATGAATATTAGTTTAAGAATTTGAATTTCTATCAAGTTGATTTCACTAAAGACGGCTCTCCAATTCTTAAGTAAATGATAAAGATGAGGGAGATCATTTATCCTTACATTAAACACCAGATCGAGAATGGAGAAAGGACATGGATGTGGTTTGATAATTTGCTTGATTTCAATCCTATCGTCCAGCATAGTACTTTTCAGCAACTAAGGAATCATGTGCCTTTTAATGACAAAGTATCCTCACTAATTGTTAATGGAGAATGGAAGGGTGAGTTCAAAGGTTTTTTATCCCTCTTGGTATGCCTCCCTCGACTATCTTCAGTTGAGAATGAGGATATTATTATATAGGGCTGAACTGAAATAAACAATTCACTAATCGTTTATGTTATCAACTATTTTCCAATAGCTATACTACCGTCCCCTGATTTAATCTATTATGGAGAAATACCATTTGCTCCAGGGCTTCCTTCATCACATGGCTTGCGATCAAGAATAGGCTTCAAACTAAGAGCCAATGGCACAATAACGTAGCTAATAATACTTGCATACTTTGTAATAGGGCAGTGGAGGACAGGGATCATCTATCCTTTTTATGTAGCTATTCCAAAGCGATTTGGAGCCAAATATTGCACTTATGACCATAAAATAATTTTCGATACAACTTGGAGCATGCATTATGCTGGACCCTGTTCCCAGAGCCCAGCTATCCGAAAAACGAAATCAGAAGAAAACGCTAGCGGGCCTCTGAAAGGATTATCTCAACGAATCCCTAACGAATCAATTTGTTTTTCTTAAGAGAATCTAAAAGAAAACTTTTGTTAAACCACATCGCAAGAAATTATTTTGAAAACAGACAAAACAAGAAGTACCAAAGAAGACCAGGGGATGTCCGTTAAACGGACACACATGTCCGTTAAACGGACATCGATTGGTCAAAATGCACAATTCTCTCCCGAAAGTGTCCGTTAAACGGACACACATGTCCGTTAAACGGACACGCACTGGGCAGAAACCCTAACTCTCCAGAGACTGTCCGTTAAACGGACACTATTGTCCGTTCGACGGACACACCTTGAACAAGGATCCCAATTTTCACCCGAGAGTGTCCGTTAAACGGACACACATGTCCGCCTAACGGACATGCACTGAGCAAAATGGGCTAAAGCATCCGAGCCTGTCCGTTAAACGGACACAAATGTCCGTTAAACGGACACACCATCGACTAAGTGCCATTTTCTCCCGAGACTGTCCGTTAAACGGACACACATGTCCGTTTAACGGACATGGACTGGACGAAGGGTCCAAATCCACCCGAGAGTGTCCGTTAA
>JAOTBA010000006.1:12236587-12252754 GCA_025629845.1 Erythroxylum squamatum | reverse complement strand
TGGGCGATCAAGATGGAGGCTTACCTGCAAGGTCAGGATTTGTGGGAACCAATCGACGAGGATTATGCGGTTGAAATCCCAAACGATGCTCCGATCGCTCAGCTACGGTGGCTAAGGGAGAGGGTGACGAAGAAAGCCCGAGTCAAATCCTGCCTGTACCAGTCCGTATCACCCTCAATCTTTACTAGAATTATAGATTTTGCTTCTGCAAAAGAAATATGAGATTTCTTGAAGAAAGAATACGAGGGTGATGAGAAGGTGAAGAACATGAAGGTCTTGAACCTTTTGAGGGAATTCGACATAATTCAAATGAAAGAGAATGAAATGATTATACGAATCATTTCATACAGGCTTGTGGGTCTGAAGTCTGAACTGAAGCCCCCCATTGCGTATCTTTACAGCTCCTCACTCTGAATACGAATCAACTCTACACGCCAGACGTCCCATCTCCTCTACAGGCATGGCGTCCTACTCATGCATGTCTTTCAGAACAGAAGGCGGACGAACACTTGCTATATATCAGTTATACAAAAATAAACTTATTCACTTAGTTTTTTTCCCTATTTATTAAATTATTTTTCTTCTTAAATATTTTCTTAGATAACATATGGTATTATAATAATATTGATAAAAATAAAATATTAATATTAACTGACAACATTTAAGTGAGTCATTCTGATTACGGAAATTTTTTTAAGAGAAGTTTCAAACTACTTTAAATTCTTTATATACTTCTTGCGTTGTATAACTTCGATAATTATAAAATAAAGTCACTTTATAATCATACATGCACTTCAAAAAAATTTAACATATTTGAAAAATAATACAAAATACCTTTTTTTAAAGCTAAATAAATAATGCACACGCTAGCTTTTTAAATAAACCTATACAACTGAGGCGTAGCGTGAGACAGCTCAATGGAAGATATCTTCAATTACCTTGGATTTGAAATTTTCACCTGCACTTCAGATTTTGCGTGCATATTCACGTTTACCAATATCTTTTAAAGTGAAATAAATGTTTAAAATGGGAACAAAATTTTAAATTCACTCGCTGAAAAACTCTCAAATCGTAATTAATTGCGAGATTACTGAGCATATCATGATTATTTATGTTTCTCAATATTTACACTATTTTGAGACCGGCAGTTCCCAGTAACTTGGAGTTCGGAAACAGATCCAACAAAGACAGACTAGAGACCAAAATGGAACTACATCAACTTCATAATTATAATTCATGCTGAAAAGAAATAAGAGGAGAAAAAGGACGAATCAGAAACCAAAAAAGATCCCCTTTAGTAAATTTTCTGAGGTCCCATTTTGGATTTGCAGCAATAGTTGCTTCAACAACATAAACAAAGAATTCCGTCCATCAACAAGTGTACCTGCGATATGCCCTCTGTACAGTTCATAGGGTTAGAACGTATGAAAGCTCTTTTTCCAAAACACTTCACCCCAATTCTATGTTGAAGGGAGGCGGAGGGATTGAAGCTTTTGATGCCAATGTATCTATTCATGTCGCATAGAAGCTTTGACTTTACAGGCAACATCCAGGAACAATCATATATTGTTAAACCGTTATCTCC
The DNA here is from genome assembly GCA_025629845.1 of Erythroxylum squamatum. Classification (NCBI taxonomy): domain Eukaryota; kingdom Viridiplantae; phylum Streptophyta; class Magnoliopsida; order Malpighiales; family Erythroxylaceae; genus Erythroxylum; species Erythroxylum squamatum. Next base: position 12,251,169 of record JAOTBA010000006.1, on the reverse strand, counting down.
TAGCTTTTGTCCGAGATGTTGTGGGTTTTAGTTGATGTGGCTGTCTCTTTCCGCTAGACAAACTGCTATCACTAACACTCCCTTCCAGAAGTTTATCATGAGCTTCAGAAAACTCATTTTTCCACGAGTTCAAAGGGACAAGATAATTGTCATCCTTGGAACTCCTTGTTCGCTCCTCGATGCGTTTCACATTCTCAGATATTTGATGGAGAGTTTTATTTATCTTTGCAATTCCACGTTCAACTGGCTGCACAACATGTGAAACTGTATACTTCATATCGTCAACAATCTGCAAGAAAATACATTTGAAATGATGTTCCAGGGAAAAAGAGGATATGCAAATAGCAAGAAATTCTCGATCAACTGCTACAAAGCAAAAAGGTTTGTCATCTCATGATGTTAGAACCGATGCAGTGAAAGACCAACAGTCAGTAAGAAGTTGAAATTTGTTAAGGAGCAATTAAGCTTCTTACAATTTCACCACTTCCAAGGACTACATCACGGACACTCTGTGGAAAGTTCATACGCTTTTCTCTTTCATCATGCCGAGCGATGTGTATTCTTGTAAATTTTTCACAATCACGAACCTCTTCAGGATCTGGAGGTGTTCCAAGAGATGCATAGTCTGTCATCACAGATACATTACGAACACATCGCTCACCACGCTTGTAAGGAACTGAAGGGAATACATATAGGTGCACAATGGCAGCAACTCCCATCTGTTTGACAAGTGATACCAGAAAAGAAGTTTAACACATTCACCTTAAAGAAATTCTTGGAAATGCTTCCCATTGTAACCAAAAAGAAACTCTTGCAACAATATATCCTGATACAGATATGCACAAAAGGCAGAGGGCAAACTTAATGCTATGCTATTTATTTCTACTATAACGTAATAGGTGACGTCTTACAAGGTAGGGACAGACTATGGCAACATTTCTTTCTCGTGTCAGATTCAATTAAACAAAGTGAAAGATCAAAAAAAAGTTCTGTCAATGCACCGGTTTTCAACTTTAGCTACAGAACCACTCCTGCTACACAAAATAAATTGATCTACCATAAAACATGTCATAATGTAGCATGTTTGCAACTTATCATATATGAATTTTTTTCTTGTCCATTGGGGCCTAAAAGATATAAATGCAACAGTTCAAAGCAAAAAGCATCCCACTTTCGTTATTCCAACTCTACCCAAGTATGTGCTCACTGCTTTCCTGTAACAACATTAGCTAAAATAAACCGTTAGAAGTAAGCAAGTGTTCCCCCTCTGCCCTCCTTGTACTATCAAAAATGAAAGAGGAAGTAAAGTCACAAAAATGGCCCACAGTTGTGTTATACATACCCCTTTTGTGCCAAACATACTGTTGCATAAAAAATTTTAACAACTATTCATAAAAGACTATTTAATGAAACAGAGAGACACAACTCTCTGCTTAATTGATCAGCAATAAATAGATCATCAAATCGATACCTCTATGCATATGATATAGTCTTGTATACGTGTTTTCAGTTCCTGAGCTAAAGAACCTTTGAAGGCTCCCATGGAGAATAAAAATGCAACGGCAACTCCTTGCCACCATGTAAGGAAAACTATCGACTTGAAAGTCAGAAACTTAGCCAATGGCTTTATTGGTGCCAATTTGTCTTTAGTGACAGAATAGAACTGTACAAGGCAGTATAGGGCCCAGCTCTGACTGAAATTGAGAACAACTGCCAAGTAGGGGTAACTGCAAAAATTGTAAGTCAACCATAATGATAAATATTAGCTTCTTTGGAAATTACAAACTAGCAACAGTCATTGGATTGAGCATTACAAGAGAATAAACACAAAAAATACCTATGCATAGATTAAATTACACATCCCAGTTTGGATTATACCACTTGCAGCAGTTCATTTGCATTTACAAAATGAATACAAAACAAAATAACTTGCAGTCTTCAAGTAGTTGAAAGGGATGTTCAATAAATAGGATCTTACCCATATGACCATTCAAATTTCCCTTCCCCATATACTCCAAAAGCTTGAAGAATCATGGCCAAAAGTGCACAGATCAGCTTTAATATCATCTGAAACATAGATAATAAAGTAAGTACCTTCACAACACCGAGACAATGCATTTATTAAATGAAAAATCACATACATATTGAACTATGCCAACTTTGACAGCATAGTAGAAGTCTGGACCAAGTTTCCAGTTCCTCATAAAGAAATTTAATGGAAAAGGATGCTCCACAACTCCATAGGTATATGATTCCTCCAAAAGAGGCATGCTGGAAGTGATCACAGACTGACTTTCCATGAACTCAATTGTATTCTCCTCTCCACCTTCAAAGAAAACATCAATGTCATGATAAAAGAAGATAAACATGCAAAATTTGGCTAGATTCAAGAAGTCAAACAAATGACTGAGATGAATAGAATCTTGAACTTCGATACCTAAGCAGGCAATCAAATATCTCTCGAAGCAATACAATGCAAAAGCTTCATAACAGTCTCGAATGATTTCACAGTTGAACGCAGCACTGGAATCCAATAAAGATAAAAACTGCCACAACACATTGAAAATCCAAATCAAACCAGTTCCAGATAGAATTTAATGTGTCCCATAAATGGAAAGCAGTATAATTAAACATCATATGCAATGAGCCTTTACTGAACTCAATCAAGTAGATCTAAACTTGATTTTAGGAATTAAACTTACCGTAGTCATACCCAGCAAGAAACCCTTTTAGTGTTGTAATTCTAAATAAGATATCATGATGGGGATTAACTGGATATACAGGTCATGTTCCCAAAGACTTCAACCATGTACCTCTAGTACTGCAAGCAGTAACAACGTAGAAGCAATTCTAAAGAGTAGGAGTTTCATGAATCGCACATTTGACGCAGCCATAAGGCATTCCCATATTAAAACACTTGGTTGTTTTCAAAGATTCTTCCTGTCGTCAAATTTTTTAGAAGTATCAGTCTTAAATATGATAATAGACCAGACAACCAATCGATCTAATGTAACCTAGATGATACATTAATGTTTTATAACCCAAAAGGGGTGAACTGGCCAAGATTACTTATTTCTATGGGATAAACATATCCAACATAATCAAAGCACAACTCCCAAACTTCACAAAACCCCTAAAAGAAGACAAAAAGAAAATTTTGAGACATATTCTACCATATTCTGACCCAAGAGGCATATTGGAATGTAATAGGTCAGACTCTGTTAATCTCTTTAAAAGCTTTGGACAATAGACAGTTACAACAAATAAAAGTATTGCATTATTATTCAAACTGCCATTTTGCATTAATTCTATCATTATTTTCTTCATGTTTGAAATAGTGACTTTTTCAATCCTAAAGAATAGTTGATGGTAACATAAAAATCACATATGCCTTGTATAACCTCTAAATTATAATCTTGGTAGTGAGCAACATAGGCATAAGAAAAAGACTAACGAAGTTGCTCAACAATATAAGAAACAAGAGAGGGGAACATTGTACCGACTCAAGGGCATAGACAGGAACCATGAGAATGAGCCCAATCAGAAACTTCTGCTCCTGAAATTGATCAAATTTATTGTTAAGTTCAAAAAAGTATATGATTGGAACAAAAATGCAGAGGCACCTTTTGGTTAGACTATTAGTACAAAAGGAACTACTAATCATCAATTGCATAAAACGTAATACGAAACACAAGAAACAAACCTCTGGCTGGTTATAGGCGGCCAAATGCTCAAAAATAAGGTACATCGAGAGGACAAGAGCAAGAAGCACGAATATGCTTGCACTGAAAATTGGCCAGCTGATGTTCACAGAAGACTCACTCCCCAGATTCACTGGCCATATTTTTCCCAATTCATTTGAGGACCCAACAAGAGTGAATACAAAAAAGAAGGTGCAGAAGGCTTTCTTCCATCCCATTGACCACGATTATATAGGAAAGGCCACTTCAAAAGTCAGTGATGTCTGATGAGAACACCAATATGCTGTTCCACCTGAAGCAGCTGCAAAGCGGTTAATTACTTTTCTATTATCCCTTTTCAACTATTGTGTTCAACTGACTCCCCCTAATCGCCAACTTCAATTGACCATGTAATCCACAGATATCAAACTACCAGAAAGGGAACCCATGTAAGGGCCAACCCTCCCTGTCACAGTTCTTTGTGAATGTTGGTCTCTTTTACGACGGTGCTTATGTTTCCTAGATGAATGGGAAGCCTCCAGGGCTAGGACTTTGAGGCCTAGACAAAAATGAAAATAAATAATAACACCGTCAGCAAAATAATAGTCATTATGTCGACACTATAAATGGTAACATCGTTATATCATTAAGAACAAAGGTTTAGTGCCCGACTTTGTACTATGAGAGAGATATCCCCAAGTAAACCGAGAAGACAATGCCAGTTGAATTGACAAAGAACAAAGAAAGAATCATAGACACATACATACAGGAATAAAACTAAAAAGACGGAAGAATCTACTTCGTTTTAGGGAAATCTTACAAACGGGCCACGAATTCTCAAAGTTGTTTTATGATTATGAGAAGAAAAAGGAAAAGAGCTAGAACATGCTTGTCCTTTTTTTTTTCACTGAACAATTAATCACAAAATTTCAAAAACAAGACGTTGCCTCAATTAAGTCCAGACCTTTCGCAAGTGAATGGAAAGCAGCAAATTTAGCCAAAACAAACACCAATGGCACAAACAAAGAAACAAACAGAAAGATGCAGAAGCCATAAATCATCCAAAAAAATCACGTTATTAACACGAATGGCAACAATAAACAGAAAAGGAACCAGAGCTATGTCCTTTGGATTGGACTCTCGTATTATATATCAAATGGATACAAACCTGTTGTAGAAGAAATTTTCGCGAAAAGAAGTACAAAAGAGAATGTGAAAGATAGCGTTGGCAAAAGAACAGATTTTGGTAATTTGGGTGTTTGGGTGTCAAAGAAAAGTAAACTGATATTCGCTGGAGGGCGGTTGCCAAAACAGTATCGTTGGGTTTTTTTTTTTTGGTAGCGTTGAAGAATTTGCTGGCTTCACGTTTAGTTTGTCACAGGCCAGGTTTGAGCCGTCCGATCCGCACAGATATCTAGCTCCCGCTATTTGATTTTCGCCTTTCTTTGGTATTGTGGCTGTTATGGAGGGTTTCATCAAGACGGGGGCTGTGGTTTTGGAGTGGCGATGCGAATTTTGTCTCAATTTGGCTTCTTAAACAAGTAATGTTGTATGACGTGGCAGTAGGCAAAAATGACTAGCAGGTTTCGGTTGTTGGCATTCACCTGCCGGTCACTCAAAGCGGGTTTGTGTGTAGTTACAGTAGATATAATTATATCCGGTTTCGTTTGGGTTAAAATTAATAAGTTTGATATTGAATTTTAAATCAAATTTATATAAAATTAGACTTTATATATGAGTTCGCATTTCAATTTCTATGTAAATCATATTTTATAATGCAAAATAATATGATTTTATTATATTAATAACAAAAACTCCTGAGGTTGAAATTTCGCAAAATTAATGTTATGTCACGGTTGCTTCAAATTGAAATTTACAATTGCTTATCAGAAAGTAACTAGGTTAGTAACTACGATTTTCAGAATCTGATCACAAGTAAAAAAATTAAGTGTGCAACAAATAAATCAACACAAGAAATTTGTTACACAGTTTGGCACACACAACCTAGATCTGCAGGGTCTTCATCTGGATTAATCTATTTTCATCGAAGTATAATAAGCTTACACAAGGTTATTACGGAATCGATACCACTCACTCCTTGACGCTATCCACTCTTACTTGCATCCTTGAAAGTTATCTCATACCTAATAGCATGGCCACATCATACTAACCCCAATAGAAGATTTTTGAAACAATGAATGTTAATAAAGATGAAAGTATCTCAAGTGATTAAATCAAAAATAACATAATCAAAAAGACAGTTGAGTCAAAGAAAGACTTCCTTATATTTGCAGCCTTATTAAATCAAAATCATGAAGAGTCTTCCAAAACAAAAAGTCTATTGTATGCTCTATAGTTCACTGACCTAAACCCTTACGCACAACAGCACCAAAAGTCAATGGATGGATTTCACATGATAGACTCCTTATACAAACAAAAGTTTGCTACCAAACTTATAAGTTATCTATGTGAAAACCTCCCAAAATGCATCAACATTAATCAATGATAATTCCACACCATGGATTGCTTATTAGATAAATATCAAAGTCCTTTCTCCTTTAGGATTCTATTCTTTTAGGATTCCTTCCTTTCGCCAATATCTTAACTTCCAAAATTCTACATAATGTAAGATAGTAGACTTCCTAATTATAAAAGATATCTCAAATAAATAAAATACAAATAATGCCAAAAATAAAATAGAATATCTTAACATCTTAAAAATCTCCCTCTTTTTGGCATTATTTGTCACATCAAAATCTCCCCCTAAATAAGAGAAATGGAAACTCCCCCTGAAATAAATGATCATGATAAAAGATAAAATCACAGTCATCTCCCCCTTGGGACAAATCAATGCCAAAAGAAGCTAAGAATCATTTGAAGAAGCGTAACGAAGAACTCGTTGTTTCTGCTTAAAAAATACCTTCAATGCGATCAATCTTAGCAAATAAGAAGGCATAAGTATCAACATATTATTTCTCACTTTAAATCCATCCTCATAAGACTAATCCCCAATTAAATTTACAAACTCTAAAAATGCATTTAACGAATCAGGATCAAACTTAATCAATGCCCCCAACCCCTCCACATAAACCACATGAAAGCATAAAGCATTATCATCAAACACTCTTTTTTTACTTACTTCAATAAGCTTCAAAGTTGTAACACACATAGTCCCAATGTCCCACGAAGAGATTCAAACCAGATGGAAACAAGAGGTTTCATTAAATATCGGCTAGTTGCTTCTCAGTTGTTACACAGAAAAAACTCCAACTTTAGTCTCCATTAGCTCTCGAATAAAATGATACTTCAAATCAATATGTTTGGTTTTTGAATGTTGAACTGGTTTTTTGGAGATGTCGATAGCGCTCTTATTATCACACATGATAGTTAAAACATCTTGAGCAACTCTATAATATTCCAACATGTAGCAATTACCCATCGATCTTCTTCTACTTACTATACAATCTCCTTGTTCGTTTAACACCTTGCATTCATCACTGATGAACTTGACTAACAACCCATCATCACAAAGCTGACTAATACTCACCAAGTTAGGTTTTAAACCATCCACATGAAGCACATTTTCAAAATGACAATCCATCTAAGCAAAAAGTTCCTCTACCAATCATTGTTGCTTTCTTTCCATCATCGAATGTAACATGACCATCCATCAGCTTTGATAATTCGTCAAATAGCTTCTTTCACCTGTCATATGCCTTGAACACCTACTGTCAAAGTACAATTCATTGTGAGAAGCGACGTATATGAATTTAAAGCCACAAGTGCTTGCGGTTGGTTCTTTCTAACCCAAATCTGCTTTGGTAACCTTTGTTGCTGAACGTTCTTCCCAAAATGTCTGGATTTTCTATTTTGAGCATTATGAAATACCATTTGCATCATTTTGTAGCAATTTGGCCTTATGTGACCTTTTACACCAAAAAAGTGACATGTATGCATAAACTTTCTGTTTCTTGTTGAAATTTCTTCTTTCTTAGTTGATCTTGCTTCTTTTACAAATCTAATCTCACCATTTTGCTCATTATTCACCTAAGAACATTCACCTTTATATTCAACACCATGAAAATCCCCTTTTTTGTTAATTTCTAGCAGTTCATCTAGCTTTTTGGTACCATCATTCAACATTCTTATTTCTTTCTCTGTATTGACCATCTTTAGCTTGGTTTCATTAAGTTCATCTATTGTTGACAATAATTTCATCTCCAAATCTCTAATAAGATCTTTCATGGTAGAATTATTTCTTTTCAAAGTCTCATTTTGTTTACATGTCTTCACCCATTTTGCTATACATCAGTTCATAGGCCTTGCAGATATCTTCCTTTTAAAATTTTGAGTCATGGTCATCGTTATCACTATTCTAAATTAGAGTTTAATACTAAAACATCTGTATTTTGATCATTAGTTTCTTCCCTGGTTGCTACTAAGCAAGCAAATAGACTTTCTTTATGTAAAGCAACCAACGCAACCTGATGACTAACAATTTCTTCTTCGCTGCCATACTTTCATATTCATTTTCACTTTAAGTGCTAGTGTAAGATTTCCCTTTTCTCCTTTTAAAAGTGTTAGCACATTTCGCTTGCACATGCCCAAAACGTTGAAACTTATGACATTATATTTTCTTTGCCTTCTTTTCACCTTTTTTAGTTTTTGCTTGCTATTTGAAGTTGTAGTTTGATGAACCTCCACTATTATGCCTGAACTCATGTCTATCTTTCTTCACCTTCTTCAACCATTTATTGAAATTTCTTGTTAGCAACACTAGATCTTCATTTTCATTGGAGTTGTCTCCTGAATCATTCACAGATTTAGCAACTTTAGCTTGTAGTGTCAATCCTTTGTTTTTCTCACACTTGTCTCTTAATAGGTTCATCTCAAAGTTTGTGAGAATTTCAATTACCTTATCCAAAGATAATTCATTAATATCATGAGCTTCTTCAATAGCTGCAATCTTCGATATAAATCTGGGAGACAATGATCTCAAGGTTTTCTTGATAAGTTTCATATTTGAATACTTGTTCCCAAGTTGAGCTGCTTGATTGACCATATCACACAGCCACTCATGAAAGTCTCCAATAGTTTCACTTTCCCCATCTTAAGCTCTTCAAATCTAGTAGCCAACATTTGAAGTTTTGATGCTATTATCGATTGTGATCCTTCATGTATGATTTGTCGAGTATCCTATTGAGCAAGTTTTAATCTTATAAAACTCTCAATATACTGCAAGTGCACGAGTCGTGAATGTAGTATATGAGGTGTTGATCCCTTGAGGAATTGGTGAACTAATCTAATTCTAAGTTATCTAAGTCCTAAAAGGATTATTCAAAAGAAAATAAAAACTAAACAAAAAAGTAAATCCGTGAATATGAATTAATTGAAATTAAATTGTGAAATCAACACACATAAAATCAAATTGAGTACCACCAAATTAACAATGGGAAATTGCACAAGAAAAATTACCAAAGTATTAGAAGGGGATTTATCTTATCATCAATGCTAACCTAGTCACTTTTGTGTCAATGTGGTGTCGGTTCTAGACCATTTAAGGGTGGATTACTCTCTCTTGAGTTATAATCACTAAATCCTAATTAAGTTGAGTTACTAAACATGTAATCTCTTGATTAATAATCAGCCCACAACCTAATCAGTTCTTAAGTGTTCTAATAAATAACCGAATCCTCACACGAGATCTCTCTCCATATAATTACTATTTTGATTATTTATGTGGTCTATTAGATTATTTAACTCTCATTAACCAACCTAATCATTTTGGATTTGGTTCAATCTCTCGATTTATTACTAAAGCATGCAATTACAAAAAATCTTCACAACACCCAAATTAATTAACACAAAAACAACTAGATTAACATTGAATCAAGTCTAAATCCCTAAAGAAGAGTTAGAACATCCTTAAATCAAGGTTTATAATCACCAATCCTATCTCATAAATCATATGAAAGAAATAAGAGATGGAAAGAAGAAAATACAAATTGAAAGATTGGAAGTGGAAGCACCCAAGGTAGATCCCCTTTTTCTCTTTCCCCCTTCTTCTTCTTCCTTGGCTTTTTCCCAAAGTGGCAGAAATGGAGCTCTCCTTTCTAGGGTTCTTTCTCGTCTATTTATATCTTTTCCATTTAGGGAAAACATTAGGGTTTACTCAAGCCTAAAAATCTGAAATAACCCTCAAAAAGTCACATTTTAGAAGCCGATCTGCGTCTACTGTCGTACAAGCCATGATCGTGGCCCATAGTGCCACAACTGTTGCACTTAATTTATTAGACCCTGAAAATGTTGACATGATTGTGGCTTGTGACATAAAACCTTTGTATATGGAATGTTTGTGCAAGATGAGAATCGTGGACATGTGTTGGACCCCACACCCCACCCGTAGGTGTTTGGGGGACATGTGTTGGACCCCACACCCCACCCGTAGGTGTTTGGGGGTTATACCCCGGCGTGTGTTTGCGGGTTATACCGCGGCATCCAACACAAATTGGTATTGTCCTCTTTGGTCAAGGGTGAGTCCACGACTCGAACCCAATACCTCAAGGTTTTGTTGTTATCTAGCAACACGCCTCTCACCATTGAGCCAAGACCTCAAAACCTCAAGGTTTTGTTGAGTTCGAGTTGTGGACTCACCCTTGACCAAAGAGGACAATACCAATTTGTGTTGGATGTCGCGGTATAACCCGCAAACACACGCCGGGGTATAACCCCCAAACACCTATGCCGGGGTATAACAATACTTTGAGGTGGAGAATGAATATCTCTTATGACATTAGTGCAGGTAGACCTAGGGATGATAATGGGTCAGGCTGGGTGGACCATGGCCCAACCCAACCACAGGTTGTGCGGCTCGTGGATGGATGGGTCACAGGCATGTTTGCCAGGTCCGGTCCAACCTTATATTAAAAAAAATTTTAAAAACAACATCGATTTTGACAAAACGGCATCATTTTTAACATTTCAGTCAGGTCACAGGCTAGCCCGAGCGCCAAACAATTTTGACCCATGACTTGATCAACTCGAGCCAAAATTGGCATTCCTAGGTAGACCTTTTATCAACATTAAGGAGAAAATAAAGGAGCTAACGAACTAGTTCCTCCCAAAAACACTTCATGGCTCACGAGGGAAGCTTTGAAGCAATTAAAATAAGACAGCTTGATGCATGAGTATGTGAGAAAATTCACGTATTTGACGTTGGACATGCCAAATATGTCGAAGGAAGACCAGATAGTGGTTGTAGATGCTTTGGTAGATTTCCAAATGTCACCAACCATTTAAACTAGCAATAAGGGAAAGAAGAATGGTGAGACATATAATGGTTTGGACAAAGGCAAGGAGAAGGCATGTGAATCTTCTCAATGTAAGTTTAAAAAACAAACAAAATGAGATATTGCTTATTTTATTTATGAAAGGCTACACTTTGTTCCTGATTGCCTAAATCTAAAGGTGGGTAGGGATCAAATCAATTCTATAGTTAGGATGGATAAAGAAAAAGGAGGTGAAGACTCGACGGAAGAAGTCTATACCAATAATTAAGTTACGATGGATACAGTTAACCTCAACAATAAAAGATTGGCTTTGTCATCACTCTCTTATTTGTCCCTTTTGATTGTTTGTGCAAAAAGTTGTGTTGTGAGAGTGGAGTAAAATACTTAAACATGAGTGACATGAGACATTAAAAAACCTATGGAATTACTGGTTAACAATCACAAAGGGATGGTTAATTGAGTTTTGTGACTTAAACTTGACTACCGTACAAGAACTTTAGCAAAATTGTTTCAATTCCTCTGCACCTGAAAAAGTTTCTATAATGATAAATATCACATAGTTTCTTGTATATAAATGATGTGATTCCGCAAGTTCACGGGTCTCAAGTAGTACAGTATAATATCGTCCCACAGAGAGTAATTGTGTAACTACCAGGCTTGGATCACTCAATTAATTGGACTATGCGATTTTGTAAAAATGGGGAATTTAAAATAAGAAATTTAACTATAAAAAATAATAAAAATTAAAGCTAAAGAAAATTGTGAATATTTCTAGGGGTTACTTGAATCGAATGTGGTAAGCTTCAAGGATGGTTCCACTTTTAGCGTTTTCTATGGACTTTTACCTAGATCAATTTATTAGGCGAATTTTGGTTGATAGAAGGTTAAGCCTGAAGTTTCTTAGATCCTTTTTCAAGGTATCAAAGGAGTGTTACGCAATAATCCTAATTTACTATCGTAAACTAGCAATCAAGCATAACCCATTAAGTTCTTTGCTAACCTGGTTTTTTCTCTCATAAATTCAGTTTATGTCTAAATCTGAAATTTATAAGTTCCCTGTTTGGAGTTCCGTTATCAATTTTTGCCTATCGGTTCTTCAATTAACAACTAATGTCAAGTAATGGTTGACCAAACACAATACCAGCAAAATTAATCTCAAATCAGAGAAATCAAAACCAAAAATCCATCCTTATAAAACAACCAAGATTTAATCCATAAAAAATTAGCTAAAAGCTTCAGCGAAACCTTGAAGCTTCAAGGCAACTACTCACTTATGGTAGGATGAAAACCACATAAATTATAGTCAGCAAATAACAATAGGAGAAATCAGATAATAAATCAGAGAGTGAATGAGTTTTCAAGTCTCCCTCTCTGCATTTACATTTTTTACGCCTCCCCCTGATGTGTAGTGCGTGTGTTGTGTCTAGTGAATCATCCTCATGGGTCAGCCTCCACTTTTTCCAGATGTGACAAACTTTCGTTGGTGCGTTTTTCTCCTGGAGCTTGCGTGATGCGTCGTTCCTCTGCTCTCGTTCTATATGGTCGTATTGGAGGTGGCTGCTTGGTGCGTCAGCGTGGTCTGCTTTGGAGATGCGTCTGCTGGAGCTTGTGGTTCGCCCCCGCTGCCCCTGTTGTGCGTTCCTCCATAAGATTGGTGCTATGCGTTTTGACGTGGTGCCTTATAGCTCGCATGGCCTCCTTGCCTGTTGCGTTCTCTAGCTACGCCTGCATCGTTTTGGTGGTCACGCCCTGAAGTTCTTCCCCTACCCTGCCTCCACTGTAGCAAGATGTCCCCTTTGTTGCGTTGTTTTCATTTTCTTTTGTGTGTGTTGGCATGGTGCCTCCTATAGCGTGATGCCCCCTGGTGTTCACGCACTCAAGCCCCCTCCACTGTAGCGTGATATTCCTCTTGCTGGCATCTGCGTGGTGCTTCTATGTTGGTGGTCCCATGGGTCTGCCCTCCTGCCTGCGTTGTTTTCGTTTTCTTTTTATGGTGGGTCGGCGTGGTGGGTCTCTCCACTGTAGCCAGATGTGACGCCTCTACTCGGATGTCCTCCCCGCACTGTAACAGTCCCCCTAATTAAAATCCTCTAGCCTTTAAAACCTAGCCCTCGTGTTTTTTTTTGCTGGCTTGCGTTTTCTCCTTTTTGCTTGTCGTTTTGGACTGCTCCATTGTGCTGTCATTTTTCTCCTTTTTCTCCAGCGTTTTGCCTTGGACTTTCCTTCATTTAATTGTTGTTGTGGTCCTTTACAACTAAAATCAAGTGCATTTCCTACAGATTAAACATGAACAACTATAAATGCAAATTCAGGTAAACTAAACAATTTAGCAGGAAAAATATATATATAACCTAATGATTGTATGCAATAACTGAGAGAAAATACCACTCATTCTAATGAAAAAATGCATTCAACAAGTTCATCAAGTAACAATTCAAAACAAGTCAAAACACAAAAGGGTGAACGGAAGGTAAGGAGAATCCAATATACTGAATGTCAAGGTTTTGGACACATTCAAGCTAAATGTGCTAATACTTTGAAAAAGAGAAAAGGAAAATCCTCCACAAGCACCTAGAATGAGAATGATCATGAGAGTGAAGATGGCAACGAAGAAGAAATTACTAATGGTGCTGCGTTAGTTGCCCTATACAGCAAAAGTCCAGTTACTTGCTTAACAGTAATTGAAGTCGAAAAAGGGGGAAAATCAGAAATTTTCCAAAACAATTCAGCTCAAGACATAATATCAGATTATGACAGCGACAGAAGTGGCCTAGATGATAAAAAGGGAAATATTTATGAGGATTACAAAGTTATGTATGAAAAATGGGTGAATACATGTAGAAAGAATGAAAGATTGAAGGAAGAGAATCTCTCCATGAAGAACACTATACAAGAATTAGAAAAGGAATTGATGTTGACGTCAGATGAGCTTGGTGGAGCTAGAATGAAATTGGTAAATACTGAAAAGGGATTGAGAATGTTGAATGGAGGCATAGAAAAACTAGATAAGTTGATAGAAATTGGTTAGGTTAAACAAAATCTTGAAGGCATTGGCTATAAGGGTGAGTGCTCGAAAGGGAATGAAGAAAAAATTGATATGTCCAGATCAGTCCAAGAAGTAGAAACATTAAAAAAAATCCAAGATTTGTACCCACATGTCATTTTTATGGAGTTATTAGGCATATAAGGCCAAGATGTTATCAGCTACTGTAAATGATGTTTTAAAGAAGCCAAAGCTGAAAAATTATATGTCCTTCACAAAAATTTCAACATCAGCTCTCAGTACCAAAATCTACTTGGGTAAGAAAGAGTTCGCAAAAATTTCAACATTAGCTCTTAGTAACAAAATCTACTTGGGTAAGAAAGAGTGAATCGCGAGCTCTAGTAGTTCTTACGTCAATGAAGGCAACTTTGTAACATGGTTGGTACTTTGATAGTAAATGCTGCTCACGTCACATTACAGGAGAAAAGAATTACTTGATTGATTATCAAAATTGTATGGATGGTCATGTGACCTTCAGAGATGGAAAGAAGGCTTCTGATTGAGCCAAGTTTACCTTATAAATTGGCCGCATTTTCTTAACTGTTTATGCACTCGTTGACTCCTAATTGA
>JAOTBA010000006.1:12155100-12174449 GCA_025629845.1 Erythroxylum squamatum | reverse complement strand
CCCCCCACAAGAAATGGAACATCCTGTCCCCATACTAAGGGATAGAACCCTAAGATACGACACATGTGAGATATCAATAAGGGATTAAGAAAATTGCATTTCCATGCTCATGCATATTGTCAGCATACACACATGTGAATTTGAATTTTTGCACACATTAAAATGACTGTACACGTATTCATTAGCATTCCGGGTATAATTGATTGTTTAAACGTGAATATGATTTTCGATATGTGATTTTTTTTGAATTGTGGTTTAGTTGTGTTCAAAATTGATTTGGAACGTATATTTACTGATTTAGAATTTTTTGTGAAATTTAGGAAAATTCAGAAAATTTTGGATATTTTTGGACTAGGAAAAATGCTAAGTGGCAAGTAAATTGATGAATAGTGATAAAAATAAATGTCAAATGGAAATGGAAATTTTTATAAATGGCATTAAGGTTTAATGTCAAGTGTCATTGAAAATTGAGAGAAAATAGTATTAGAAATTGAAGACAAATGGACCATGCAACTAAGTGTTATTTAGCATAAACCATTTGTCATGACACCCACCAAGTTTTTTAAAACCCACCTAATTGCCCATTTGAAAGACAACTTAGTTGTCTTTCATTTTCACTAAACACATTATCATCTTCCTCACTCTTCTCTCCTTATACGAAATTCCTACCACCCTCTACCAAGTGATTTTTGACTGTAATCTTGTACTAGCCACTTCAATACCTTGCTATCCTGCTCTTGTCGATAAAAGACCCAACCTATTCCTCCTTCAACAATGATGATCGTGTATGTGGAGGAGCTAGGGTTTCTTAGGATTTGAAGAAAATGAAGCTAAATAAGTAAGTATAAGCATGAACTTCTCTTGATTTGTTGAAGGAAGCATATTTGATGATAGTTAGAGTTAAATGGACATAAAATGGTGATTTATGTAAGCTGAATGTGGATAAAGAAATAAATACATTGATGTCTTACTTTTACGTGTATGATGATGAATGATTCATAAATTGATGTAGAGATGATTTAGAGTTAGAGATGAATATTGTTGAATTGTGCTGGAAAATGTACAGATGCAATGTTTCACTGAATATGCATATGTATTTTGGCCATAACTTGATCTATAAGCATCAAAATGCGATGATTTTAAGTTTAGATTAAATTACATACGTGTGGATATATTTTTTATGAAGCAATCGAAATTTAATTCTATCTTTAAGAGTTTCAAAATTTAGCTTGAAGTTGAGATTGGGGATTCTGTCATGGTTTGGAATAGTTTGTAGTGTTTTTAGCATAACTTGTAGAATATCGAACCCAATTGCATGAAATTAGTCTCAATTGAAACTTAAGACATAAAGGAACAATGGTTTAGAAGAGTGTTTTGCCTAAATCCTTCGTTTTCCCTGTAAAAATTGCCATGACACATTGACTCGAAGGTCTGTTTTCAAAAGAGCCAGAATGAAGTTTAAGAAAGAGGGGAGTGCACGATTGTGCACAAGTACGATCATGACACTTAAAGGTCACAAAGGATCTCACCATCGTGCACAAGCACGATGGTGACAATGAAGAAGCAATTGGAATGGCACGATCGTGCTTGTAGGTGCAATGAAAGTTGATAGAAGCAAACATCCTTTGATTTTTTGGCCATAACTTCTTCTCCCAACCTCCAAATGACATGGGACTTGAACCATTGGACTCATAACACATTGATATTCATTTACACCAAAAATTATAACCATTTGAAATCATTCAGGAGAGATTGATTGATGAATTTAGGACAGAATTAATGAGGAATTCTGGAAAATGATAATCGGAGTATTATCACTGACCATGCTTCGATGTTTTGACAATAACTTGATTTATAGAGATCCAAATAAGATTATTCTTTATTTAGATTAAACTAGAGACATAGGGCTACAATTTGTATGAAGAGATCGTATTTTAATTCTGTCTCTAAAAGTCCAGATTTTTGAATTAAAGCTGAGTATAGGATATTGTTTTAGCTTATGAACAGTCTGAATTAATTGGAGTATAACATTTGGAGTACTGAACCAAATTGAATGATCTTGGTTTCATTAGAAACTCACAACAATGGGGAACATTCTTCTAGAATAGAGTATTGTCAAATTTTTTCATTTGCATTGTCTAATTGATCATGAAAAATAGACCCGAAGGTCTGAAATTTGGAGAATTTATAAGAAGAATTGAGAGTTTTGATAATGTGTGATCATGTAATGTTGGAATAACATTAATGAGTGAATTGTTTGTATTAAAGTACCAAAGACATGTGTTTAATGGAGATGAAGTGGTCCATATGATTAAAGTTGTGATTCAAAAAGAGAAGCAAAGTGTATCTAGTAAAAATGAACGAGAAATGAGTTTTTATGAAAAAAAATGATGCAA
Organism: Erythroxylum squamatum; assembly: GCA_025629845.1. Lineage (NCBI taxonomy): Eukaryota > Viridiplantae > Streptophyta > Magnoliopsida > Malpighiales > Erythroxylaceae > Erythroxylum > Erythroxylum squamatum. The sequence goes on along the minus strand of JAOTBA010000006.1, from coordinate 12,172,053 downwards.
AAAAATCGAGAATGTGATAAAATATGGAATTTGATAATATAACCGGGATTGTCATGAACATGCATCGTACATATTTCATATACACACGTGTGCACAAATGAATACTTATAATTGTGCAAAGTTATTAATGTGTGTGTGCAATGTGTGTATTGCATAAATGGGTTGTGTAGGTTAAAAGTCTACATTCAGGCATTTCCAGAATTTGGAAGCAAATGCTAATCTGGAGCGTACTGTGAGTAAACTAAGATGGCCTCACTTCATTGTTTGTTTTGTTTGAATTTCGTATTAATTGACTACTAAATGACTATATGAATGTGATTGATTATGTTGGTTTCCGGACAAAAGTTCAGATGAATGTGATGTATGTATAAAATATTGAAGTACTTCTTGTATGTGAATTGGATGAAATACGTGATACATGACTTGGTTGTTAAATGCTGGACTTAGTTCCGAAGGAAAATGTGATCATGCATATAAATAAAAAAGTGATACTCAACTCTAATGTTGAATGCCAGACTAAGGTCCTATGATTTGTGAATGTGATTGCATGAATATATGCAAATGTGAGCGAGGCATTTCATTTCATGAATGCATGAAACATAATAGCAGTTGTGAACAGAGTAGCCACCGATTAGAGCTTAAAGCTCAAAGTGTGAAAAAGAGCCTCGAGTTGAAAAGTGATTAAGAGCCTAAGGTTCACTATGTAAAATGAGCCTTGTATCCCCATCGGATAAGGAACAGTTAGTAATGAGCCCGATATCTAATGGATAAGGGATAGTTTAGGCACTCGGTCACAATAAAGTAACAAATAAAAAGTGGGTCTCATGTGCACTGCAATGCATAATATGAATGATTAAAGTGTATTGAATGTGAAATGTGAAATGTTGTGAATGTGAATTATGTGTTATATGACTGGGTGAGTCATTGATGATGGTCACTCACTGAGTTTGCAAAACTCACCCAAAATTTGCAAATATTTTTCAGGATCAGAAGAATGCCTCGTTAGGCAAACGCGAGTATCCCTACAGCATACAAGTGAGGGATAGAGGTCGGGATCAGTTCGAGTCTGCATTGTATTTCTTTATTTTTTGTACTGAATTGTATATTCCGCAACTTTTGTATCAAATTATGTATTCCGAAAGTTTTGTAAAATGTGTATATGATTTATGTTATAATGTAACGACATTATGACTAAAGTGTTATATATTTGTGAAAGGACCCAAATGGCTACTGAAAATTCCGTTGATTGCATTGCTATGATTGAAAATGTTTATGAAATAAAGTGGGCCCGAATAGATTATGAATTTCCGAAAAAAATGTGTGTATATTGTTGTTAAAAAAATTTGTACTGAGTTTTGAATGATTAAGTGCTCTAGCATGCCACCCTCAGGGGGCACAGACTTGGATATCACTCAGGATGTCGAGTACGTGTCTTGTGGGAGTGGGGTGCTACATATGGTAAGATTACAAAAACCTCATCTTTGTAAGCCATCTTATGAATGTTACATCGAGCTAACAACGTTAAACAAACGCTATATGGGAGGCAGCTTATGAATTAGTTTAGGTTTTATTTTTAATTTTTATTTCATTTTTTTAATGTTAGAATAGTATTTATTTAAGTTTTGATTTGTTTTAGGATAGAACATTGAGCATCTTGATGAGATTGTGTATAATTATGGTGTTAGAGTACGCATGTAATGATTTAAAATTTTAAATGCAAGATTTTTAAGTTTGATCAATTATTTTTCACATTGCACATCTTTATAGAGAGCTACACACTCTTCTGACGTGTTTGTGTAGACTTACAAGGTTAGACACATGCCTGTGTAATAAACTATGCAAGTCTGCAAAAGGTTACAGGTCAATGACCTATAAGGTTAGCTACACAATCGTGTAGTTGTTGTGTAGTAGACCTTGTAAGTCTAGGACAACCCATAAATTTGCCCTATTCCCTCACTTTTCTCACTTTCTCTTTCTATCTCACTCTTCCATCGTTGCCCTCTCAATCACCCAGCCAAAATTTTGCATTTTTCTTGCAAATTAACAACACCTTAGTAAGTATTCTTGTTAATTTCACTTGTTTATGCATGAATAATTGTGGTGTTTTGGAGTTTTTAGGGATTTTTCACCCCAAAATTACTAGATTTAGGATTTTGAGATCTTACGAAATTTTGCGTGATTTTGTAGTTAATTGTGGTTTATTAGTTGAATTTCATCCGTACCCATTTGCTTTATTGGTTTAATTTGATGAATTGTATGCGTATTGTATGAAATTTCAATTTGAATGGTGAATTTGTATGATTTTGCGCACTAATTGTTGAACTGTAATGTTTTGTATGAAATTGGTTTAATTAGTTATTTTATGATTAATTGAGTTTTGTCTTGGTTAATTTCATCTCAATTTTGGTTTTTAGGTAAATTCAATGTTTAATTTCTCTAATTTTGCATAATTATTCTATTAGGGTTTTGAATTCCAATTTTAGGGTTAAATTCGTAATTTGATAATTAGATTAGTTTTATTTGTTAATTACAATAATTTTAATTTTAATTTTGTGATTAATTAGATTATTAGTTAATTTTCTAATTATTTTATTTTATTTATTTGCATTGGAGTTTATATTATGTGTCTAATTTTCAATTTTTTAGTTTGTTTTCATGATTAACAAATTAGTGAGCAAAAGAAATAACTGTGGAAGAGGGTATTTTCATAATATATCTGTAGTTTTCTCACATTCTTTTAAAGTTTTAGGCCTAATGACAGGACCACGATGCACAAGGAATTACCTAGGAAGGAATAACAAGGAGATGAGTCATCTAGAGATTCGAGAGGAGTTGGCTCATTTCAACCACCCAAGCAACCGCTAATGCTATTGTTTAATACAATGACACATAAGGAGCAATATCAAAGGCTTAAGGAGAAGACATTCGTGACAAGTCGCAGCATTGACTTGGAGGCACTAGTGCAGGTTAGTTTGGTCCAGTAGGTTTGGGACCTTATCAACATTGGAGCTTGGCCACAGTTCTTTGAGATCATAGAGCCCTCCTACTGGGAGTTAACACTTGAGGTGCAATCCACATTCTTTGTGGAGAAAGGAGGCATGGCTAGGACCTATCGAACACCATTTAGTTTTGAGTTTTGACTACTAAAGGAAATGATCTAAATGAGTTATTCAAAATTCTCAGTTACTATGAGGTTGTACGACCCAAAGTGTGTAGGGATGCAAGCTTACTTAAACTTATGTATAGACTTCTCGTATGGGATGTCTTCTCATCAATTCTAGTGTACAATTAGCAATGACGATGACTACAACCCAAGTAGATCCAAAGCATCAATGCTCTAACACCTGATGCTCAGATATATTCATGGAATTTTAAGTCACGCTTTAAGCGGACGAGGTGATAGCTATGGCATCGTGGGAAACTTGGATGTGTTTTATCTTTAGAGTGTGAGCGAGAGGATGCCAATCCACCTAGGGCATGCATTAGACCAATTTATCCAGCGTCAAAGCAAAGAGAGGAAGGTTAGCACGATCTATGAGGGAACTTATGTAACTAGACTTGCACAAAGGATGGGGGTCTTTAACAGACTACCAATGATGCGATTGGAGAACACCATAGCGACATTAAACTTTTATGTAATGAAGCATATGTACATGGTGAGCAGATGACAGGGACTTATGGGTGATATCTACAGGCTAATTGGAGTTCCCGATAAGCCAGCAACATCGGGAGGAGCTAAAGAGGAACCATACATAGTAGAGCAGTCACCGCAGTTGTATTCACCACCATCCCATATGTGAAAGGTTACACAGGAGGAGGATAGTATGGAAGCACCCAAACTGCGAACATCACATCAGGATCAGCTGAAGATAGCTCGACTAGAGAGATATATGGGGTAGCTTATTGGTGCTTAACTTACTATCTGAGTACAGCAGATGGAGATTGTGGAGCAGATCAGCCAACTTAAGACCTCTATAAGATAAATGGGAGATCTACTATTGTTGATGGCAAGCTGTCAAGACATAACTTTTCAACCTCCTCATCAATAGGTCCTCCATATTTTAAGGATCAACAACTTGAGGACCCTCCATCAACGAACATGCCAGAGTCACAATAGGATGGAGATGGTTAAATTTGGTTTTTTCTTTATTTATGTATTTTCTTATTTTTCTCCCTTTGTTATTTATTTTGTCTAAACATTAGATTAATGTTATTTTATGTCATTGTTATTTCCGTATTTCATATTTTGTCCCTTCATTAGTTATTTTTTATTTTCTTTTATCTTTTATCCCTTTTATTTTTATTTTTTAGGAGGATTGTATCTAGTATCAGATGGATCCCTAAATGAAATCAAAATTTTGAAATTCTTATTACTCAGTGAAGTACCATATTCCTACACTTTCTCTTACTTTTTGTTTTTATATGCTTATATTGTGTATATTGGGACAATGTATAATTTTTAAGCATTTGGAAAGGGATTATAAATTTTCTTAAGCTTATTATAATCTTTTTTGTTAAATCTTATTAACTGATATCCTGAATTAGTTGAAATATGTCCATAAATATTTGAGAGCATTATTGATTATTGAATTGAATTAGTATGCAAAAGGATGATAGTTAGAATAAACTTGCTTTTATCAGTTATATGTTTAATAATCATTGAGATAGTCAATTTTGAATGAAAAGTGCATATTATTTACACATATAAGATCCGTTTTATATGAGCTTTTAAGCCTAAGAGCAAATACATCAATATTTAAGCTCTTTTATTTTTTCATGTGTATTATCATGCACAATTGGATGATTCTATGACTTATTTTTGTTCATATTGAGATCACATATTTTAAATTAGAAGCATTGAAATTATAAAGGCATTTTGGTTTAACAATTGTTTATCCTATTTTCCTGATAATTACCTTACCATATTTTATCCCTTATAGGGATGATAATGGGCCAACTCATGAGCCTAAATTAAAGTATTTTCAATAGGCCAACCCATGGGCTAAATCAGGCCCAAACTGATTCGAGGCTTAACTTTTCTAAGCAAAACAACATCGTTTGTATAGAAGAGTTAGGTTGTAGGTAGGTCTGGGCTTAGGCAATCTAAACCCGAACTCAATTAGAAAAAAATGTTATATTACATTTTTAATTTTAAAAAGGTGTAACCAAGTTTAAGCTTAGCCTTTTTCACTGAATATAACCACGTTATTAGCCTTTACCTTATTTTTCTTGAAGCCTTTTTTACTATTCTGAACCCTGAAGGTTATTCATAATTATCTAATTGCTTGAAATTTGAATTTTGAAAAGGTCCAATGTTTCTTTAATTGTGGTATATAATATCGCAAGCATATGATTAAGAGTTCTGCTATGTATTGATTTGAGAGTTATTATGTTTTTTTACCCTAAACAGTTGAGTGCATTGAGTGAAACCTTGGTGAGGGTGTAAAGATTTGTGCTTTTGATTTCAAAAAGATTATCGATGTGATTATTATTGATATTGACTTATAAAGGTTAGTTATAGGATAACTTGATTCTAATTGTATGTTAATTTGATGAATATGATATTATGATTTAGAGTATGAATGGACATGTTGAAGTTAATAAGGGATGGGCAAGTTATATTTGTGGTGTTTGTATGATTGATAATCTAGATTATGATTTTCTTAAGTACAAGAAAAAGTTGAAGTGTTGACATGTTTGATAAATGATTATTTGATTATATTTATATACCCATATTTTTTGTGTTTTGCTTGTTATTTAATATTTTTATATTATTTTTGGTACTTAATTCTCTTCAAGTGAGTGTTTAGGTGATAATTCGGATGAAATCATGGCATGGAATGAAGATTTAAAGCAACTTAAAGATACACGACTGTGTACAATAATTGTATAAGTCTATGTAAACATGTGAAGATTTGAAGAACTTTTTTGTTAGTCATGTGGAGTTATGCACCAATGTATGTTGATATACACGGCCGTGTATGTTACCCATGTAAATCTCTGTGTTTGTGTGAAATCATGAATTCAGGTGTTTTATTCACAAGCAGGTATAAGTTAACCTTGTATAACCCAAAAGCCCTAGTTTTTACTATAAGAGGACGTGAACAGAGGCAAAATAAAGAGAGATGAGTTTTAAATAGATTTTAAGTCATAAGCAACATAGAGAGGCTACAGTTCTGATCAAAGGATGCGGAAATACAAAAATGACATCAAGAGATCTGATAGATAACAATATCCAATCCATTTTTATAAGAAGATCCAATGGAAGAGAGAGATTTAAAATTATGATTTCTTTGTTTTGTATTAGTTATTCTGCATATTTATCTTTTTGTTTTGTTTTCTATGAGTAAGAACTAAACTTAATTAGCGTCTAGGTGTGATGAACCCGAAGTTGAGATAACAATACGATTTCATCTTTTATTCAATGCAATTTTATTAATTGATTTATTGAGATTCAATTACGGGTTATCTTCTTGTTCTTATATATCTAAAGTATTAGTGCATGATTTGATTTCATATGATTAAGAATGAGAAATCCTTTTGTATAAATAGATCTACAATAATTGGAAGGAGTTACATACAAACCTAGAGATAGGTGAACATAAATCCTCTGGATTAGAGTCAAACCTAATAGCAGAATTCATGAATCGATAATGCAATCCTACTGGTTTTAACTAGAAAGATTTTTGTTAATCAACTTATGGATTAGTTGTTAATAGGCTTGAGAAATATATTAATATAAGATAGGAATTGCGCAATCCAATATTCAATAATATAATTACATGATAAAGAGTTAATATGTAAGGATTCTTAGGGAGATTTAGTACCTAAACATATTATTTGATATTGATTCTTCTTAGTATTTTCCTTGTTCTGCGTTCAGTATTGTTTTAATTCTTAGTTTGTTTAATTTAATTTTTAATTAAAATCCACATTCTGATTCATAGGTTAGATAATAGAAAATTGGTAATTACTAATACTTGTAGTCTTCATAGGATCGACCCGTACTTACCTGTACTAGCTACAGCTATGCCGTGCACTTTTGTGGTATTTTTAACATTGATGAAACATCAATCAAGAACAAACTGCATATACCTTGAAGGACATCTTTAAAGCTTCAAGACATTCTTCTTATAGTATAAGATGCCTTATAGCATCTTCCTTTGTCTTGATACTCTCATTGTGAGTTAGATGCACCTTCATATGCTCCCAATTCTGAGGTAAAGAATGGATCATAGCTTGTACTTCTTGCTTATATGATAACTCATGACCAACATCATACAACTCAGTGATCATGTTGAGATATGCCTTAAATGTTTTTGCATGTGTGATTTGGCCATTACCTCACTTTGGTGACTGATATGCCTCCAAAACGTGCAGCTAAAGTGGACCATATGTCCTTAGCAATTTCATATTTATGGAACTCACATATGATATCATTATTCATGCTACTCAACAACGTAATGGGAGCCCATAAGTTCTTTTTCTTCTATGTTTCATAAGCATCACAGTCTCTTTTATGTTAGGTTGTATTGCCTTTCTTAACGAAATTGATAGTTATATTTAATGGTTTGAGAGCCTCTTTCTCTTCCAGTTCATATCGGATTTTCATGTTCCAAATATCATAATTATTGCCATTTAATTTCTCATCCTTATTGAGTTCAAAAACTATATTCTTTGATGCAGTAGCCATATCATTAAGATGTCATACATACATATATTGTATAATCGATTTTCGATTGTTTATGAAATCGAAAGAGTACGTATGTTCTCAATCATCATTTATATCACAATTAAGTACCAATTATCATTCTCAAAAAGATTTTTCAAATAGAACATATATTCTAATAAAACTCAATAATATAAAACTTGACATACATTAATGAATATAATTTATGTGATTTATGACAATTTACTTCAATACATAATAATGAACCCTACATGGAATAAAGTCGATGAATTTATATGATAAAGTCCTAGAAACTCAATATGCTATTGTTATAATAACTTTGATTAGAAGGTCGGTCAAATATAAAGTCCAAATAAATTCTTTTCTTCAAACTTCTTTCATAACATTTATCATCAACCATTTATATGATTTCAGCATTGGACATTTTAAGTTCCAAAGCATGCTTAACATTTCGCTTTTTGGTTATGCCAAAGTTGAGAGTAAAGTCATGTACTTCATTTTAGCTTCTACAAGAGTCAGATAACCTCTATAATACAACTTTTGCATTAAGTTACTAGTAGTAATATCATGTTGTATTAAATCTTTTTCCAAGAAAATATTGCAATCGGAGTAACTGCAATAATATAACAGTGAGTCACCCTATATGTGCCGCAATTTTTACAAATCTAATGACCTCTTCGTAACTGACGTTTTCCTTAAAAACACATTTTCAAAATTAGAAGTTGCTTACAAAATTTAAAAATCATAAATGATTAAATAAACTTATGCTTGAAATAAAACTATGATTATTATCGTTTACTTAAAATCATAATTTCAATGCTATATGAACGAATCATATTTAAATCATAATCATTTCATTTTAATAAAAAGCATATTTCTAATTATTATGGAACCCATTAAATTAAATTTAAAAACATATTTCTAATTCTCATTAGAATAATAATGTCAATTCAATTTAAAACTTATTTCTAATTTTTATTTAACTTATGAACTTAATAATTTAAATTTAATTAAAAATTCATTTCTAACTAAAATTTAACTAATCAATATTTAAATTTATCAATGGTGTATAAGTTTATTCGAAGTATTATGAACTTCATAGGCATAATATGTATGAATTTAGAAACTTATTTCTAAATTTAAATAAACATATTATCTATTATATTTATATATTTATATTTTGATTAATGGGTTCCTTTAAGTCCAAATTAATATTTCACAGTAATTCAAATCCAATTTTATTTTACAGCCCAAGACATTATGAGACTTGACCCATATCTATTAGCCTAAAATCTAGAAATAACAACCCAAAACAACAAAAGCTTGGCCCATAATCTGTCTTCATAGGCTCATTCAACTGTTATATTTCTGGCCCATGATATATAAGAATATTTTGCCCATCGCCAATCCTCCTCAGCAGCTTGTCCCTTGGGGTTTTTTTTTTCCCTGCTATCTTTCCTGCTTTCGGTTAACCTTCATAAATGTGTAACCCTACACACTTCACAATTTCAGTAGTTTCTTCCACCTTTAGCCCATCAGGAGCAGCAGCGGTGGCGATAGGAAAAAGAACATCCACAAGCAGCAGTCCAATGGGTTCCAGGTGTTGATCGAGTGCCAGCAACAGGGCCAGCAACAGCAATGACGGCAACACTCACCAATCACCATCGACAGAAAATGACGGTGGCACTATGGCTCCCCTCTGCGGCTAGTGTTTCCAACAGTGAAAGGCGTCCCAGGCAACGTTGGAATCGTTCCCTCCACCACCGACCCTGCTCCCACCGGTAGTGACGCTGGTTTGGAAGCTTCACCGTTGACTGTCAATGTCATGATAAACAGAGTTTTTATCTTGTCTGATGATGCTAAGTGTTAGGCTAGTTCTAGAATTCCCTTTGATTATCTGTTTGTACAGTATTTATTTTGTAATTGTAATCTATACAGTGTTTATATTATTATAAATAATAAAATCCAACGATATTATTACCTCATTCATCATCAAGGTAAAAGGAATCGATTTGGGCAATATTGCTATCTGCTTTCATCACTGCTTTCAAATGCTTCAAAACAACACCAATTTTAGCTGCACTAGGATGACAATTGTCTCCCGCAATAAACAAATGTGTCTTCTGCCCCACTATAATCCAGCTACATCCAGGTGGCTTCTTCACTCTTTGCTCTCTCATTGACTTCCTCAGAGAATCAGCCTCCTTCCAGTTCCCCGATGCAGCATAAATGTTTGAAAGCAACACATAGGGTGAAGAATTTTCAGGTTCGAGGTCAATGAGCTTCTCCGTAGCTAGTTGGCCCCTAATGTCATCTCCATGAATTCTGCAGGCTCCAAGCATTGTAGCCCAGATCATAGAATTGGGTTCAAAGTTGAGTTTGTCAATGAACTCTTCTGCTTCCTTAAGGAAACCCCATCTGCCTAGAAGATCAACCATGCAGGCACAATGTTCAACTCTAGGTTGAATCCGATAGTAGCTGACCATAATATCATAGATTTGACGGCCTTCAGTTACCATTCCAGCATGACTACATGCAGCAAGGATTCCAAGAAAAGTTACATCGTCAGGTAAAACATCTTTTAGCATCATATCATGAAAAACATTCAGTGCTTCTTCTGCATAGCCATTTTTGGCAAATCCAACTATCATTGAATTCCAGGAAATGACGTCATTTTTTTCATCCATTTCCTCAAAAACTTGCATAGAGCTCATCACGTCACCACATTTAGCGTACATGTCTACAAGAGAACTACAAGTCAATTCATCATAGTGATAACCAGTATGTAAAACGTGAGAATGAATCTGCCTACCAACTGTTATAGAAGACAAGACAGCACAGGCCCTAAGGACACTAACAAATGTTGCTTGGTCAGGTAAAATACTGGAGCTACGCATTTTTTTATAACATTGCAAAGCTTCATTACAGCAACCATTTTGAGCAAATCCTGAAATCATAGCAGTCCAAACGATGGTGCTCTTTAGATTTGAAAACCCTGAAAATAGCATAGTTGCATCAGTTTTGCTTAGGGAATTCATGTACATGCCTAAGAGAGAGACACCCAAGAAGTCATTGTCATAATGAATACCCATCTTCAGGACAAGACAATGGATTTGTCTTCCAAGATTCAACTTTTGTGGTTCATCACATGCATCTAAAAGACTCACAAAAGTTATTTCTGAAGGTTTCAAGTTTTCATCTTGCATTTGTCGAAATAGCATTATTGCCTTCTCCACATCAGTTGAAGCATACCCTGCAATAAGAGCATTCATGGAAGCCACACTCCTTTGAGACATATGAATAAGAATCTTATGAGCAGAGTCGACATTCCCACACTTGACATACATATCAACAAGGGAGCTTCCAGCAAAAAGGCTTGTTGCAAGACCAGACTTCACTGACAGGCAATGTATCTGTTTTCCTTTCTCATCATCTTTAACATTGGCACAGGCACTCATTACACTGGACAATGACACCTCATCAGGGAGAATTCCGCACAAATTCATTCGTCGAAACATGTGACATGCCTCTGATTCTTGTTCTTTTTGCACATATCCAACAATAATCGCATTCCAAGAGATGTTGTCTCTATTCCTCATACGCTCAAATTGTCGTCTTGCGTCATCTAGAACCCCAGACTTAGCATACATGTCAACCAATGCATTTCCCACAAATAAGTTAGATGCAAAGTTGTTCTTGATAATAACTGAGTGCAATTGACGACCTACTTCAAGGTACTCTAAGCAAGCACATGCACTCAGAATGCTGGTGTAGGTAAAATCGTCAGCATGAAGACCGCAGCTACCCAGACTGGAAAATAATGTTATAACTTCAATGGCACATCCATTCTGTGCATAACCTCCAAGAATTGAATTCCACAAGACAACATTACGCCCATCTACGGCATCAAAAACTTCCCTTGCTGCTTCTATCTTCTTGCACTTAGCATACATGCTAATAAGTGAACTTCCCACATATGCATTAGCAAGTAACCCCAGTTTAATAGCCTCTGCATGAACCAAAAGACCTAAGTCAAGGGTTGCTAAACTTGCAATAGCACTCAGTACACTACCCAACGTGGACCTTGTGGATTTGAGGCCAGCTTTCCTTAAATTCTGAAAAAACATGATTGCTTCTGCCGCATAACCTCGTTGGGCATGCCCTGAGATCATCAAATTCCATGCCACAACATTTGGGTTAGGCATTTGGTTAAACAATTCAGATGCATCATCAAGCCTGCCTAGATTAATGAAGACATTTATCAGAGTCACATACGCCACCTGGTCTGGTTCTAGGCCAACTTTCTCCATCTGCTCAAACACTTTTAACGCATCCATTGGTAAACCTACTTGAACATATCCAGCAATCATTGACGTCCAAGAAACAGTGTCCAAATCTACCGCTCCATCAAATAACCTTCGAGCATCATTCATGGAATTGCTCTTAGAATACATGTCAATAAGAGCGCCCTCACAGAAAGAACTTGACTCAAAGCCCATTTTAAGAACAAGGCAATGAAGACGTCTACCACATTCAACATTCACCATTCTTGCGCACGCGGACAACGCCAAAGCGACAGTGAAGTCATTAGGACGCAACCCTCCATCCCACAGATATCCGAAAGAGCTAAGTGCCAAATTAGGAGAACCCCGCCTAGAATACATGGAAATGATCGAGTTCCAAGCTAATATATCTCTGTGTTCAAGTCTATAAAACAGCTTTTCCGCGTCTTCCACATTATCACACTTGGCGTAAAGGTCAAGAATGGCATTCCCTAGGGATCGTTTTAACAAAAACCCAAGCTTGACTACCTGAGCATGAACAAGTTTGTTTGTCACTGAAGCTCGAAAAACAGTTTCAGGCATTTCGTCGAACAACTTACGGGATTTGACTTGTTTGCATTCACGAAGACAATTTTGCAAGAGATGAACGTAAATATGCGGTTTTGGAGTTCTAGAAACAAAACTCGACTCATTTCCGATAGTTGAGAAGCAGAGTTGCTGGTGGACGGAATGCGGGTTCGAGGTGGGCAACGCTCTGATGAGAAATGTAAGACGCATCGATGCAAGGACAATCGCAACTGAAAAAATAGTTAATGGGAGAATAAGTTGCCGAAATCTTCTGTGATCGTTCTTTTTTGTTTCCTCTCTTTCCCGTCGCCAAAAATATCAAACTTCCAATGAGCGTAAGTGACATGGCGCCAATAGCAGAGGCATTAGTTAGCTCGGTTGCAAATGTTGTTATTGACTTGACTGTCTTTAGAATAGGTTTATTCGAACCAGTGGGAATAAAAATATGCAATCAAATGTTCCTCCTTCTCTCTTCCTCTTCGTCTCTTTCCCTGTTGCCTCACCATGATTCTTGTCCAACTTTTATCCTTCCCTTCCTTCCTGACCTCTGGCCTAAAGCTTTTCTTCTCCCAAATCTTCTCTTTAACTTTTGTGTCCTTGATCTGTGTTTGGTTTCTGAGTAGCGCTCCGTTGGTCTTCTTTTTCTTCGTGCTAGCTTTAGTGGAGAAGCTTGTTGGAGTTCCACCAAGGTGTGCCTCCCCTGTTCTTCCTCCGCCTCTTGCTTCGGTCGTCAAGCACTCAGTCAGCCAGTCCATATTTTCATATCTTCCCTGCTCTTTGTAACTTGGGGCCACTTTCCCGCCTTTCGCTTTTTATCTATGTTCATCTAAACTTGCTTCTTTTGCTTTAAGCGGAAGTATGTCTCCCTGCCCAATTCCAACCAGACTTCTATCACTGTTTGACTTTCCTCCTCTGTCACTGTTTTAGGCTGTTCTTGCTAAGGTGGTTAGTAACGGAATGTAACATAATAAAATATAATATTACTTTATCATTTGAAAAGATGGTTTATAATAAAATTGAATAAAATAATATAGAGGAGAAAAGTTTCATATTACCTCTCATTTTGTTCTAAACAGTAAAAATGAGTTACCTCTGATTTGGAAGTTTAGGATGAAATATAAAATTATAAATATATACTATCTAATATACCCACAATAATTTTTTTATCATACCAATTATATCCTCAATCGCAAACGAAGTTCAGAATCAACAAGGGGTCGTAGAACGAAGGGAGTGTACAACTGAACCCCACTTTTTTGGTCGTAACGAAGGGGAGATAGAATGGAGTTCTTCACGAAGTTTGAGACAAAGGAATAAAAAAAAAAACTTTCTCTATGGCCTCCTAGTTTTGAGACATTATGGCTTTGCGGGCGACCCCGGTAACAACGAAGGAATCCATAAAAACTTGAGATCCGACACCACGATAAAATACTACCCTCATGATTAGACCATGTTCCTGAGATTTGACCCTTTAACAAGCTGTAAAACAATACATTTCATTATTCTATCAAAGGTAGAATAGTCATTCATTATTATTATACATACATTACATTCTATTGTATCAACCTTTCAAATAATATTTCTCTATATTAAATTATGAACTCTTTCTTCCCTCCCAAATAACAATTTTATAATATTACATTTATTTACATTTCATTCTATTATAAAGCATTTAATTTCATTCCATTTCATTACATTCCATCTAACATCCAACTAAACATAGCCCTAGCCTAATAACTCCTTACTCCTTCCTCGCTTGTCAACCTTAACCCAATTATTCCTTCCACCAACTCTACAGGAGCTATTGTGGCAATGGTTCTCTATTAGCCCCCTCATTTATCCTAATAAGATCACTTAAAAGCAAGTTTTAGGGGACTCCTCCCCTACCTTAAAACTTCAATTCTAACCTGCCTACCTCTCAAAGTATTGCCCTGTAGTTGTTCCCTCATTTGAGGTTCTCAGAGGAGTTACAAGATGTAACTCCAGTCTTATTGGATTATGGGAAGCTACTCTTTCTCATAATTGAAAACTAGGTTTTTCCTTAAAAACTCTCATCAGAAGCAAGTTTCAATTTGGGTTAATCTATATAATATCCTCTAGAGTATTAAATCACAAAAGGACTTACCTATTTGACTAGCTATATTAGAAGCTAATCTCCATAGCTGAAGTCACTGCTAATATGAAAAGAATTAACTATACTAGGACGTATGTTATAGTTAACATTCAACAATTCCTACCAGATGCAAATCCTGTCTTAAGACTTAGAGAAAATAATAATATGGTTTAAGATGAGGTTAGAATATCATGTTAATGGAGCAGTGATTCTTGTCAACAAGGTAGAAGATTGGTTGCAATAGGTAAAATATTTGCTAAAAATGATTACGATGAGCTAATGCATTTGTAAACATTATTGAGATAGTTGCTTTTAATGTTGAAACTAGCTTACAAGTCCTTAACCTAGTTTTTCTAATGTTCAATCTCAATAAATGAAAAACTTGTCCCTAATTCCATCCATAAAGGCTCCAAAACACCTCTAGGAGCATCAGAAACCATTATTCCTAAGATCCCCATTTTTGATAAGATTTATGAATCATAAATTATAGGAAATAACCATTTCTCTCCTAATATCCTTCCTTCTCCTATTTTTTTTAATGCCACCCTATAGAATTAAAAAATATTATAGTCCTATCTTAGGGATCTCTAACACCAAAAGAGTGGACTCCTCTAATTTCCAAAGTTGATAATTAAATTAAGCCTAATAAAGATTTCAAAATGATATCGAGACGAAAATATAAAAGAAAGAACAAAGACATTAACGTTAGCTCTCCCACCCTCTCCTTGTGACAATTCGCATGTGGCAATTCTTACATGGAATCACCATTTTGAATTGCATTAAAAAAAACAAATGCTTAGAGATTTTCTAACACCAAGTCGTTTCTAATTTGTTTACTTGAAACAAAATTAAAGGGGAACATCTATATACGAATGAGTTGCTTTCATAAGGATCGGAAAACTATCACCTATAGTTCTCATTTTAAGTGGATATCCTACATTCTTCATCCATTAATCAAGTGATCAATCTTTCAATCCTCTTATTGAATGAAAGAATCACCTTCCAAGCAACTTTTTATATGCCCATAATATGATGTTTCATAAAGCTTCTTTATGGTATAAGCTTTTATAAATTTATCATATTTCTAACATTCCTTATGTGATTCTTGAAGATCTTAATGGTATTATATACAATTCAGATGTTGAAGGGAATGTTTGTATCAAGATCTTCACAAGTAACATGAGGTGTTGGACCCCGAACCTTTCTATTAAATGAGAAATTGTTGGTGATAAATTATGTGTAAAGAAATGAAGAATTCTTGAATAGGAAATGAAATAGAAAAGATGGTTTAGATACAAGATGGGTTATATGTGAAATGTTGGAAGTTAAAAGCTGGAAAATGTAATTGAAAATGTGCATTGAGCATGCTTCGATGTTTTGGCCATAACTTGATCTCTAGTTATCCAAATGAGATGATTTTTGATTTGGAGTAAACTAGGGATATAAGGATACAAATTGTATGATGAAATTGAGTTCTAATTCAGTCTCTAAGAATTTTAATTTTCGGATGGAATTTATGCATAGAACATTGTTTCGGTATAAGAACAATCTGAAATGTTTAGGGTATAATTTTCAGATTACCAAGCCAAATTGAATAATTTTTGTGTCATTAGAAAATTGAGACAATGAGGAACATTTTCTTTAGAAGGAAGTGCAAGCAAATTCCTTCAATTTCATGATTAGAAACGGTGTTGATTGTCGAAAGGAGTTAAGTATGATTTAAATGAATTTTGAAGCCTTAATAGAGTATTTTGTGGAATTAATTAACATGTTAATGGGAGATAATTAGCATGTTAATTTGAGTAAGATTATATGACATGGATTTAATTGAATTAAGGTGGTAAGATTACATAAGGGCATTTTGGGAAGACAACTTAAGTTTTTAAGTTACAAGGCTATTATGTAAGGGCAAATGGCTCATTACTCATTCATTAATGGCATTAGGGTAAATAAGACATGTGGGTTTGTATTTAAGGGAGGAGCATGCACGAAATTGGGGAGAAAATAACAAGAAAAGAGAGAAGAGAGGGAGAGAGTCGTGGAGAAGAGAAGGAAAGCAAGAAGAAAGGCTAGGGTTTCTCCATTTCATGGATTTCAAGAAGGATTTTGGGTGGATTCATGAAAGAAAAAGATGGAAGAAGATGAGAGCTTCCATTAGAGCCAAGCAACTCCTCATTTGGTGAAGGATCAAGGTAAGGGCATTTTGATTTTGTTGAGTTTTTGAAAGGGTTGTGGTTTAGATAGCCTAAGAATGGTATGGGTTTAAGAATTCTAAGATCAATTTCATGATATGTTTCTTT
>JAOTBA010000006.1:12116786-12129334 GCA_025629845.1 Erythroxylum squamatum | reverse complement strand
TTCACACTGTTTATACAAAATATTCTACATGAGATGAAAAACTATACAAAAGCACTCTATCTAAACTCCTCAGATGATAGCTGCCAGAACTTTGAGCCATATCTTGATCCCAAAATGGATAATACTAGACACCAACTAGATTGCTTTACAAACAAGGTCTCCTTTCAGTACCTGAAAATCAACATTGCAATTTTGATGAGTTTTGCGAACATAATGAGTGAACCATCATTGATATGTTCACTCAAATCAGATCATATATATCACAATAATAAAACCTAGCTAAATCAAGATAACACATCATACAGATTTATGCCTCATATATCACATTATTCATCATGCTTCAACAAGAACCTTAACAATACAATCACTTTACTTAATCATTTCATAAGGACCTTCTAAATGCAAAAACTTCATATAATCATCTCAGAATATTTCACTCATTTATCACAGTTCTTCATATCACCATCAAGTTCATAGCCATTTCACAATGTTATCTCAATATAATTCAACATTCATTTGCAAGCAATTTCATAAACACATGTAAAGATACATATGCAAATGCAAATGAGACTCACTTCCATTTTTACTTTGTTATGACCACGCGCCTATTTATCGGTTATTGGTCCTGTATCCGTTTTGGATACTGGGCTCATTTCAATATTGTCCCGTACCCGTTGTGGATATCGGGTTCATTAAACATTAAGCTTGAGGCTCTGTGTTCACATAGCTGAGCTTAAAGCTCTTTTCACGTTGATTGCTTCGGTCACAACTCCTTTATGTGAACATGCATATTCATGTAATGAAGTGCAACATTTTAACATAATATATCATCAATCAATTTTCGGTTAAGAAACACATTCAATTACCACAATTTATCGGATCTATGTTCGACATTCAACATATAGTTGAGAATTCATTTTCCTTATTCACATTCAAATGATAAACACTCCCAATACAGTCCCGAATATCAAACTCCTTGGACAATCAATTGTCTGGAATCATCAATGTCATAATTATATCAATATCGATTTAATATAGAGAAATCAAGTTAAATCAAAACAATATGAACAGAACACGTTTCTAATCGAGGTCACACGTCTAAGTTACTTACAGTACACTCCAATTAGCT
Organism: Erythroxylum squamatum; assembly: GCA_025629845.1. Classification (NCBI taxonomy): domain Eukaryota; kingdom Viridiplantae; phylum Streptophyta; class Magnoliopsida; order Malpighiales; family Erythroxylaceae; genus Erythroxylum; species Erythroxylum squamatum. Next base: position 12,128,205 of record JAOTBA010000006.1, on the reverse strand, counting down.
ATTGCCTTGACAAACCAGCAATGTCTGGATGGTGTCGGTCGATTTGTGCCTTTAAATCAAGCAATACACACATGTACACATCACTACTTGATCAATCAGATAAATACTCAAATTTACACATGTATATGTTTCGTATTCAATGCATGCTCAATTGACCTTTCGGGGTATGTAACTATTCATAAATTTTGACCATTCAAACATCATACTTTGTATACTACCATTTTGCAATCAGGTTTGCACCCTTAAGTTAGCTTGATTTACCCCAAATTCATCAACCATACTTTACACTTATCCTTGAACATTTTCATGATAAAAAACTTCTTATATCACACACACAATTGTTACTTTAAATCTGGAATCTCAACAAGCTAAATCTATACATTCACCAAACTTTTTTCAGCAATATATTTTCATACATTTACTCAATTCTCATTGATAATTATTGCATGCTCTTCAATGCTCATTCATCCATACCTTATACACATTTATTGTGTTCTTTAAGATCATGATTACATTAACAGAACTCATTTATTCCTTTATAAATTAGAATTTCTAGATTTGAACTCAACACATCAAAACAGTCCATTCTTTAGATAATGACATCAATTAACTACATAAACTTATCAAGATATCTTCTAGTGAAACTATTCCATAGAAGCATTAATAAGACATCAATAATCATTTTTCATGTTTTATACTTTGACTAATTCGAGCTCTAATGTCCCCAAAAATTAGGAAATAATATAAGGTTCCTGCACAGGAGTCTGTCACAGGCAGTATTAGGAAAACAAGCATAACTCAAGATCTAGTCACTATTTTATCAAGCCACTTTACATAGGTCAAGATAAGACCTATATCTACAAGTTTCATTCTTTGAGTTTCTTCAAATTCATGCCCTAAAGATATGTAAAATAGATAGAAAAATGAAGATAAAATTGAAACCAGAATTTCAACCTATAGTTCTAATTTTCCATATTCAAGAACACTTCAATAACAACTATCTTTACAATGAATCCACATTCATTTATACTTCAAATCCCAACTTAAATCATCTATACAACAGTACATAGACTAACATTTTTGTATACATAAAAACAGACCAGAAAAGTATCCATTCATTCTCCATTTTCCAGCACATCTTCAACATCAACATCATACACAATCTATCCCAATTCAATCATCATAATCTTTCTATTATAACATGCCATAAAGAACAACACTTTACTTACTTATTTAGCTTCCAATTCTAGCTCAATTCATCACAAATTCAACATGGTCTTAGATGATTTTTGGCCATGATAAAACAACAACAATCAGCTGGTTCTTTAGTTATTTTGTGAAGGGTAAAAGCATGTATTTGGTGTGGTAATTTAGCATAGCTTCAAGAAAAACACAAGAAGGGGAGATAGAAGCAAGTTTCGGTGGTAAGAGATGAAAAGAGAAGAAGAATGAGCTAGGCTGAAACAACACTGCAAAAATGTTACTCCTAAGGTGCTAGGTGTCATCCAATTAATTTGCCATATGTCTAAAGATATGTCCTCCATTTATCATGTAAATATGTTGCCACATGTCACCAATAAAGCTATGTCATCTGTCATGTAATCATAGTTGCCAATTTTCATCAACTTACTAATTCATTTGTCACACAATGATCAATGCCAAATGTCACTCAATTACAGGCTTAACCATTCTAATTTCCATGTATCAATTTTTCTTACCACTTGGTATTTTTCCTAGACCAAATGTACATTTAATTCCTCAATTTTCCAATTATATCAATTAAATCCAAATTCAATACTTGTAATCAATCAAACCAAAATTCAAGACATAAACATTTCAAAATTTACATCATGAACATTTTAATCTTTTCATACCCCAGAATGAGTCAATTGAGTGCATATGCATTCCTTGCAATGTGTACAAAATCATAATTTATAATTCATGTGTGTATGCTAATGATATGCATGTGAATGAAATGCATTTCATGAATGCTAAAATGATTTAACTCATATGCAATAATCTAAGGTTCTAACCCTTAGTACAAAAACGGGCTATTACAATCTAGTTGAGTTGCTTCCACAATGCAAGGGTTCATATTCAAGATAGAGCCAACTAAAGGAAAGGAGAAACTGATGGTTGATAATAATGAAGAAATGGTTGTAATATCTATAGGGAATGTATGTTTTGAACCTTGTTGCAAGGTTCATTTTAGTTTTACGCGATACATTTTATATTTGATCTTTGTATCAAATTTTGGACAAAGAAAGTTATCATTTTGTAATTAATGCTTCTGTTGTACAGTTGATGATTAATACAAAACATATTGGAACAACTTTCTTATCATATAGTTTACATAGAATGTGTCATAACCCGAATTAGATATATGTTTCTTCGTATCTTGTCGAAACCCTGATTGTTGGGTCCGTGTTTTGTGTACCGGGGCGAACTGGGCCCAGCATACCCCAAGTTTTCACGCGACCACAACCCTCAAAGGTATTGTCCTCTTTGGACTCGAACATGAGACCTCAAGGTTTTGTTGCATTTAAATGCACGCCTCTTACCATTGAGCTAACAAAACCTTGAGGTCTCGAGTTCGAGTACCAAAGAGGACAATACTGATTAAGGTTGTGGTTGCGTGCAAACTTGAAGTATGCGGGGCATAACGCCTCGGTACATAAAACACGGACCCAACACTGATGAAGAATAAGTCATACATGTTGTGGCATAAAGATTAAGCCACATTTCCAGAGCTAGGGTTGAGAGATTGGTTAAGGAAAAGATTCTCACAACTCTGGATTTTGAGATCTATAAACATGCGTTGACTATTACAGAGGTAAGTTGACTAAAATAAGGTAAAAGGGGTCAATTTGTGCTTCTGACTTGTTGGGTCTGATACATATGGATATAAGTAGACTTTATATAATTGCATTGTGCAATTCCAGGAATGAAATTTGTTGATGATTATTCCCATTACAGTTTATATGTTCTTACTAAAGGAAAGTCTAAAGTTCTTGATGGGTTCAAGATATTTATGACATAAGGTTGAGAACCAATTGGAAAAATCCATTAAGATTGTCAGATCTAACCATGGACGAGAGTATTTTGTCAAACATGGTGTTTTAGGACATGAAAAGGTCCATTTGCCAAATATATGGAATCGATTGAAATAGTGACTCAATTTACTATGCCGAGTAGTCCCGAGCAAACTGGTGTCTGAAAGGCGTAACTACACCCTAAAGGACTAATCTACCTAATTATCTAGAAAGGGTGAAAACCTAGCCTTACACACGATAGTGTATAGGGCTGTCCTGCTGAGGTGCTCCTTATGAAGGCAAATTCCAAGCTTGTTCTATTCATTACTGTTTAGTTGGATATTCTGACCACTTTAAAGGCTACAGATTCTACTATAGAGAAGGAAAGACCAAAATAGTGGAATTACAAACAGCTAAATTTCTGGACTATGATGTCTATGATGAGGTAGGCCCTCTCACCCTTCAGATGATAGCAGTATGGATACTATAGCTATTAAGTATCCGCCATTCATACAGTAAGGTCCTATAGATCAAGGTCAGTGTACCATTCTGTACGGGAATAGGAACCCATACTTGAACAAATAGAGGTTCTTGGGGTATAAGAACCACTACAGTTGTGAAGATCCACTAAAATGAGACGACCTGCTATCTCATCAGATTATATAGTCTATTTGATGAATAAGACTATGATATTAGACATGTTATAGATTCAGTCACTCTTACAGAAGTTTTTCTTGTTCACCATGCGGATTTGTTGTGGTATACAATGAAGGACGAGATGCAATCCATGAAGTATAATAAGGTATAGGAGCTAGTTGATTTGTCACATAATTACAAACCCATCAGTTACAAATGGCTATTTAAGACCAAAAAGGATTTCAGGATAAAGTTAAGCGTTTTAGGGCTCAATTAGTTGCCAGAGAGTTCACTCAGGGGAAAGGTTTTGACATTAATGTTACCTTCACTCCCGTATCCTCAAATGATATATTTCGAGTGATTATGGTAATTGTATCTCATGATGATATAAAGTTACCTCAGATGACTGTCAAAACTGCTTTCCCAAATAAAGACCGTTATGAAGAGGTCTATATGGTCCAACCTGAAAGATTTCAGGATATGGATAGAATTGGCATAGTTTGTACATTAAGCAAATCAATATATGGTTTACATCAAACCTCCCAAAAGTGGTACTTTATATTTGATGAGGTTTTGACCTCTTTTTGCTTCATGGAAAATAAAGTTAAAAGATGTCTGTACTACAAGGTCAGGGGGAGCAAAGTTATCTTCTTATTATTGCAAGTGGATGATGTATTGCTCACATCGAATGAATTGACCATGTTGCATGAAGTTAAGAAACTTTTGACCAAGCATTTCGATATGAAGGACCTTGGTGAAGCATCTTTTGTCCTAGGTATGCAGATTCACCAAAATAGATCTCAACACTCATTAAGCCTCTCGCAGAGTGCATACATTAAGTGAGTGCTACAGAGGTTTAATATGGCTGACTGTAAACCTGTTGTAGCATCAATCTCTCATAGTGAGAGATTATCTTTGGCACAGTGTCCAAAGAACAAAGTAAAGAGAGAGGCTATAAGGAATGTTCCAAATTCTAGTACAGTTGATAGCTTGATGTATGCTCAGATGTGTACTAGACCGGACATTGCATTTATTGTTGGACTACTGGGTTGCTATCTAGCTAACCCAAGGATAAACCACTAGAATGCAGTCAAGAAAGTGTTGAGACATTTAAAGGGAACTAAGGATTATATGTTGACATATAGAAAAGTCAATAATCTAAACCGCATAGAGAATCCAGATTCAAATTTTAACTATGTGTCTAGAAGATAAGAAGTCCATATTAGTATAAAGCTTTAAGTTTGCAAATGATATAATGTCGTGGAAGAGTGTCAAGTGCACACTGGTGATTTTCTCAACCATGCATAAAAGTTCATACTATAGGGCTACTTCACATGCGGTTTGGCTTAAAAACTTGATTTCTGAGTTGTCTATGGTAAATTCAGTAGCTAGACCCATTTGGTTGTATTGTGATATTGTTGTTGCTGTGTTGTTTAGAAACAACAATTAGAATATAACATGATCTTAACATTTGGAGGTCAAATGTTTGACTATAAAGAAGTTGATATAGAAAAGGTGAAATTGAAGTGGAGCATTTGAGGATTGAGAAAATGTTAGCCGATCCTTTAACTAAAGGACTTCGCCCACTTGTGGTTGAAAGACATGTATACAATATTGAAGTCCTTAGATATTGTTAGCTAGGGATCGTAATGTTTGCTCCTTGTAAGATTATACATTTTGATGTAATCAATAAAGACGATCATCAGTTATCCTCAGTTATCAAACATAGTCATAATTCGTGTCAATCTTAAGCATATTACAGGTCATTGGGCATATATACAGCTTGACCTTGAGCCTATGTCAATAGGAAACATACAGTTTAATATGTTTATCCATGGATTTTGACATGAAATAGGGGGATATGAGTGTTCAGTCCAATAAAGGTTCTCTAATGCAGCTCAACATTTGGTTAAAGAACATAAAGGTTTTCTCTAATGCAGTTTTGCATTTGATGAGAGAAAACAAGATTTCTCTAATGCAGTTTAGTATAAAGTTTAGATAAATTGAGACCTACAAATAAAAAGATGATACATATCATATCATACAGGTATCATCTGAGTTTGTCACACTCCATTTTCTCATTCATGTTAGTGAGGTATTAGATATTTGTGATTATATTGGACTTGTGTCACACATGACACATGTGTTTGATATCTTTTGGTATTGAAAGCCTTGCGAGATGAAATGATGGATTTTTTGTTATCTTTGGATCAAATTTTTTGTTTTTAAACTTGATTGATAAATACAATAGCATGACTTAACCAAATTTTTAACTTTTTTGTTAATTTTTGATTAATTATTATCCAAGGGGGAGAATGTTAGAAACTTTCCCATTTATTAGACATCAATTAATTGTAATTTTTGGGTTTTCAATAACTTATCGATTAAGTTACGTAATTTGATCCAGATAAAGATAATAAAGTGCCCAATAAATGATTTAGATTAATGGACCAAAGTCTAGGTGAAAAATGAACCTCGATCAGTTGAACTGGACCCATATTGAGCCTGTGATGGGAAGGCCCAATATGGATGCTATATAAAGAAGGTTAAGGTCTCCTGTAGCTGCGGTAGCAAATACTGAACGTAAGGATACTCTGACCCATTCAGAGGTTCACGTATATAGAAAGCTATAGATAGACTTTAATGCATTTCGGTGAGTAGATCTCGTGAAGGTGCCGTCAAATTTGTGCTCAATTCAAACTCGAAAAGCTCATTTGAAGTTATGGAACCAAAATTAGGTATTTTTCGCATTTCTTTGTTTATTTCCTTTTCACGTTCTATCTGGGACACATACTAAGGCTTAAGATATGTGTTACATGTTAAATTGTCAACAATTGTGGCGCATCCCACCATTGCAAATCCCACATTGCAAAATTATAGATTTGTTGGAGGTTGTTTTACTTATAAGACAACCCTCCTCTTTTTAGTTTTACAACATCCCAAAATTTGCCTATCTTTCCTTAAGGAGAAAATTTTCTCCCTCCTTTTGTAATATTTTACTTGTAAATTTCCTAAAAATAGTGAAATATCAATTTAGTAGTGTTCGAGGAAGTAGACATAATTTGCTGAACCTCATTAAATTCTGGTGTTCTTTATTTGTCTATTTAATAACTATTGTTGGGTATAGTTGTAGTGAATTATTATGTTATTAAATTACATGTCTAGGAAAATTCTATCTAAGAGGTTGGGTTTTAAGTAGGACAGTTTGTGACCCCTCCAGTCTTTCCTGGGAATTTACCTAGTGTGATTTTTTCAGTACAATCATTCATACTCTATTCACCTAGGCAATAATGCTCAAGGTGAATTTGTTATTATTGGTGGAAATTAACCCGAGTTTCACATCAATTGGTATCAGAGCCAAGGTTTTTTGTTAGTATGCTCTATGGTTGCAATGTGGTATGATTTACCACATCAGAAAAATATTTTTCTTTGGGCTATTGGCATTCTACATTGACAACTATTGAATAGAAATTGTAGCAGAGTTGGTCGAAATTAAAGATACGACTACGCCAACAGCTTCTACCTTGTCTATTCTAACAAGGACTGTTATGGCAAATACAAGATTTGCGGTGGAGATTTTTGATGGCATGGGTCATTTCAGCATGCGACAAAGTGAGGTTCAAAATACTCTTTTTCAGCAAGGTCTTGGACATTTCCATTGAAGAAAAGAAACCAAATGATGTTGAGGAGAAAGATTGGAAGACTATAAATTGTTTAGCATATGGTATAATTCAATAGTGTCTTTTCAAAGAGCAAAAGTATGCTTTCTCGAAGAAACTTCTGCATCTAAATTGTGGAATGCGTTGGAAGAAAAATTCCTAAAGAAAAGTAGTCAGAGTAAACTCAATATGAAGAAAAGAATGTTTTATTTCTCTTATGTTCTAGGTACCACTATAAATGATCACATCACCAGTTTTAATTAGTTAGTTACTAATTTACTGAATTTGGATATGACATTTGAAGATGAAGATCTGGCTTTGATGTTGTTAGGATCCCTTCCTGAGGAGTTTGGATTTTTTGAAACTAATCTACTTCATAGGAAGGTTACTGTGTCTCTTAGTGAAGTTACTGTTGTTTTGTACAGTCATGAATTGAGAAGGAAGACAAAGGAAGAACATACAAGTGGACCAGCAGAAGCTTTGGTAGTCAAAGGTCGTTCACAGAGCTAAACTAAAGGAAAGAAAGGAAGATCAAAGTCAAGGCTCAAATTAAGCAAAGATGAATATGCTTTTTTTTTTTTAAAAAAGGCACATTGGAAAAAGGATTATCCAAAGCTGAAGAATAAAAACAAAACTAATAAGGAAAAGGCTATTTCAAATTCGAATGTTGCTAAATGTGAAGATGTAAACTCAGATCTTTCATTGGTTATTACATCCTCAATAAGCCTTTCTAGTCCATGGCAGCTTGATTCAGGCTGTAGCCATCATATGTGTCCTAATCAGAATTGGTTCTCTGATTTTAGAGAGTTAGATTGAGTTTTCTACATAACAAATGACAATCCTTGCACCACAAATGGGATTGGTTCAATTTGCTTGAGGAATCACGACGGAACAATTAAGACTCTGACAAATGTCAGATATCTGTCAAGTTTGATGAAGAATCTCATTTCTGTAGGAGTCCTAAAATCAAAGGGCTACAGTGTAAATGCAGCAAATAGAGTAATGAAAGTCATCTCTGGTGCACTTGTGGTAATAAAAGGAATTCAAAGAAACAATAACCTGTATTATTACCAAGGTAATGCAGTCATTGGAACAACAACAGTAGCTTCTAATGATGATCAAGAGTCAGAAGTAGCCAGGCTGTGGCATGTGCGCTTGGGACATGTAAGTGAAAAATTCTTGAAGATATCAATAAATCAAGGATTGTTGAAAGGAGTTCGAGCTTGCAAATTAAACTTTTGTGAGCATTGTGTCAAAGGGAAACAGGCAAGAGTGAAATTGAACACTACAATTTATGATACGAAGGGTATTTTGATTATGTTCACTCTGATGTGTGGAGACCTTCCAAAACAACTTTTGTGGGAGGAAAACACTATTATGTGACCTTTATTGATGATTTTTCTTGGAGAGTATGGGTGTATACTATGAAGACTAAGGATGAAGTGTTGGGAGTTTTCTTCAAATGGAAGAAGATGGTGAAAACTCAAACATGCAAAAGTATCAAGCATCTCCATACAGATAATAATGGGGAGTGCAGGAGTGATCCATTTTTAAAAGTCTATGAAACATCACAACAAAATGAGGTGGCATAATGTATGAACCGGACATTGTTGGAGAAAGTTCAGTGTATGTTGTCCAATGTCGGGTTGGGCTGAGAATTTTGGGTTGAGGCTGTTACATATGCATGTCATCTCATCAATCGCTTTCCATCAATTGCTATTGGTGGTAAAACACTTTTGGAAAAATGGTTTGGAAAACCTACTACAGATTATGATTCCTTATATGTGTTTGGTTCCATTGTCTACCATCATGTTAAGGAGTCGAAGTTGGATAGTGTGCAAAGAAAGCAATTTTATGGGGATCACCTCTGGTGTGAAAGGATACCGTCTTTGGTGCCTAGAGTCAAAGAAAATAATCTTCAATAGGGATGCTACCTTTAATGAATCTACCATGTTAAGAAAGGTGGCAGCTGAAATATTGAGCAGATAGATGGTACTCTAAAATAGGTGGAGTTTGAAGGAAGAATTGTTACCCCAGCAAATGATAAAGCAGATGCAGAAACTCTTGTAGTAGAAGAGCAGCCAGATGAAGAAGAGGTTACAACCCAAGAACCTCCACAGCAACAATTACCAATTACATTGAGAAAGCCAAAAAGGAACATTCAAGTACCTACTCGTTATGTTAATATGGTGGCTTATACATCTCCAACTGAAATTGATGACATTCCTACCACTTATACTGAAGCAGTCCGAAGTTCAAAAGAAGATAAGTAGAGGATAGCCATGAATGAATAAATACATTCCCTTCATAAGAATCAGACGTGGAAGCCCGCTAGTCTCCTAAAGCGAAAGAAGGAAATTGGATGCAAATGGGTATATGCAAAGAAAGATGGATTTCCTGACAAGAATAATGTTTGCTACAAAGCAAGGCTGGTAGCCAAAGACTATGCTCAGACTGAGAGAATTGATTATAATGAAGTTTTTTCTCCAGTTGTAGAACATTCCTTTATTTGAATTTTGTTGTCTTTGGTAGCACATTTTGATATGGAACTAGTTCAATTGGATGTAAAAACTGCATTTTTACATGGAGACTTAGAGAGGAGGACATCTATATGACTCAGCCCGAAGGTTTTAAAGTTACCGGAAAAGGGAATATGGTGTGCAAACTTGAAAAATCATTGTACAGATTGAAGCAATCTCTAAGGCAATGATACAAGCGATTTGACAACTTTATGATGGGGTAAAAATACATAAGAAGCAAATACGATCACTGTGTGTATTTTTGCAAGCTACAAGATGGATCCTACATCTATCTTCTCTTGTATGTTGACGATATGCTGATAGTTTCAAAGAATCTAAGAGAAATTGAGAGATTGAAGATTAAGTTGAATCAGGTGTTTGAAATGAAGGATCTAGGTGAAGCCAAGAAGATTCTTGACATGGAGATAAGCAAAAACAAGGAATTAGGAAGACTTTGTTTGACTTAGAAACAATATCTGAGAAAGGTATTAAAACGTTTTGGCTTAAATGAAAAGTCAAAGCCTGTCAATGCTCCATTTGCTCCTCATTGCAAGCTCAGTGCATCTTTGTCTCCAAAGAATGATGTAGAATGGGAAAACATATCAAAAGGATCGTACAAATATTGGTAATGCTATGGTGTGTACAAGGCCCAACATTTCACAGGTAGTTGGCGTTGTGAGCAAGTATATGCATGATCTCGGAAAGGAACATTGGCAAGCTGTGAAATGGATTCTACGGTGCATTCTGGACACCGTAAATGTTGGTTTAGTAATTTAGCATGATAAGCAAGACGATCAATTTGTAGTTGGATATTGTGATTCTGACTATGTTGGTGATTTAGACAAGTGTTGATCAACTACTGGCTATGTGTTTATTCTCACAAAGGTCAATCAGTTAGAGGTCTACCTTACAGCCAACAGTTGCTTTGTCGACTCCGGAGGTAGAGTATATGGCAGCTACAGAGGTTGTGAAGTATGCTATTTGACTTCAAGTATTGCTTGGTAAATTAGGGGTTTGATAGAAACACATCAAAGTGCACTGCGATAGTCATAGTGCTATCCTTTTAGCAAAGAACCAAGTTTACAATTCAAGGACGAAGCATATCGATGTCTGTTATCACTTTGTACGATAGGTTCTGGAAGAAGGTGGAGTAGCAATCCAGAAGATTCAGACCACTGAAAATCCTGTTGATATGTTGATAAAGGTGGTGACTGCGATCAAGTTCCAACATTGTTTAGACTTGATCAATATTACTAAAAATTGAAGATGAGCACTTTGAAGCATATTTGAAGACACTACTAAAGATGAGTTCTATAAGAGATTTGAAGGTGTGAAATTCACCAAGGTGGAGATTTGTTAAATTGTCAACAATTGTGGCTCATCCCACAATTGCAAATCCCACATTGAGAAATTATATATGTAAGGCCCTAAAATATACCTTAGTTGAAATAATACATGTTTATGAAAGTACACGTGTGATAGGAATTAGAATTTTACTATGATTAGAATATGAAAGACATATGATTTGAATTTTTGGTCAAGTGGATAATGGTTAGTGAATTGGAATTAATTG
>JAOTBA010000006.1:12102562-12114046 GCA_025629845.1 Erythroxylum squamatum | reverse complement strand
CTCCTGCAATATAAAATAACAATTTGTAGTATCAATTGTCCTTAGAAAAATTATAATGCAATTAATGTCAATTTGCATAATTTTACTAACAAATTGCATAAAACATAAGCTCACCGCAAGGGACTAATTTAAGCACAAAATCACGATTTAAGAGTCAAAAAGTACATTAAAAACTATGAAAGTGTAGCCAATTTATATGATAAACTTGGGTTCAATCAATGGGTCTCTCACGGTTAAGAGGTTTGCCCCTTTTTTTCCTCTCTCTCAAAGCTCCCGAAGCTCTTCCAACCAAAAACACTCCTCTTCTTTCATAAAACTCTTGCGTCATCACACCCTCGGTATTTATTAATACTAGGCTAAATGAGGGGTAAGGTGGCATTGTGTCAGTGACACACCACGCATGGGCTTGAGGAATAACTCACGCTCATGCAACTACATTGCACATCCATGAGTGAGTGCTTGTGCAACCCTCTAACACTTTTATTCTCCATTCTTGTTCAGCTACTGTCCACTATTGTTTTACCAGCTAGCCCTCAGACATTCTCCTTTATTCCTTAACCAACATACTCATGCATTTGCTTCAACCATTATTCACCAATAGCAGCTATCACCTTTGTTTCATTAGCCATCATCCAATTTTGGTTCTTTACTCATTCTTGTCTAGCTACAGCTAAGTATATGGGACAAGTGTCTTTCCAAAACAATGAAAAGGAAAAAAGTGCAACACTGTGAGTAATGCTCCAACAAGCCTCCTAACACACATGTATTCTTTATGCCTTAAATGTTAGTGGAATGGCAGCTGGTTCTCTCCACTTTCGTTTGATCCTTATTCTAGCCCCTCTTCATGTCACACCTGTCTTCTTTATCCATTAAATGCTAGCCCTTCACATACAAATTCATGCACACTCACGGCTGTGTAGTTTTTCTAGCAGTCGTGAGTAATGCTCCACCCTCCATTCTTTTATGCTTTATCTTGTCTTCTCTTGCTCTAACCTTCTTCTTCTTGCTCTATGAAGACAAGTGAATGTAGATCTTCAGAAAACGGCCCCAAATATAGTGATTTTAACTCACTTTAGCTCCATCGCTTCCGAATTGTGCCTAAAATCACATATGAACTAAAGTGAGTATCTTAAGCAATTTCATATCATTAATCACTAAATGTAATGGAGTAAATGTATAATCAATTAAGCACATATCAATTTCTCCCATATTTAGCTTTTGGCCGTCCTCAGGCAAAACATCAAAATTAAGCTCATAAACCTAAAACATTTACTCAATTCCCATATTTTCCAAGAATACATAATCATAAACAAAGTTGATTGACTTTCAAAAATATAGCAAGAACTTAACATTCCAAGCTTTTACTCATGATCAATCAACATTCAATACCTTAAAAAATTCAGCAATCTAATGGTAGACTTCAAAAATGTGTTTAAACAAGATATATTCATGGGTACACTCAACACCATTCCCGATCATGCCATTCCATAACTTTGCATATCATTTCATTTCTCCACCATTAAAATTCACATGCATAATCATGAATCAAAGGACTTTTCAAAGTTATAATGTGGGCAAAGGTAAGATGAGATGTATTTGGGTCAAGAAGCATGAAAGCCTTTAAAGCTAGTAAAACAAAGTAACACCCAATGTGACATCAAGTGCAAAAACCAACATTCCCTCACAATTGTGTACATCAAGTATGATAAATGCAAAAACGATGCTTTAGAACTCAAACTCAAGCCCTCACATACAAACCACATGAAGCATAACTAATCAAAAGGGATCACTCATAAGGATTGATGACAACAATACATTGAACTACAATTTGTGAACCTTCAAAGACAACATCTACCTCATATCCTACATACTCAAATAATCCATTCAATACAACTTTAGGAGGATGCATTAATCATAAACAACTTTTCAACATATATGCACTTCCTCCTTTATACATTTATTTAAACATTTTTTCTTCTTTTTCGTTTTCTTTCTTTCTTTCTTTTTCTTTTCTTTTCTTCTCTTTTCTTTTGCTTTTCTCTTTCTATTTTCTTGTTCTCTTATGAAAATTAAAAGAAACTACATCAATATGGGAATTTCAATGATAAGACATAAAATAACATCCCAACATTATAACCAACCTACACATATGTACACCCTCACACTATACTTTTTTAAATCCACAAACTCAACAATCAACGAATGCTTCACTAGCTTTAAGGCTTAGGTGAGACACTTGGTTAGGATTAAAGCATGTAATGTGGTTAATACAAAAGAAAAGCTAATAAAGCTTAAGGGGGCTTATCAGAAAGGAAAATCATATAATGGGTAGGCTATTTGGCTAATGTAGTTAAGAAAAGCAAAGAATGCCTAATCATTTCCATGTTAATGCATATGATAAAAATGTGGTTTTAAATAGAAAATCAAAACAAAGTCAGGATGTAACAAAACGAATCACTTGGAAAACAATCAATATCAAGAATTAGTGTCTAGTTAATATCATAGGCTAAAGTACGGAGATACTTAGACAAACGTGTGATTGCTTGTTAAAGAATAAGTTTACTAAATAGACCCTATATGAGAAATTCATTTAGAACATTACTTGTATGTCTATGCAAATTCTCATTTTGATGATTATATAAATGATCCTTTTACTTGAGATATCCAAAGTGATCTTGTATATGGATTGCTATATTTTGATACTATTTAAGACATGTTCTAATTAAGGATAGCTTAATCAATAGGCATTGGATGTAGCATTAACTATATGGAGGTTCTTGAGTGATCAAGATATGGTTCATCACCCTAAAGTAATTAGGGATAATGTTCCATTGTTCTTTAGTATTGATTAGAAAAATCCTTGGCTGAGGTGTAATGACATTTTGTAAATAGTTTACAAATTTCGTTAATTGAATCAATAGCTAATGACGAATAACTAATATGATTAGATTCAAAATAAAGTAGACATTAGTTCGATGCTCAATGTCTACTCGAAACGTTGTATGATGAAAGAATTAAATTATGCATAGAAAGGTTAATCAAAATCACTTTGACATTCTTAAATCTTTGGGTGGTCATGATATGTTGTTGGACAACATCTTGATTTATAGATATAAATTGTTTAATTAGAGAATTAAAAATAAATTAATGGAGTTTAATTTATCTAATCATAAATATGAGTTAAGGTTATAATTTACATCCATTGTCAACATATTTGGAATCCAAATGAGTTTCATATAAAGAATAGGTTGAGGAGAGTGAAGATATCTTTAATCAAGTTGGACTTGATTGTACAGTTTAAGAAACTTTATGATTAAATATGAGATATTTAATAAATAAAGATTAACATGAGATATTGGATCTTATTTGGGCATAATTGATATTTAATTAGAATTATTTGTAATTCTAATTAAAAATCAATTAAAATTAAAATTTAATTTCAATTAAATTACTAAAATATTCAAAACTTATTATAAATATACTTAAGCTTTAATGGAGTTGGCCCTTCTTGCTTAACCCTCTTTATAAGAGTTACAGAGTTCTCTTAACTTATTGTGCGGATATTATTAGAGGTTAGACATCTGTACAGTTATGATAGTTGAGATGAGCCAGTTTCAGAAACAGTTCGAGAGATACGATAAGAAAATGATCAAGTTTTAAAATAAGATACGAATTAAAATTCACTTTTTATTATGATTTATGTGTTAATCATTTCATAGAATTAAAGTAATCTTGATTTTCATGAAATCAAAATACGAAAAAGTTTTATAATTATTCCGCTGCGGAGAGATTAGATCTTGTCCCTTTTTCCTAACACTTAGCTCTGTACCATCCGAGAAGAGTGCCCTCACAGTAAATCTAAGGCCAAGGTCCATGCTATTTTTTAAATCACGCATCCATACCATGCTTCTCTGGGCAATAGGCTATGGATTTCAGTGCTTATCTATTGTCAAGAAGGGAGGAGCTATGGTTGTCCGGCAATGGTCATAATTTAATGCTTAGAGGTCTTTTTGCTAATTAGATAAATTCATTTTCATCTTCCTTAGAACAAGTGTGGTGAGATACATCTTTGTCAATTAACTAATAAGGACATATGGCTTATTTATCCATACCTTTTGGACAATTAAAACAAATGGATCACTCTCATTTTAACTTTTAAGGTATTGAAAGACCTAACATCAAGCATTGTAGTAATTAGAGATTCCTACTTTTAGTTATCCTTTACAAAAACTACTTAATATTTTTGTACGAGTTCGATTGTATTTCTAGATATTAAAATATTAAGTATTTTCAAATATTCATCAAATTTTTAATGAAACATAGCATTCTCCCTTATTCAAAATTTTAATATGAAATTTAGAAGGTTTTGATTATAAATTATAATGGATTGATGTTCTGATCGTTTAATGATCTTAGTAGACAATAGTCCTATAAACTATTTAAGGCTTTGAAATCAAGGTAACCTGTTATGTAGGGCCGTTTTTAACATTTTATAGGCCCTGGGTGAAGTAAAAAAAAGGTTCCAATATATCGATAATATACAAACATGTAAACTTTAAAAGCATATTTTTATTTATTAATTTAATATACATACATAAGTGACTCAATTTATAAGTTTATATACTCAACAAAGTATTAAATGATCATAACATCAGTTAATAATATCTTACAAATTTCAGTAACAATAAAATCACTAAAAATAGTAGAAGTAATAAGAAAACAGCAATAATAGCAATCGAACAGTAATATTATACTGTAAAATACTAAGAGAATTGCACTAACAAACACACAGATGATTATGATTTATGAAAAAAATTTATCCGTATATTTCTAAATGCAAAATCATTAATAATATTAACAAGATCAATATTGTCTAATATTTCTTTCTTGATACATAAAATAGCTAACAGCCTGTTTGGAAACATTCGAATTGAATTCATTAACGAATTGAATTCAATTACATTAATGAAATTGAATTCAATTCAATTTACATTATTTGGAACAAATCTAGTAATATTAGAATTGAATTCAATTACACTGTTTGTAACAAATCTAATAATAGTAGAATTGAATTCAATTATTTCATATGACACATTTACCCCTGACTAAAAAAATCATGTTATTAACTAATAATTCTTACTTAATTTTCTTTAAATTACATTAAAATAATATTATTTAATTTTAAAATTATAAATTTAAAAAATAAAAGATACTAATTTTTGAGTTTTTAAATTAATTATTAATTATTAAATTTTTCGCAATTTCCTCGTCGATTTTCTCACCCTCTAAACACTCTTCAAATTTCGCCGCCCCTTTGTCGATCACCGGAGATTCCTCTCCGCTGCACACTGATCTCATTTCCTTTTTTTTGCTTCTGCTTCACTAATACGTAAGCCATAGTCCTACTCATACCTCAGGTACATAATAAGCTTCTTACTCTTCTTCTTCTTCTTCTTTGGCGATGATGAACTCCTGACCTTCATTGACGACTATTAACTCCAAAGAGGAGAAGAAATTGCGTCGTCTGCTGTGAAGAGTGCGTGGGTATTTTTGGGTTTTATCGTTAAAACATAAGAGCAGCGGCTTGTGGAGTTGAATTCACGTGAATTAGGCCGTGAATTGAATTTACAAAGAGAGTGGGGGTTTAACCCATACGTGAATTCAATTCTTGGCCATTTTTTTTGTTCCAAACAAGTGAACTGAATTCAATCTCAAACAGGCTGTAAATTATTCAACCTTTCTTATAATATTGATGACCTCAAATAGGTTTTCAATAATTTTAACTTTAAAAAACTTTTCTTAGTTGATGTTACAGTCACAAGTATAACGAAAATTATAATTACAAAAATTAAATTATTTATTAATGATTAATTATATTTTTATAAATAATAAGTAATCTAAAAATAAATAAAAAAAACTCAGAAATTCTGAGTGATAAAAAAATTAATATTTATTAATGTTTTAATCACTTAGAACTCAAAAGTTAAAACTGTAAAAATCTTTTGCTAGAAATTTTAAGTTGAAATATCTTACATTCATACAAGATACTTCAAATAAGTTTATTAACTTAGAATGAAAGTTAACGTTACTCTGAAAAGTTGAAATTATTTCTTTTCCTATCTGAAACTATTAAATACAGCATTTAATATCGAAGTTAACGTTAGCTTAAAAGTTGAAATTATTTCTTTTCCTATCTGCAACTATTAAATAGCATTTAATATCCTCCGACAAGTAAACGTGCTAATTACTTACTGGGAATAAATTAAAGTAGGCCCGGCACTGCCAATGTTGATTACCTATCACTCATGAGAAGTCTTGGGCAATGATCCGACTATGTGACGGTGAATCTCATTCGCCACAGTCAAACATACTCCTGACAGTAAACTCCAAGACTGGTATATTTGGGGAACCAAATCCTCTGTACCCTTTTCCCAGTTCCAACCCTGTGCCCGATAACCTCGTCCACAAGCTTTGCAATAAATAAATGGGATTTGTGGATGATAATGCTTTGCACAGGGTTGGAACTATTTGGGCCCCGTTGCATAATTGATTGATAAGTTCAAAGTTTTGACTACACCAAATAGTGTATTACTATTTGGAAGTGAGGATGTTGAAAAGTCACAAGTAGTAAATAGCATTTAGTATCCTCCGACGAGTAAACGTAGGAATGCTGCTAATTAATTAGTAACTGGGAGTAAAAGTAGGCCTGCACTGCCAATATTGATTACCTATCATGAGAAGTCTTGGGCACTGATGTGACTTTTAAATTACGCATATGTGACGGTGAGTATTAGATGTTCTGTTCTAATTATAGTATTTTCATCATATTTTATTTATATATTATACATATTTTATTTTATTAAATTTCATTTGTATATTTACATAAAATTTATAAATATATAAATAAAATTTAATAAAATATAAAATTTTGATGTCTTTCACCAGAGCCACATCCACTTATACCGCTTGAAATCTTCTGTTCCAGCGTTGTGCCCTTAATGAATGGCTGGAATCATTTGTGACACAAAAGATCTGTTCCCCACTTATACCCTATGTCAACGCACCCATCACATACTCCTGAGTCCTGAACAATGTTTTAAAAATTGGACCGGTGATTAAATCAGAGAAGCAACTGATTCAAGGGTTAATGGTTTAATTGGAATTGAACCGTGGTTGAACCGGTAATTAATAAATATATAAATTTTTATTATATATATTATATATAAAAATAAGTTTTAAACATATTATTTAATTATTTATTTATCTAATTGTAAACTTAAACCTTTAAACTTCAAAATATACAATTTTTAAAAAAAATTCACCAAATACAACACAAAATAAGATAACAAAGCTCACTAGTCATATTTCATCAAAAAGATTAAAAAAAGATCACTAATCATATATTCATTTAAGTTGAAATCATCAAAATCAAGGTATTTTAAATAGACCGGCCGGTTCTTTCTTTCACCGGTTCAACTGTTTTTACCGGTCAGACCGCAAAATGAATGGGTCAATCACTCACAAAAAATACGGACTAAACCGAACCGTTTTATGCTCCGATTCACCAATTTTTCGATCCGACCGACCGAATCGATCCGATTTTCAAAACACTTATTTAGACAGTTATCTTTGATTTCCTTATCTTCACATTCGTAATTGCATATAAACAAATTGTAGGCTGAGGGGATAGCTAAGGAGCTTTGCGAGTCAGCTGCAGATAGTCTTGAAGGCAAAAAGTTGGCATCTCTCACAAGAATGTCTTCAACCATTGATTAGTTTTGATTATAGCGTACATATGACATCTATATCCTCTCCGAATAAAAATTATAACAAATTAATTAAAAAGAATACTAAATATTTCCAAAAGTTAGGTTTTTTTTTTTTGCATATTTTTTCACGTGTTTTGGGTCAATTTTGCTCTGATTGTTTAGTGATTAAAATAACTAATGATTAAAACGACATAACTAATGATTAAACGACGCCGTTTTAACTTTTAAGTATGAGTTTAGAGAATCTCGTAAAAATAAATATCACCGTAAAATAATTAGAAAATTAGAATTAACCAAATAAAAAATGATAAGTAATTATTTTTCAAATACGAAAAAGCTTTAACAAAATATCTGGCTGACATTCGGAAGAGATATTATCGGCAAATGCTGACGTGGCTGTTACTGGAGCAACTGACACCTGTAAAGCGCAGCCAATGTGGAGGGAGGCTTTTAGTGGCCCGAAAAACATCGTCGTCACTTTCTCTCTCTAAGAGTTCATCTCTCTGTACCGAAGTTGTTTATGGAAACCAACGGGAGGAAGGGGCGATTGTCGCAGAATGCTATGGCGAAGCCGGATATGGTGGCGGTGGATAAGTGTCAGAGCGAGTTGACTGCTTCGAGCTCGGACTCTGCCGCTACTGGTACTACTGCTGTTGATTGTTCTGAAAATTTCTCATTTCGGAATCAGAATGCGGCACCGGTAATGACGTTTTCTCTCTGTTTTCTTGTCTTAATTTGCGGTTAGTTTGTTGGATTTGGTTTTGTGTGGTTGGAAGTTTCCGATTTTAATTTGTGTTTATTGTATTTGGAGTATATATATAATTTTATGCAAAAGATTGAAGTTTGTTTAGGTGTTTGGATTTATAGTTGCGCAGAAATTATATAGGACGAGCAGTTACATCGATCGGAAACAAATGTAAGATTTCTTTTAGGTAGAAATAGTGAAACAAGGTGGTAACTTATTTCCAAGCAAGGAAAAAAGTTCAAGTTTTTAGTTTTCCTGAGAAGTTGTTATTTGCCTTCTTCATTGACTTATCATATGGAGTTTACTGAAAAAAAGAGAGGCTTAAAGGAATCACGTTGATTAATTATTTATATATACATACAACTCCGTATGTATAAAGAATTTTTTCCCTTTTCAAAGAATGGAAGTCTTATAACTTTTTGTTTTTAAGAATTCAATCTCTTATTGAGCTGTTATTTGTTTTTGGAATGCTTTGAGCAGGCCAAATGAATAAGGAGCATGTTAATTTAGTCCCTGTCTCTCTGCCTCTGTTTCTATTTTCCGTTTTCTGTTAACTTGTTGCATCTACTAGAATTATGGAATGATCAGAGTCGTTGGAAATTTTTTTGGGATCTGGTTCCTTGGTGAAAAGTTTTCTTTTTCTATGATGCTTGATAATTAGTGTCAAGAAGAAGGCTATCTAGAGTTATTTGGCTAGAGAAATGCAAGAAATTGAAAACAAATTGATTCTTATTAAAAACAAACTGATTCTTTTTCTCTCGGTAAACTACCAATTTTCCTTTTTTATACTTAGATAAGAGGATGAAAAACCTGGCAGATAAAATATTAAATTTGTAGCAACTTTTCAGGCTTCCGTTTCTTGGTTGTTAATAAGTACTGGGGCTACGTCTTTCTCTTTCTGAGGATTTTTTGTTTATTGACCAGCTCTTATTCACATCTTAATGTAAGAAACCAGAATTTATGTGGCGTTTCCTATTACCACTTGCCTACCAAATGGGGTGAAATAAGAAAATGAACTTTTTACCCTACCTGGCTTCTATACTGGATCCTGTTTGGTTAACATCAATCCATCCTCTCTTTCAAAATCCTACAGGGGTGTTCTACTTGTTTGCTTATATATTGAAGTTAGCCTCAGATGTTTTACACTCATTAGACCATTATTTTCAATTTTTTCTCCTGTATAACTGTTTAGTTTAATTAAGTCTATGGATAAAAGTGAAAGGAAATATGCAGTGTGTTGCCCGAAGCGATCTGTCAATGTTCAGAACTTAGAAGTTATCAAGAGATTAGTGAAAAATCATGTAATTATTTATTTTCTATAGAATACTTTTTCCGAAGTTAAATAATGAAGTATAAAATTAGTAACATATTTACTTGTGCTCTAATGAGTGGCTCAGTCTAATTTTCCATTTATTCATAAATTGACCACAGGAATCATCGTCAATGTGGACAAATGAGAAGCATAATCTGTATCTTAATACCTTAGAAGCATCTTTTGTTAATGAATTGCTTCATTCCATTTCTCTTCGCGGTTGTCAGTAAGATATCAGACGCAGACCACGTCAATATCAACAGCTGCAACGAGAACATTGTGCTCACCACCTCAGGTTAAGGATTTTAACCTTAGTGTATAGAGACTTCCCCTCCCCTCCTTCCAAAAGCCAGAAGTTGAAGAACGTGAAATGTACTTAAACAAATACCAAAAGCATGAATAATTTTTCTCCTTTTTTTTGGTTTATTTTCACCTGCATATTCATCTCTATTATTTTTCAGATTGTGGGTTGCATATTCATCTCTATTATTTTTCAGATTGTGGGTCTACATGATAGTCGCCACAAGAAAGACAAAGTTGAGCCTGTGTTGGAAAGCACGGCTGATTCTGATATTTTTCAGAGTAAGTCCAAGGATTTTACATCTTTCAAAAAACATAATCCGGCATCTCAAGATTCTCAACAATACATTGACTCTTGTACCAAGGTAAGTAATGAAGAAGGGACTCGTGCTGTTGCTGGTGGATTAACAAGAACCTTAGAACTGCAGCTCATATGTCATCTATCTGATCTTATGATTGATGACATCAAAGGTAACATTAACATCATATATTATCTCCTAGAATTCAAATGAACTTGTTTTTTTTTTCTTTAGTACGAAATGCTTTGGAGTGTTGAGTACTGGATAACTGTTTAGGTTCAGTACGTACCGATATGGATTATTCTACCTCTCTGTCACATATTTGCACTTCTACTCACGTGGTTCATCAATTGCAGAGCATAAAAAGTTCTACTGGAATCTAAATCCTAGTGAAGAGGAGATTTTTAACATCCTCGACTACTGGCAAGGCTCACACTTTTGGTTTCTTGCAGTTAGACTACCGGCTGGATGCCTGGATACTTTATACGGTCAATACATTCACTCATTTGTTTCTTATTATTGTTTCTACTGAAAGCTTTACTTTCTTACAGATGTTTCAGATCAGAATTTTGTCGATGAAGAAAAAGGAGAGAAGTTGTGCTCTGAATCCTTCCTCAAAAGGTTAAAGACTGTTGAACCAGATGCTTCAAGTGATGATTGAAAAAAGTGCAATGTGAGTTCTGTAACTGCTTCTTCTACTTCAATATATAAACAAAGTATACAAAACTCCGTTAAAACTTAAAAGGATACTTGTTCAATTTCTTATGGTCCACTTTTCATCGATTCAATTTTTGTCTTCAGGTTATGCTGTTTGGGAAGCCTACAATTTATGTCTCAACTGTCAGCCAAGCTTCTGCTGACAGAAAATCAGCTTCCTCAAAAATTGCTAACAGGCTGTTTGGAAACCTTCGAATTGAATTCATTAACGAATTGAATTCAATTACATTATTGAGATTGAATTGAATTCAATTTACACTGTTTAGAACAAATCCAGTAATATTATAATTGAATTCAATTACACTGTTTGGAACAAATCCAATAAGATTAGAATTGAATTCA
>JAOTBA010000006.1:12073091-12091586 GCA_025629845.1 Erythroxylum squamatum | reverse complement strand
TTTCGACAAAGGTAGGAGCTTTCTCCAGTGATTTCCATCTTCAAGCCCTAAAGGAAGGACCTTTCTTCAGTGGGGAATCTTTGATTAAGGGTTTAATTGCTGATTAGTTCGAGTTGGACCGGGTTTTTCAATTCAAGGCCCACACATGCTACGGCGACTTGATTTGGAAAATGACAAGTAACTAGTGGAGATCGTTAGTTGTAAACAACAAAAAGAATTTTTTTTAACAACTGAAAATTTGTTAAGAAGAGAAAAGAGCTGCTCTGCCGTATAAATAGCATAGTTCTCTGTACAAAAAGCTACATAGTTCTGTATCTTCCTCTTGTTCATAATCCCTCTGTCTACGTTCTAACACACTGTGCTCTTTCGAAAGATGTTGCTTACCCATAGAACCATCTTCCCCAAACTTTACTCGCAGGAAGCCACGGACACCAAAAGGAATGCTTTACCTTCAGGTATAATTTAAAATGTTCAGTTGAACGTTGATGTCTATATGACTCCTTGATTAATAGTAGCATACTAGCATGTGGTCAAGTTCACCAGTTACTGAGTAAGCTACAGATGATGGCTTCGTGTCTTTGCATTTTGTGCTTTCTAGCAGCTATCCGTGCTGAGCTACACCTAAGCCCAAGACTTCGTAGTTTTTTTTTCAGGTTAGAAGCCATGGGCCTATGGCATCATTGGTTCCTTTTGTTAAAAGTCATCCATTGACCATTGTTACTTAAGGACTCGCTGTCCTCCACACTCGCATGTCTACTTGCCCTTGATAAATGGAAAGTAGGTCAAAACTTGGTAGAGAGAGGTTGGTAACTATTAGTATTCTCATATCTTTTTACATGATTAAAATCACTCTATATTATAAGTTTATAATGATTTTTCTTTTCTTTTGTAGGTTTAAATTCTATTGAAAAAAATGGTATTATAAGCTTATAATCATTTTGCTTTTCTTTTGAAGGTTTAAAGTTTATTGAACAAAATGATTGGGCTATTAACGATGAGAGACAGCTTACACCCCTTGGCTTTGATGTCCTTTTTCCGGTGTTGTCGGTGATGGAAAAATAACGCAAGATCAAATTTTAGCGCAGTAAAAATAATATATTTTTTTTCTCCATAGAATCAACTTTAATAAATAATATAATTTTTTCCTCATAGAATCAACTTTAAAAAATTAAATTAGAAACATAAAACAGGAAATTGACAAAGCTATACTAACCTGTTCCGATTTCTTAATACAATTCCCATTTCTCCGAAATTGTCAATTCCACGAGCCGTTTAAACATCCGGCCTCTAACAGTATTTACAGATCTATTCAGAGAAAACTCAAATCGAATTTGAGAGGAAAAATTGTAAGAAGTGCTAGCTATCATTTATCTAATTTTTCCTTTTATATGAAAAATCTTATTTTTCATATCCTTGGATTTTATTAAAGTTATAACTAAAGTCAAACTTTAATTATAATTATTAATTAATCCTTATAAGATTAAATATCACATATTAACTCTTAAAGTTTTTAAAACTTCTCAATTAAGTCCAATTTAACTCAAATTTCACTTTCTCTTTTATAGATCTTTTTATGTGTGACCCATTAGGTTCCTAATATGTTGGCCAATATTATAAATTATAATTTTAATTCATAATTAAAATAAGATAATTAAATAATTTATAATCATAGATCATGATTGACGTATATCAATATGTCATGACCATCCAAATATTAGGAATGTCAAAGGGGTTTGATCTAACCTGTCTATGCATGGTTATCATGTATAAATTAATCTTTTCGTCATCTAATGCTCCAATTTGAATTAGCGTATGGAATTCGTGTCTACTCTAAATAATCTAATTATATTCGTTCTTGCTAATTAGTAAATGATTTGTAATTGATATTTGAAAACAACTTTTCCAAATTTTAATTTACTCTAGCCAGAGATTTCCAAAATCATTACTAATCAAGAACAACAGAACATTTTTCCTAATTACTTTAGGACAATGAATTCTTTATTGATTTACTCAACTATCTCCACATAGTTCATACTATATCCAATAACTACCGAATTGAACTACTCCAAGAATAGAACATAAGTAGCATCAAGATATATTAATTCCTACATGAGACAACTTTGGTAATCTCAAGTCTAAGGATCAATTATACAACTATCATAATGAGATAATCCACAGACACAAGCAATGTTCCATTTGGGATTCTCATAATTGGGTCAGTTCAGTGAACTTATTCTCTAATAAGCACCCACATATTTGTTTAATTATCTCTACACTTTAATCTATGAGATCGATTACGTTCTTCATAATAAAGAAACAAATATGTGCTAGTCTAACTATTTCATCAATACCCCGATCTTGATGAAACTATGACTAGGAATATTTTAGGAATAATACAAAATGCAATTCAAATCTCATAATTATAATCACATTATAATTTCTAATTGCACAACAATTATTCCAGAGATTTTATCTTTATGATTAATAATTAAATAGTTAACAAATACACAAAGATAAATAATGCCTTTTATTGAATAAAACCAAGTTTTATATAAATAAATATACAACCAAAAAATTAGCTGCAAGGGCATAAACCAACAAATGGTACTTCTCTCATATGTGTCATTGGACCTGTGTTCATGGGCTTGCTATGAAGGGTAGGTTTAGTCAATGTTTTGCAGTGTATAGGAGACCCTACTGCTAGCCAACCTTAAAAATATAATCGCCCCATTGAGAACTGTACATTTTCTAATCAGTGTTTGGAATAGTAGTAGTCAATCCCTTGCATCTCTGTCGCTCCGCTTCAAAGAAAACAGCAATGGACTCAATGTTTTCCCAATTTTCAGGTATTTGTCTATCCAATTCTTGAATCGAGCATGTTGCAATCATAGGGTTAGTTTAATGTATTCTTCAATGACTCAGAAATCCGTGGAAGTTAAACATGCTTGTTCAACAGTTCGCTAACCTCTGTCTTTCTTCATATATTTCATTTGAATCAATCACATAAAAAACCTTCGCATCACTATTACTTGGTTTGTACAAACTGGACGGGATTTGCGTCCAAACAACAACATGTGGTCTTGATATTAATTTTTGGTTTAGATATCCGTATTTTACGTCAAATTAATTGCTGATCGGTAGTCTTACAATTTTTCAGATGATATTGAATTATACTTCAAAGCTTCTATTCAGTTATGATCCTGAAAAATCTAGCCACATTTGTGTGAAATACTTGCAAGCTTCATGCAAGGGCTGATGTCTTTTCCCTTCAACTTACCTGGCAATACCTTCACAGGAGCTTGCAGGTGATCTCAGATTTCTATGTTATAAATGTTCCATCCTGAAACATTTTCTTCACATCATTGTTGCTTGTATGTTTTAGAAGCTAACCTTCTTCTTTTATGTTCAGAATCAAAAGATGATTTTGAAGAGGATTAGAGAAGCGATAGAGGAAAGAAAAGCAACCGCTGATCCTCCGACGAGAGGATGGGACTTCCTTGATTGCCTCGTTAATTACGTGAAGACTGAAAACTTAATGAAAGAGAATCTAATAACTTACACAATCTTTGCACTTTTACTTGCCACCTCTGAGACAATCCCTACAACTTTAGCAGTGGCAATTAAGTACTTGGCAGAAGACCTTCTTATCGTGTTGTCCTTTCTTATTTCTCCAAGAAGATCGTCTCATGAACAAATCGTCTATAATTTTCTGATATGTTTTTCGCTTGATAATGTTCTGATGCGAGCCTAGTTTCTTTTTAGTCTTTCCCTTGTAAGCAAAAAAAAAGAAAAAAGAAAACGACGATATCGTAAAGAGGAAGGAAAGTAAATAAAGAGGAATGACGTGGAAAGATTATAAGTCGATGACTTTCACCATGCAAGTTAGTCAAGTCTAGCTAAAATGTTAGATTTTCTTCTCTCACTGTTTCATTTCGAAATTGGCTTGTGAAGGTTATCAACGAATCCCTTCGAATGACAGGTTCACCAGGAATTCTTCGCAGAGCAACTCAAGATATCCATATAAGTGGTATGCAATTTTCTTTATACCAATTGATTGACAATAGCGCGTGAACCTCTGCTCACTATCAAATTTTGACAGGATATACAATCCTATAGATGTACTAAATTCTTCTTTAACCCCAATGCAAGCTAGAAGAATGTAAATAGAATCCCCTCCATTAAAACTAAAGCTAGAGAGGTTGTGGTTGGACAAAAAAGAATAGCTAAAAAAGCAATGAACTTTTACAAGAACCTTCTAGGCTCAGTAGCTTCCCCTCCTGACATAGGAGATGATCTTAGAAAGTTTTTCACAATAAGAATTCCTGAACATATAGTTTCCTTATTAATTAGGTTAGTTATATACCAAGAAATAGAGAGGGTGGTGTTTGACATGAATGGCTCTAAAGCATTGGGCCATGATGGCTTGAATGGTTTCTTCTATAAAAAAACTTGGATTATTGTGGGGAGGTTAGTAAAGGAGGCAGTGCATGAGTTTTTTCAAAGAGGGGTACTGCTAAAGGAAATTAACAAGACCTTCCTCTGTTTAGTCCCTAAAAGCTCAAATCCGTCCTATTGGAGCGAATTCAGACCTATTTCTTGTACAAACTTTCTCTATAAGATTATTGTAAAGATTTTGGCAAACAGGTTGAAGGAGGTTCTACATTATCTCATCAGTGAAAATCAAGGAGCTTTTAGAAACAATAGGGATATTGGGGATAATATTCTTCTAGTCCAGGAGCTATTGAAAGGATATAACTGCAGGAAAGGTCCTCATAACTGTACTATCAAAGTGGACTTATAGAAAGCTTTTGATAGTGTGAACTGGAGCTTTTTGCTACAAACTATGAAGGTCATGGAATTTCCTCATAGGTTCTTAAGGTGGATTCGAGAATGCATCACCACTACCTCCTACAGAATTATGATAAATGGGAGCCTTACGGAGATGTTTAAAGGTAAAAAAGAACTTAGGCAAGGGGATCCTCTGTCACCTTACATATTCCTAATTTGCATGGAGGTTCTTACTCAAATGCTGAAGTATAACTCTTCTAAGGACCCAGGATTCAAATACCATTCCATATATAAGAAGATTTCACTAACAAGGTTATGTTTTTCAGATGACCTCATACTCCTAAGCAAGGCGAATGTCCACTCAGTCTTCTATTGATGAACACTCTCAATTCTTTCAAAGAGATGTCAGGTTTGAGTGTTAATCTTCAAAAGAGTTATTTCATGCTTTCAAAAAGTGCTTCTCGCCTCTTTAATGCTTTGACTCAAGCAATGAGAATGGAATTAAAAGAGCCTCCTCTCCTTTATTTATGCATTCCTATCTCATCTAGAAGACTAAGGTTTTGTGAATGTGTTCCTTTAATTGAAAAAATTCAGAAAATATAGGGATCCTGGACTAATAGAGTCATATCCTATAGAGGGAAACTTTAGCTCTTAAAGTCGATGATATCATCAATGCAAACTTACTGATGTTCCTACCTATTTCTCTCCAAAGGGCTTACCAAAACAATAGAAAGAATGATGAAACATTTCCTATTGAAGCAATTCCTAAGGGGAAATAGGAATTGCTTCATCATTCTTTCAATTGTTTTGGTAAGCCCTTTGGAGAGAAATAGGTAGGAATAGGAATTGCTTCATCATTCTTTCAATTGTTTTGGTAAGCCTTTTGGAGAGAAATAGGTAGGAACACTAGTAAGTTTGCATTTATGATATCACCAAATTTAAGAGGGAATAGGAATGGTGAGAAAAGGAAAGCAAAAGTCAGCTGGAAGAGTATTTGTCAACCGAAAGAAGAGGAAGGATTGGGCCTGGAGTCAATAACCAAGAAGAACAGATTGCTTATGACTAAGAGAATTTGGAGAATCCTAAGTGATAAGCAGTCAATGTGGATCAAATGGATTCACATCTACATATTAAAAGATGAGAGATTTTGGGCTCTAAGACCCAAAGACAGTTACACTTGGTTTTTTAACCAAATTCTAAAAATGAAGGATGAAGTTCAACAGAACATTTCTTGTCAAATAGGAGCTGGAGAAAGATTTTCCCTATGTTATGATAATTGGACAGGGCAAGGAGTTCTATTTCAAAATCACTTGGCAAGAACCCTATTGGTGAGGTTTCCTAAGAATACTAAGCTCAAAGAAATAGTCACAAATGGAAGCTGGTCATTATCAATGGATGAAATTAGACTTCTGTCCATTCCACAGTCCATAAGTCTCAGAGAAAGGGATACTTATTTATGGAAATGGATTCCAGTTTCAGAAATAACGATAAAGGAAGCTAAAAAATTGAGGGATGGGACAATTAGTAGAGTGGGATGGTACTTTATAGTTTGGAACAAGGTTCTTAGACCTATCACTAGCTTTCTTCTCTGGCTAGCAATGTTGAACAGACTCAGCACTTTGGATGGGCTGCAATTCCTGCCCTCCTCAAAGACATGTATTCTATGTAATCTAAAGGTAGAAACTAGAGACCATCTTATCTTTGAGTGTGATTTCTCTAAAGAAATTTGTGCAAAAATCTCAAGACTATGTGCTGTTGATTCGAATTTGAATAAAGTCTATGACATCCTATTGGAGTTAACCCATCTACATGTTTCTAAATTTGATAGAGCCATTATTCTAATCTCGGTTGCTACTTACAGTCAAAAAATTTGGAAGGAGAGGAACAACAGAAGGTTTGAACAGAAGTTTGTTTCCCTACTCTCTCTTATAGAGCTCATTATAGCTAGCATAAGAGTTCAACTAATTATAAATCAGTTGAACTCTCACTGTAGCAGAGGAATAGCTCTCACATGGAGAATCTAGTCCCCGCTCCATCTTACTAAATAAATTCATAACCAGAGTTTAATCTCACTGCAGATCAAAAATCAAGACCTCATGTACTCATGAATACAAACGCTTAATCATGCCTCTAATTATGAATATAAGGGAAGAGGAGATCAGGACTCACCTGTTGAAAGCAGAGTAGTGCTCCCTTCTCAGTCTTTGTCAAGGTACCCCTCCTGTTAGATTGAAGAATCACTATGAGTTCAAAATAACAAAAATGAGCAAATCGATCTTAGATGCTTACCTGAGTGAGATCCCTCTGTCCTTCCTCAGAGCGCATCGCTCACTCCTTTGGTTAGCCATGTCTGTAGAATTCGGGAAAAAGGTTATATTATGCCCAAAATTGCTAAGAGTCATAGTGATTCTAAAGATGAGACTTACCTAAGATGAGATCCATCGTGAGTGGATAAAGAAGGATAAGAAGAACAGGATAACCACGCTGCTATCCTCGCCATCTGCGTTACGCTTCTCACCCACCCGAATCGAGAAGCTTCTGTAATCTTTGAGAAAGGTGAAATTAGTTATACCCTAATTGTATAACGACAAAATTTCGACTTGCTCTTACGTTTTCGTTTCTTATATTAACGATAAAACTTTGGCTTGCTCTTTATGTAGTAGTTTTTCGTATTAGCTTAGATGTCTCAGTGTATTAAAGGGTCTTATGTGGCAGACCTCTTCTGCCCTTAATTCTTTAATAAAATTTTAAATTTATAAAAAAAAGATTGGACTATTTACAAGGATCCAGATATTTACAAGGATCCCCTATGTTCAATCCATAAAGATGGAAGGTAATAATTTTATCCATATGTTAAAGTCCACGATTTTAGCTTGACCACATCTACAGCCGGATCATTTAACGATACGATACCATTTTATTTATATCATTCTCTTTTCAATGTTCAGTTTAAGTCGTTTTGATGAATCAATATTTTAAATCAAGAATAGGATTTGGGAGAAAATATCAAAGCAAAATATTTTATTCCATTTAGTGGCGGAATAAGGACCTGTCCAGGAGCTTATGGCTATATTTCTTCATTATTTCGTTACCAAATATAGGTCAATCTTTCTTCTTTACTTTTTTTGTTTTTTTGTGTGTAAGAAGCATTGTAATATTTGTTTTCTTATCTTTTAGGTGGGCAACGGTAAGGGTAGGGAAAATTGTTAAAAGCCTAATGATAGGTTACCATATTAAGATCTTAAGAAGGACAAAAATGAGGAACGACATTGACTATAATATGATCTATAACTATAATAATAAAAACAAAATATCACCCATTTACTATAAAATACCATTAAATTTTAATTTTTTTATTCATCATATTTCTTTACATTATTTAACTTTCCTTTTGAAGGTCATCGTATTATTTAAAAATTAATAAACTTATTTACGTTAAGATCATGAAATGTCTAATTATTTTTATCACAAAGTAAAATAATTAATTTTCATATCATATACCTCCCTTAAGAAAACCTTAGTTCTTATATGGATTTTTTCATTCAAAGTAATAAATTTTTTCCTCGTAACAAATTACAATTTATGTAGGAGATCATAACATAGCATAATGTTAAGATCTTGATATATTACTTCTCTCCTTATAAACTAATTCAATAATTTAAGTTAGACTTTCTCATATTTAATCTCCACCAAAGTTTAACTTATATAACCAATGAAGTTAATCTCTTCACTTCTTCAAATAAAGTAATTGTTGAAATATGAACAAACATAACAAGAAAGACATTAAAAGGAACACATAATTAGTAAAATAAGAGATTAATATGGAAAGAAAATAAAAGGACCGCATAAGAAATTAATGTGGTTTAACTAAAAAGGCCTACTTTACAAATATAATATAAAGTTCACATTCTTTCATTACATTTATATTTGTTTTATATAAGAATAAGAGCTTCTACTTATAAACAATGACGATAGTAAATTAGGAACTAGATATATACAAATCAAATTGAAGTGATATAAACATATTTGAAATTAAGATAAATCATAATTAACTAAACTATTTGATCAAAGATTGAGGTAAATGTGATTATTATCAAAAGATATTCTTAACATCCACCTCAATATTAGCATGGATTTAAGTTATTGACTTATTTATAAAAATCAAACTGTAGTAACACTACAAGAAAAATATTTATTGGTTATTTTTTTCCTATGTTTTAGAATTTGTAACCAAAAGTCTATTTTTTATACAAATCTTTTGAGAAAAATTTTAACGTAATCAAACAAACATCAAGACTTATGATTAATTTATTCTCTATGTTTGTTTTTATAGTACAATGCTATTATTTTAACTAAAAATTATTTTTTTCTAACTAAAATAATTCTATTGAATGGGCTTAGCCGAAGCAATTAGCTATTTTTTCACCTAATGAAACAATGTTAGATCTGAACATAAAATATAAACCCTTTCCAAACTCGTCTTCTGTAGACTCCACCACAAATGCAAGGTAATGAGTCGAAATCATGTGCCAATTCTCTTTGTGACACACATTCTCTTATACAATTTTTTCTTCAAATTTTTCATTTTTCTGCCTATATTTGTTTTCCTTCCTATAAACTCATTACGATTTCATGACAAAACTACTTTAATCGCCAGACCTTTTCCTTCTTGTGGTAAATTTGGTACAACTTCTCCATTAAATTTCTTTTGAACAATTTTGGAATTTTGTGGTCTACCATTTGGCTTAACTGATTAATAATCGAGGTTTATTCTTTTCTAGGGATTTGTATAGGCAACTTTTGTTAATCCCATTTATGGATTCATAAAATAAAAAAATAAACTCATTACTTAAAAAAGTTGAAGGTGATAGGATAAACATAGTTACACAAGCTAGGCATAAAAACAAATGAAGAGATGAAGGCAAGAGAAGAGTGGTGATTGGTGGATTTTCTTAATCAGAACTGGAGATCCAATATGTGAGTTTCTAAGAATTGTTGTGTTATTATATTGTAGATGGTGTGTTTAATAATGTCATAAATTTGATCTACTTTAATTTGGTTATTTTTGTTATGATTTTCTTATTGGTTTGTGTTTTTTTTTTCTATTTTACGTTGATAAAGATCAGAGTGGTCTGAACTTAGAAGGGCAAGATTTGATCTTCCTATTATGTTGTTATGGTTTTCATATCCTTATTTATGGATTTAGAGCTTTTTTTAATCATTGGGGATTTGATTTGAATTTGGTTAATTACTCAATGGTTCAAAAATGGAAACATAACTAATGAGATGTTAAACTTCAATGAAAGTTGAAAAATGTAATTGCTCATTTGCACGTAATTTGTTATGCACGATTATGCAAGCAAGTAGTATCAGGATTCCCAATCGTGCCAGAGAGTTGGAAAAAATCAATACACAATTGTGCAATAAATTCTCCATCTTTAGTATCTAACCGTTGATATAGTTTCTCCTAAGCTCTATTTTTAGCTTATGAAATTATCATCTTCACCTCTTTTTTTGCCAGTTTATAACTTTCTCTATTACCAACTCTCTCTACCTCTGTGGTGATATCCAATAGAGCTTTATAGGCAACCTTCTTGAACTTAACTCTTTATTAAACATCTTCATTCTACCACTAAGACTCCCTTTTACTACTAAAGTTGTATTCATTAAAAGAGTTGCAAAACTCTCTTATATATGGTTTGTACCTCCTACCAAATTCCATTCTTCTCCATAAATTACTTTGTCCCTAAATTGTTTCATAATATCTCCTTTCAAATTCTACCATCTAATTCTGGCACACCTCGTAGGACTTCTCTTTTTCCTCCAACCCCTAATAAAAGATCCAAAACAAACAATCTATGATGAGTTGACAAGCAAGTATTAAGTATCACCTTACAGTTCCTATAGCTAGGTCAATCACTCTGTCTTATGAGGAAGTAGTCAATTTGAGTTTTTGTGATTTTGTTTTTAAAAGTCACCGGATACTCCTCATTTTTCTTGAAATAAGAGTTGGTTATCACCAACTTAGGAGCTACTGCGAAACCAAAAAGGTAGTCCCACTAACATTTCTTTCATTATACCTGAAACCACCATAAGTCTATGAGTATCCATTTGAGGTTGCTCTTATGTGACCATTAAAGTCTCCTCCTAAAATAACTCCCTCGTTAGGGGGTATTTGCCGAATCACCTCATCTAACTCTTCCCAAAAATGACGCTTAAGTTGTTCTTCCAACCCTACTTGAGGCTTGTAAACACACACCACGTTTATAACAACACCCTTCACCATAATCTTTAAGGATGTAATCCTATCAATTTAGAAATAATTCTATAGGATTATAATATGAGTCTGTAATTATACAAAAAGGAAGAGTTTTTTATATTTGGAATTAAAGTGATTTGTTAAGATTTTAAGCATCTTGTATTAGTAAAAGAAATTGAAGATGTGATAAAAAAAATAATGACCAACTACATGTCAAGCCTTCTAAAATAAACAACCTTTAAATTCATCATAATCAAAAAGAACATTGGAAAGATTAAGGTTGTAAAGAGTAATTATGAAATCTTACTTCATGAAGGGCATGTTTAGCTCCTCCTTTTTAGAAAAATTGAGCATCTTAAGGCCAACAAAACTAATAGATGGAAGGATTAATATGAAAGGACATGTTTAAGCCAACAAATTTGCTAAAATAGTCAAGTTTTATCCCTTTGAGACCATCCTAAAAAATAAGATGTCACACCATGATTTAATAATGAAAATTTGTTTGAATGTCATATTACAAAAGTAGAGTTATGAAAATGAGAAGTATTAGTATCCTCATATTTGCTTTCTACTGTATTAACGAGTGTTAATCTTCAAAGAAGAAATATGAGACCAGACCTTTATTTTATCTTAGTTTTAGACTTTTATTTAAAGGAATCATCTAAAGATCCTTTAAGTGCTCTCAAGTTTTTTGTTGACCTTGGTGACATTGAAGGATACGACTTTACTTATTGACCATTCAAGAACTAATTTGACTTATCTCTATGTGAATTTGGAGGTTTATTTGGTTAGTTCTCACACATTTCAACTTTATTGCTTAATAAGTGCAAATGGATACATTTTGGGGCAAGAAGCATAACTTTTACTGTGGATGTCGGATTAAGGTCATTCAAGTACGCTTTCAAAGAGGATTCCAAGTTATACAACTTCCGTGAAGACTTCGAGGAGAGATTTTGTCGTCTAAATGGTTAAAATTGCACATTTTTGTAGATGCCCAGGGTAGGTCCGTTCAATGGACATTGACTGACCAATTTCACTCCAGAGACCCAAGAAGGCTTGTTCAATGGACATTAAGTCCGCTTAACGGACATTGACTGGCCAATTTCACTTTAGAGACCTGAAAAGGTCCGTTCAACGAATATGAAGTTTGCCTGACGGACTTTGTCAGCACTAGGACAATCTGCATTCCCCTGTTTAGCAAAAACTAGGTTTCTTTGAGCCCAAGGCACTATAAATACTCATTTTTAAGACCTAAAGAGGGGGTTGGACACTGAAAACGAGGCTGCAACATAAGGACGCACCCAAAAGAGGCAACGAGGAAAAGAAAAGAGGATTGAATCAAGCATTGGAAGCAATCTTGTTTTGTATTCTCTCAACCTTCTCTCTCTACTCTTTCTTGGATGTTGATTGACTTTATTTGTATGGATTCTGTTATCATGTTCTGGAACTAAACCCCGTTTAGAGTGAAGAATGTAGCCTATTTTAGGGGATTGATTTGTATCTTATGGATTGATCGGTGTTGAATGAAAGTTCGTAGGTTATGTTTATCTTTCTTGAACTTCACTGTTGTTTTTATGCTTGATCACTATAGATGCAACCTTAAAAATCATACGATGAACTGAAAGGTGAAGTGTGATTTATGCATTAGGAAGATAAACACATTAGATTCAGAGATAGAGATATCCTAAACTAGTGTGATAACTTATAGTTGCTTGTTCTTAATGAATTTGACTAGTTAGATTTTACATTGAGAGATGTTAATCAACTAATTGGGTGTTCTTATATGTCTTGAGAGAGAATATGAGTAAAGTTGTGCAATTATTATTATAACCTGTCATTCAATCAATTCCATAATTTATTGATCAATCTCTTAAATTGGTGAACCCCAAAGTTCTAAGTTTAAATCGTCAAATTTTCCCTGTTTGTTTATTTTTGGTCTTTACAATTTATTGTCTACTCAAATCTAGTCATCTTTTAAGTTTCTTGTCATTTTTGCTCAAGTAATTAGAATTAATTTAGTAGTGAGTATTTTAGTCCTTGTGGGAGACGACCTTGGAGTACTCGATTTGTAGGTACTACGAATGACTCTGTGCACTTGCAGATTTTGTCGATCAGGTCTAATTTGAAAAGAGGAACCCTTAGTTTCAACATGCCAACATTTTCTATTATAAAACTATAATGGGATCTCCTGATGAAATAATGCACATTGGTTTTGGCAATTATGTATTAGTGTTCCGATACAACTCTTAGTTTCAGCATGCCAACATTTTCTATTATTAAGCCTAAAATGGGATCGCCTGATGAAATAATGCACATTGCTTCTGAAAATTATGGATGAGTGATCCGATACAGTAGGAGAGTCAAATGAGTTACAAGAATGAGAAAGATGTTGAAGAGAATGGAATCAACAAAAGTTGCCTGGTTTTGATGAAAGTTCTCCCATACTATTTATAGTTCACGTCACTTGAGGAAGATGCATTATTGAAGTGGTCAAAATGTAGTTATTGAAGGTAAAAGTAGACGCCATTGGTATGAACTTTGTAATTAACCTTTTACTTTGCCTTTGGCCACTGCTTTTAATTCAATTAATAGCGGTTTTGTTTTATTTAATTGTAAACCATTACAATGCTCTAAAACGGACCATTTCTATTGCTGGGAGGTTTCGAGTTTTCATTAGTGATGTCACTAAATAATCAAGGTAAAAACATCTTGCCGAAAAGGAACATTTTATTAACAGCCACTACAAAAATCGAGTTTTTTTTTATTAACAGCCAGTACAAAAACCGAGTTTCTATAAAGCACATTACGGAGACCGGTTGTTATTGATCTTCGCACAAGTCACAAGCGCTCCTATTTTAGACTACGTAAGTAGAGAATACAGTTGACTAACTCTCCATGCGAATAATGCACCTCAGACCCTCCCCTTTCAGCATCAACTCAAATGCCTTGTTGATCTCCGTAAAAGGGAGAGAATGAGTGATGAATTTCTCCAATTCTAGCTCCTGAAAATTCAAAATGGAGTGCAATTCGATAAGTGGAACAGCCGCACTCAGAAAATACTCCAGAAAATAGGTCTACCATCACATTCTCGCATACAAGTTGGTATTTTCTTAGTAAAATGTAATTTCTGAAAACTTGAACTAAAAAATTACCTTATTCATATACTTTTGAACAACAGAGGGAAGATCAGTGCGAGGCTTGTAGTTGCCAAAGAAGGTTCCTTTAAGAGTTCTTTCATTCAATAAATTCATGGGATGTGTTTTAAATGCATCATCTTTGTTTGGGACAGTGACGGAGCCAGAAATTTAAAATAAAAGGGTCCAAATATTTAAGATTTTAAATCTTGGGGGGCTAGTGTACCACTAAGTTTCAAATAACTCTATCCTTGTGTATATATATACATATTAATTAAAAATCAAAATATTTAATTTTTATAAATTTTGGGAGGCCCAGTGGCTAGCTTCGTCTATGGTTTGGGACACCAACAAGTACGGCAACACCCCAAACCTGAAGAGTAAAAATAAAATTTATGAGAAATCTGATATTCTCCTCTTTAAATCATATAGCAGAGGTGAATGGAATTTTAACGAATGATTACATCATGAACACATTCAAAAGCAGAGATCATTGCCAATCTACATTCAGTTTGGCCTTGGTCTAATGGTATCAGCAGTCACTGTTTAATTTTATTTCCTATTACACGTTTTATTAATAGTTAATGACAATCCTCGTTGTACAGTTGTTATTACTTGACGGGATCTAGAATAATACAAATAAATATATATGGTGACTTCTTTTTGTCTTGCTATGTTAGTATTTTCAATGAAAAATTTTACGGTGTCAATGGAAATATAAGTAGAAATGATGTCTATGTTTCAACTAATAAAAATGATAATCACCGACTGATTAACAAAGTTTAAAAAATAAATTAAAATATTGAACAAAATGATTGATAATATATTTATCCTAATTTAAAAATATAGAAAATTAATTATTTTTGATGTGGTTAAAAACTTAAACGTTGTAGCATTCGTTAACTCTGTTTAGAAATATGAAATAAAGGTATTTAGAACACAAGAAAAGAACCTTCACTTCACTAGATGCCGATGATATGTACGAAGGTCATGCAGTACGCAATTGGTTAAATTTGCTACGTGACTTTGCTTCACCCTAAGTCAAAACAAGCGTTGGAAAAATCAGCAAGATGTGGCTCAGCGTCAGCCATGGAATATAATGACCTACGAGCCACGGCTGATGATAATCATGAATTTTGAAACCCATATTGGTCAAAGAAAAAGTCAAATCCTGATTGGCCTGTAAAAGAAAGGTTGAATATTAACTCTCTGCTGTTTTATTTGTTTGTACTAGAATATATACAATTGGTAAATTGATCTTGTCCATATACCTTATGAAAAGGACAGAATGAATTAAATGGTTGGGATTTGTTCTGTTGCAACAACCTATTCTGCTGTATTATTTGTTTGTAGTTGTACTGGTATTGATCTTGTCCATACGCCTTATAAAAAGGACATAATGATTGAATGGTCGGGATTTGTTCTGTTACGGTTCCAGCTAGCTAATTATTAAAAGACTTATTCTTCCCTGTTAACACGTGCGTTGTTATTTGATGTAGCTGTCGTATTGTCCTTATTTTGTCTGTAGCCTTTTCTTCTTCTCTTTCATCTGTAGCCTTTCCTTCTTCTCTTTCAGAAACACCCAATTTGTTGACGGAAATGGCTGAGATCAGCAAGACTTCGAACTTTCACGTAGTGATGTTCCCGTGGTTGGCTGTAGGTCACATGACCCCTTTCCTTCAACTTGCCAATAAGCTTGCTGAGAGGGGTTGTAGTACGTCTCTTTTGCTGACCGACAAGGCCATCCAACAATTGAATCACTTCAATCATCATCCTTGTCTCATCAAATTCCATTCTCTCGTGCTTCCTCATGTCGAGGATCTACCTGTTGGCACCCAGACCGCATCGGATATACCCATTCATTTAACCCATTTCCTCTCTATAGCTATGGACCAAACTCGCGACCAACTGGAGCAAGTGATTCGAGAAACAAAACCTAAATTAATTTTTTACGATATGGCGCATTGGGTGCCTCAAATAGCGAAACCTCTCGGCATTAAGACCATAAATTTCCTGGTAGTCTGCGCTGCGTCCATAGCCATCGTAACTGTTCCGGCACGTAATATTTGCAAAGACATGGCTATTGCGGAGAAGGTGTTATCGGAGCCGCCAACAGGATATCCTTCGTCTGTTGTGGTGCTTCGAAGGCACGAAGCTCGGTTGTTGACGTTCGTTTTTCAACCTTTTGGCGAGGGAATAACGTTCTACGAGAGAATATGTACTGGCTTAAGAGAATGTGATGCTATAGCCATTAGAACTTGCCG
The DNA here is from genome assembly GCA_025629845.1 of Erythroxylum squamatum. Taxonomy (NCBI): domain Eukaryota; kingdom Viridiplantae; phylum Streptophyta; class Magnoliopsida; order Malpighiales; family Erythroxylaceae; genus Erythroxylum; species Erythroxylum squamatum. The sequence continues at coordinate 12,075,141 of JAOTBA010000006.1, read as the reverse complement.
TGAAACTGAAGGGAAGATGTGTGATTATATTGAAAGTCAATATAAAAAACCGGTTTTCTTAACCGGACCACTCTTAGATGAACCCGTGAATGCACCACTAGAAGATCGGTGGGTTAAATGGCTAAGTAGGTATGAACCAGGTTCTGTGGTATTTTGCTCGTTTGGAAGCCAGTGCATTCTTGAGAAGAGTCAGTTTCAGGAACTGGTTTTAGGGCTTGAATTGTCCGGCTTCCCATTTTTTGTGGCATTGAAGAAACCCATGGGCGTATCTACAATTGAAGAAGCATTGCCTGAAGGTTTCGAAGAGAGGGTTAGAGGGAGAGGAGTAGTTTGTGGGGAATGGGTGCAACAAGTGATGTTCTTAGATCACCCTTCTGTGGGGTGCTTTGTAAGCCATTGTGGGTTTGGATCAATGTGGGAGTCTTTAATGAGTAATTGTCAAATAGTGTTGGTGCCACAACTGGGTGACCAGATCTTGAACACTAGGCTATTAGCGGAAGAGATGAAGGTGGCTATGGAGGTGGAGAGGGATGAGAATGGCTGGTTTCAAAAGGAAAACCTAAGCAAAGCCATCAAGACTGTGATGGACAAAGATGGCGAGTTGGGCGCAACGGTGATGAAGAACCATGCTAATTGGAGGGAAACGTTGAAAAACCAAGGATTCATGAGCAATTATGTAGACAAGTTCATCCAAAATATGCGACTAATAGTAAGATCATCAGAAGCAGCTATATAGGCAAGTTCTTGTTGTTCTCAAGTTTTATGTGGGTTCAGGTCAAGTGTCTTGCAGTAGCTTGAGAAATATATGGGTATCGTTTTCTATGGGAGCAATCCGCATGTCATTCATTCTTTCATGGTGGCAGCCTGAATGTGTGCAATCGATTCTGTGGCGTGAGTAAAGTGAAAATAGGCATTATATACTATATAGTGTTCATCGACTATGCTTATCAGTACTTACAGTTGATAGTATTTGTGTTAAAAATTTATTGATTACCTCCAATGGCCGTTCGATATCTTATAGGTGTTTAGTTATGAGATGTCTTAGGCTCCAAAAGCATGATGATTAATATAGTTCACCTAAATATTGAATTTAACATTTAGATTCTTGAGATGAGGTTGGACAGGGAGCAGCTTGCTGTTGACAAATGATTAATTTATTATAATAATTTATCTTCTTTTCCTTTAATTTACTTCTGGAGACACAGGCGCTGATATAAAAGCTTATTAACTCCGGTGTTTCTAACTTTATCAGGTCCCGTCTTTTTTGTCTTTACATTTCTTATGATCTAAAATTGGATTACAAATCCTCTGTCGAATATAACAGTATTTTATTGTGTCTAATGCCCAAAATCCTCCGTCGAATATAACAGTATTTTATTGTGTCTAATGCCTAAAATCCTCCGTCGAATATAACAGTATTTTATTGTGTCTAATGCCCAAACGACGTCGTTTGGGCATTAAAATTTGATAAAGGAGCGGACGTCGTTTGGGCATTAAAATTTGATAGAAGAGTGGACAGCGTTTGGGCATTAAAATTTGATAAAGGAGTGGACGTCGTTTGGGCATTAAAATTTGATAGAAGAGTGGACAGATTTGAGGTGCCTGTGGAACCCACCAACAGGCGCCATTTTTCAGCCGCCTGCTTTGAGCTCCAACGCAGGTTATTATTATTGAAACATCTGTTAATTAAAAGCCAACTTTTATATTCGTATTCTTATTAATAAATAAATAATATTCGTATTCAATTCTTATTATTCTATTTTATTATAATTATAATTATGATTATGATTATGATTATGATTATTATTTTTATTTTTATTAGTATATTATTATTATTGTTGTTGTTGTTGATGTTAATATTATTATTATTATTAGTATTATTATCTTATTATTATTGTAATTATTATTGTTATTATTATTATTATTATCTTTTTATTATTATTTTTAATTTATTATTATTATTATCTTATTATTATTGTTATCTTATTATTATTATTATTGTTATTATTATTATTATTATATTCGAGATGATTATTAAATAAATAAATTA
>JAOTBA010000006.1:12049074-12059960 GCA_025629845.1 Erythroxylum squamatum | reverse complement strand
ATATAGGCTAGCTTAGGTCCATTTCATTAGGTTCCGATTAAGTGAGACGACCCGAGGTTGCATCCTGTACTGCAATCTTGGAATTTATTACTTTTGACCGGTATCAAAGGATCAATTTTAGGATCGAACGACGAGCCGCGATCAGGGGATTAGACTTCATGGGGCCTTTTCCACCCTCTTTTGGTAACAAGTTTATTTTGGTGGGAGTAGATTACATCTTGAAATTGGTAGAAGTTGTTGCTTATCTAACTTGTGACACGACAGTGGTGCTAAAATTCCTTAAGAAGAATATTTTCACATGGTTTGGAACTCCAAAGGCCATATTAATTGATCGAGGGACTCATTTTATTAACTGTTCCTTCGAGAATTTGCTGAAGAAATATGGGGTCTACCATAAGCAAGCGTTAGCTTACCATCCTTAAGCTAACGGTCAAGCTGAAATTTCTAACCGAGAGATCAAATCTATATTAGAGAAGACAGTTAATTCATCAAGGAAGCATTGGTCTTTAAGGCTTGATGATTCTCTGTGGGCATACAGGACGACGTACAAGACCCCTATAAGGACAACTCCATATAGACTAGTTTTTAGGAAGTCTTTCCATCTTCTGGTGGAGCTTGAGCACAAAGCTTACTGGGCAATAAGGAAGTTGAATATGGATTTTAAAGAAGCAGGTGCTAAAAGACTGTTGCAACTAAATGAGTTGGAAGAGTTAAGGCACGACGCTCATGAAAGTGCCAGAATCTACAAGGAACGAATTAAAAGATGGCATGATAAGAACTTGTAAAGAGGAAATTCAAAGAAGGAGATTTGGTGCTACTCTTCAATTCAAGACTGAAAATATTTCCTGAAAAGTTAAAATCTCGATGGTCGGGGCAGTTCAAAGTGGTGAAGGTTTTTCCTTACGGAGTAATAGAAATAGAAGACCCAAAAACTCGAATTTTCAAGGTCAATGGACAACGTTTAAAGCCATATATTTCTGGATCTCAAATCGAGAAAGGCACAGTTTACTCCCTTTCTAGTCCAAAGCCTTGAGAGAAGAATTCAAAGTCTAGTTACAGACTTTAAACAAGCGCTTATTGGTAGGCAACCCATTTTTCTTTCCTTTTCTTTTTGGTTCATTTATTTATTTTTTGTACAGTGCTTCCATCTTTCCAAACTCAAGTTAATAATTCTCAATGATTTTTCTTGAAGGAACAATAACTCGGGATTGTGGATGAATAGAGAATTTGGTTGGAAACGCACTCACCGTCACGGTCCAAGGAAGTTCTCATTAAACTTCCTTTTATTATTCTACAGTAATGTTTAATTGATGAATGAGTGCGGTTTGGTTGAATTTGGTGTTTGATTTAGATTGTGCATTGTGTGAAATTTTATGGACGAGAATTATTTGGCTTATTTGACATTGAGGACACTATCAACTTTGAGTTTGAGAGGTGACTAAAATTTTTGTTTTGTTCTTCTTTTGCAGTTCCTTTACATGCATTGGTATTTATTTATTCATTCATAGTATATATTCAAAAAAAATATTTTTTTCACTGCCTTATCCATGGATGAATATGAATTATTTTGAAGAACAATTGAATCCACTTTTAGATTGGGTTGTGGATTAGAAAGTTCCCGATTGGTGCAAGAATCTTAGGAATTTGCTTTTATTTATGTTCTTTTAATCGGAGATCTTCCTAATTCTTGTTAGACGTTTAGAGAACTTGAAAGGAAATTTCTTGGCAATTTGTAACTTGTTGATATCTCACCAATCCTAGAACAAGCTTTCTAATCCTATCGAGGCGAAATCTTAGCATTTATTAAAGAAGGAAATGATTTAGGCACCGTTCTTTGTTATCTAGCCTAAATGACTTTTAGCTTACTCACTTTTATTTCCCTTGGAACCCCTTTTGAGCTTTAAACATTATCCTCAATTTTCTTGGCACCCTTAGTTAAATCGAGCCTGGGACCTTAATTTCCTACCTTTTATATGGTTTGATTGTTTAAGATTTGTGATGTTTTAGAATGTGTATAATTTTGATATAGAAAAAAAGAAAAAAAGGAATCGCATCCAAGAGTTGTTTGTTTGTTCCTAATTATGAAAAGGAGAAATTTGAAATCCCAAAAATATGCAATGAAGGGAATTTGGGAGAAGTTTTCCTAATTTGTGGAGGCTTGATGTTGGTCGTACGTAGACCAAGCCTATTTAAATGCATTAGGAGATGGTAGCTTGTAATCATTTGAGATATTTAGATGTCAATTTTGTATTTCCTTATTTATTCGAAAGAAAAAAAGAAGAAGAAGAAATATATATTGAATTTATGCATGTTTTCTACATTTGCATGTTTTAAATAATTATCCCTCAATTTTTTGAGCCTTTATTTCCCCTTTCTTTGTTTCAAACCCGCATTACACACCCAATAGCCCCATTACAACCTAGTAAGACCTATTGATCCTTTAATAATAAGTGATACATTAGTGGAGATAGGTTAGGATGTCTTGCCTATGGGATTGGTTAATTAATTATATCATCATTATGTATGAGCTACTTGGGTTATAAGTTGTTGTGGAACCTACTTTAGTTTTCTTTGCTTCTTGCAAGATGAGGGTTTTCCATAATTGTCAAAGGTTAAAGGAATATTGGCTTGAGTAATTTCTTAGTTTCTTGTACCATGAAGGCGGGTACGATTTGAATGGAAAGGATAAAAGTGAATTTGAGAGCTTGGATTTACAGTTTTTACGATTCCTTTGATAAGCAGCTTTGAAAACGTTTCCTCAATCTTTATTTTGCTTGGGGACAAGCAAAAGTTCAAGTTTGGGGGCATTTGTTTAGTCTAATTCATATAGGTATTTTGGTCATATTTGCATTCATTCTGCATATTCATTCATTTATTTTAGTAACATTTTTAGTTTTATTTATTTATTTTTATTGAGTTTGTTATTTATTTTATTTTTCTTGTTTCTTCGTAGAAAGCATGAATTTGACTTCAAATCACACCTAATCTACCACAGATAAGATTAATTTTACTTGTCTTCATTGATCAAGAGGAAGAAAATTAAAAGATAAGAAAACTCAAAGAAGACAAAAAGAAGTTGCTCACGACACGTCCATGGAAATTGAATAATTTTGCATGGCCTAACATGAAATTAAAGGTGGAAGCAAGTATGGAGAAAACACATGCTGCAGGTGGATTAAACAAGCAAAACGGTAGGCAACATAAGCAGAAAATGACACAGCAAAAGGTCAAGAAGAATAATCCAAAATGGCAGCACATGAGAGTAAAAAAAATGGTGGACTAGGTGACGTTTTGAAGACAGAAAACATTTTAAGGTTTTTAGGTTTTAATTTGGAGAGAAGTGGGAGATGCAGCAACAGAAGGGGAAATGCACGAAGACAACAGCTCCAAGGCTTGATGCACGAAGGGACACAGCTGGAAAGAAGACTGGACGCACGACGCAAGAAGAAAAGACACCGCAGCTGGGGAGACTTGATGCACGGAGTGCGACTTGATGACAAAAAATATGCAGATTGGGAAAAGAAGAAAAGACGCAGGCGAGAAACAGTGACGCCACAGCTGTGAGAACAATTCCCAGATTTGAATTTTTGACATTTATGTCCAAGACTCACCTGAGTTCTTCGTTGCTTACTCCTTTAATGTCTATTATCCTTGTTTTGATATTTATTTTGTTGAAAATGAACATGAGTGAGTAGATTTCTTGTTGGGTTTTAAAGATGGGATGTAGTTTTCGAATTTCTACATAATTTGATTCTGGGTTTTATTCAATAAAATTGATTCGTGGCTATTGATTCTTGTTTTGAGTATTATTGTGCTTGTTATGTGTTAGGTCTCACATAATTTGTATTGAAATTATCGGTTGAAAAACTGAAAGGTGAAAATCGGTAGTGGAAAACCAAAATTAAGAAATTTTAGGTTTAGACCTAGACATAGGCAAAAATATGTGAGAGGAATTACCAACTAGATAAAAATCTTAATGGGTTTTAGTTAATTTGATGAGCCACGATAGTCAGAATTGATTTTAACTACGATACTTCTTTGACATCTCGATAGAGAATCATAGATAATTTAGATTTAGTTTCCTTCAAATTCTAGGAATCAAGATTATTGAATAAACCAGAAGAGAATAATTAGAAGTCGATCACAAAACCAGATTTGAAACCTGACTTTTACATATCTGATTTATTCCTTACAGACTCATACTGCATAAATGGCACAGTCATTCTGTTTGCTTTAGGATTAGTTTTAGGAATTCGTTTATTAATTAATTTCTCAATAATAAACATTTGAGTGATCAGCCTAAATAATTAAATGATTTTAGCCTTGTAATTGTTCAGTAACTCTCCGTGGATCGATACTCATACTTTCTTATTTACTTGCATGGCCTGTACTTGCGGGGCCTCGGACAATCTTCATCTAATGGATAAAGATGAGTGTATCTCTACTCCCACATATAATGTTTTTATGAATGGTAAGCCTATTAGAATGTTTAAAGGAGCTTAAGGGCAAGGTAACGCTATCTCACTTTGCATATTCACAATTCGCGTTGAGATTTTAACTAGACTTATCTCTTATAACATTATGCAAGATATACCTTTAATATACTATAAATGCAAGACAATGAAGTTTTTTAATTTATATTTTATGGATGATTTAATCTTCCTTTAGTCTCAACCAGTACTCAAAGCTCTTAAGCCTCAAACTTTACAACTCCAGGAGCCAATTATATGTATCTGCTTATTGCTTAAAAGCTCTCAAAATATCCAAGACTTCAAATTTATATGCCTCCTTTCATATATATGGGCATTCCTATCACTACTTTCAAACTAACTTATAAAGATTGTACCCTATTATTGATTCAATTTCTAGAAGAATTAAAAGTTGGAAAAATAAGGCTTTATGTTCTGCAAGGATTTGCCAACTTATTACTTCCATCCTTAATAATCTTCATATTTATTGGAGTTCACATCTCTTTTTGCCCCAAAATCTCCTTGAAGTAATGGAAAAGATATTAAAGAATTTTCTTAGACCGGTAAATCATTCAATAATGGAAAAACTAAGGTTAGTTAGAAGGAGTTATGCTTGCCTAACAAGTAGGGTGGCCTTGATATTAGGGCCATAAGAATTACAAACAAAGTTGCCCTTAACAGGAGAATATGGAGACTTTATAATGACCATTTATCTTTATGGGCTAAATGGATGCACTAAGAGTATTTAAAAGGCAACAGTTTTTGGAACATCAAGTTTCTTCCGTTTTCTAGAAAAAGAAAAAAAAGTGCACTCTTCTTTCATGATATTCCAGTTTTGTTTTCTCCCTATTTTTGTCTTAATAATTCATCTCCCTGCATCCTAAATCTACATAAGTTTGGACGATAGCATTCTTCTTAATTTAAAGTTGCAAAATGACAACTTGAAAGAGGAACATGCATTACTCATCAATGTAGATGATGAATCATCTGCGTTAGACTCAATGAAGCCACTAAAAGGAGCCATTATACTATAATTCTGATTTGGAAACAACTTTGTAAAATGAGAGGAAGTATCTAAAAAAGAACTAAAGATTTCTTGAAAGAGAAGAAAAAAAACAAGGGATAAGCAAACTAAAAATAAGAAAAGGAAAAGGAACAGTGTTTCAATCTACCAGTAAGAGTTTTGAAAAAACTGGTTGCAAATTTGTTCGGTGATCGATGTTGATTAAAAAAGAATATGAAATCTTGAGAATTATAAAAAAAACTGAGAATAGAAAATAAAAGGATTTGATAGTCTTGTCTGCTTAGCCTAAGTTACTTCTCTTTTCGTAAATACAAGACTATCAAATCCTTTTATTTTAAGTTTGACATATAATGATAAGCAAATACAAGCTACAAGATAACAAAAGGAAATAATGGACATTGAATATTGTAGCACCCCAGTCCCGCAAGACACGTGCCTGACATCTATGGGTGATATCCGAGTCCGTGTCCCGCGAGGGTGGCATGCTAGTGCACTAAAACAGTCAAAACTCAATACAAATGTTTTTTTTGTACAATCAAATTACGCAAAAATTAGTAATCAATTGAGTCATAATGACTTTACATTACAACATAAATCATTTGTATAATAATTTCAGAATATACAAATTTATACAAAAATAGAAGAATACAAATGCAGATGCATACTGATCCCGACCTGTATCTTTCCCTTGCATGCAGTAATTATACTCCCGTTTGCCTAACGAGGTATTTTTCTGATCCTGAAAAATATTTGCAAATTTTGGGTGAGTTTTGCGGACTCAATGAGTGACCATCATAGATGGCTCATCCAGTCACATAACACATAATCACATTCACAACATTTCACACTTCACATTCAATAGACATAATCACTCATATTATGCATATGCAGTGCACATGAGACGCACTTTCTATTTGTCATTAATAACTGTCCCTTATCTGCTTGGGAGATACAGGGCTCATTAAACGTTAAGCCTGAGGCTCTGATTCACTTTTAAGCTCGAAGCTCATTTTCACTCGTTGAGCTTTAAGCTTTAATCGTTGGCTACTCTGGTCACAACAACCATTATATTTCATGCATTCATGAAATGGAATCCATCACTCACATTAGCATAAACTCATTCATTTCCATATCATCGGACCTTAGTCCGGCATTCAACTTTAGAGTTGAGAATTCACATTTTCATTTATATGCAATGCACATTCAGATCACATTTAACAATCACATTAAGTACACTTAGTTCATCCAATTCACATTCAATGAGCACTTCAATATCCCAATCAAACATCACATCATCGGACCTTCTGTCCGGAACCCAACATAAGCAAACACATTCATATAACCAGTCAATAGTCAATCAATACAAAAAAAATCCAAATAAAACAAATAATAAAATGAGACCATCTCGGTCTACTCACAGTACGCTCCAGATTAGCAATTGCTTCCAAGATCTGGAAACTCTTTAATGAGGACGCTATCCTGCACATCGACATTATGTCGTACATACATTGCACATATATTAATACTTGCACAATTATAACCATTCATGTAATGCCCACATGTGTATATAGAATAATGCATGTTCATGACAATCCCGGGGTCAAAACCTCACAAAATCATTCTCATAACAAAACTCATCCCTTTTTCCAAATCACACTTTCGGTCTACTATTCACATAAAAATTAGAAAGTGAAACTGAAGTAATTTCGTCATACTCTCTTCTAGAAAAGTGTTCCTCTATGTCTTACAATTCCATTGACACCAAAATCACTCAATTTGGTTTAGTAGATTGGAGAATATATCTCAAACACTTTCGGACTGTTCTTAAGCAAAACCAATGTACTATACCCAAATTCCATCTAAAATTTGAACATCTTAGAGACTAAATCAAAATTCAGCTTCTTCATATGATTTGTATTCCTATTTCTCTAGTTTACTCCAAATTAAAACTCTTCTCATTCGGAATCCTACAGGTCCAAATATGATCAATACATTGAAGTATGCTCACTAAACTAATCCCCTTTTACACGGTCCTAACAGACTCCCACCCTTTCCTTTAATACAAATTTTCATGGAGGCATAGAAAAATGTGTTAGGAACCTTTTGTTTCAAGAACCAAGTCATTTGGAGATCTAGAAAAGGAGTTTTAGTCAAAAGAAGCAATCAAGTTTAAGACCTCAAACAAATTGAACCTAGTTTGGCGCAATTTCCATAACTCTTGCTAAAATTTTTTGATTCCTTTTGTTTTTGGATCATTTGAAAGAGGACATCTAGACCTACAACTTTCATGAAGACCACAAATCGAGATTCGACCTCTAAGATGGTCAAAAACGCAATGTACTGAAGCTATCCCGAGAAGGTCCGTTAAACTGACCTGCATGTCCGTTTAACGGACATTGATCGGCCAAAAAGCACAAATTCACCCGAGAAGGTCCGTTTAACGGACATACAATGGCCCGAGGGTGTTTTTCCACCCAAAAAGGTCTGTTAAACGGACCTAATGTTCGTTTAACGGACATATGTCACACAAAGCCCCCTCCAAAACCTCTTCCAAGATTCCTACATTCATTCTATCATCAAATACACCCAAAATCTTCTTGAATTCATCTTTTCTAGCACAAAACCACTTCATAACAACACAAACATCAATTACTTTTCATTAAATCCTCAACTCTCAACTCATTTCATTCATCATACCCAACTACATCTTATTCTTTCCAACTTTCTATCTTTTTTTTTTCCATAACATACTTTATTCCTAAGTACCAAACACTTCATACTCAAAATTCATTATTTCAAGTTGGTGAATACACACATATACACCTCAAGATTAACTCAAAATCATTCCTACCCAATTCATATCCCCTATTAATCATAAACGCTCAAAATGAAACACAATCATATACATTCATCCACAATGTTAGCTGCACTCAATTTCCTAACTTCATGTCAAGATTTGGGACTTTTCAAGACAAAATTTAAAATCAACATCTTCATAAGAAGTGCAGCCGAATGTCTCTAGTTTCATTCAAACCAAAAATCAACTCATTTGAACAACTATAGAAGCAGTTATGGCTAGTAAATTGGAGCATACTCAAGATCATGTTGCTGCAAAATTTTCCAGATTTTCAACATTCAATCTTTACATCTAACTCATCTTATACCTTCTTATACCTAGATCATCTCCTCCATTACATTTCCTCATAAATCTCTACCTAATTCAACTCAATAAACCACTCACAAACAATTTATGATCTAGAATTTCTCATTAACCAAAAACAGAGCATATATAACTATATCCATTCATAAGCAATTTTCTACACTCATCCATTCATCCCTTTGAAAAAAAATCATTCAATCTCTAAACCTCTCTATACCCTTACATGGATTCTTACTCATCAAATACATCCAAAAACAAGACATGAACATAAATTTGCATCACCCAAGACACATACATAACCCTTGCAAAATCAAAGCATCAAATCTCAAGTTACTCATCATTCTAGCTTAAATTAACAATACCCATAACATTGAAAGCAAAGCTTCACAAACTCTTCAACAACCACAACACATACATACACAAGGCACCCTTTTCATATACTAACCTCAAAATATCATCATAAATGCTCCATTTAAAATACCCAAATAAAACATTAAACACAACTTACTTGATTTAGCTACCTACTCTTCAACTCTTCAAGCAAATCACCAAAACCCTAACTCCCCATACAACCCACGTTCTTCATCTTCAAGAGAGATAAAGGTGGGTTCCTCAATAACAAAGTGAAGAAGAAGAAGATGGTAGCAATTAATGGTGGTAAATGGAGGCAAGACAAGCTCCAATGTTGGTGAGGTGAGAAAATCGTGGATGGAGAAGATAAGTGGAGAAAGTTCAAAAGATGAGAGTAAGTGAAGAAAGTGAGAGACAAAAAATCAAAGAAATGGTCTTGAAGGATGGACAATTTCGTGGGTTAAGCATAAGATGTGGCAAGTGACACTTGCCACATGTCTCCTTTTTGTGGTTCCCCTTTAGGCTTTTATTAAGCTAGTCCATTTGTCTCCAATTTTGACTCCAATTGTCTCCCAATTTTCAATGACACTTGTAAATAATTCCTAAAGCCATTTATCAAAAATTTCAATGCTATTGGACAGTAAATTCTACTACCAGTTAACAATTGTCTTGCCACTTGGCATTTTTCCTAGTCTAGAAATTACCCCAAAAATTTCAGAAAATTCTTCCAAAATTCTCCAAAAATTCTTAATCAACAATTATACTTTCGAATTCAATTTTCAAAACAAACCATTTACAATTCTCAATAACAATCACATTTATTAACAATTAGACCCGGGATGTCAATGAATGCATGTACAATTATTGTTATGTGCAAGGATTCACTATTCATGTGCAGGTGCACCATATGTAATGCATGAGCATGAGATGTGTTGTCCCAATTTCTCTAATTGGTCTCACATGTTCCAAATTTCTAGGGTTCTAACCCTTTGGATGGAAACGGGATGTTACACTGTTAACCCGCAAGCATACCAATAGAATTACCTCAATTAAATCTGAAGATGGGAGGGATATCTTTGGCCATGAAGAGGTAGCAAGGGATGCTTTTTTGTTCTACAGTAAACTCCTGGGGTCAGATTCTCCTTACCTCTGCAGGACCTCAACCCTAGACAGTTTGTGACCTCTAAAATCCCAGATCAAGAAGTTCACAGGCTCACTAGCCCTGTTACGGATCAGGAAATAGATCAGGTGGTGTTCAGCATGAATGGTTCTAAAGCCCCTGGGCCGGATGGACTTAATGGTTTCTTTTTCCAGAAAACTTGGACCAGCTTGGGTGGCCTTGTCAAAGAAGCAGTGCAAGAGTTTTTCCTCAAAGAATTACTCCTAAAGGAAATCAACAAGACCTTCCTCTACCTTATTCCGAAAAACCCCAGGCCGGTTTCATAGACTGACTATAGGCCTATATCATGCACCAACTTCCTCTATAAGATCATAGCCAAGATATTGGCCAATAGGTTGAAAGAGGTTCTAAAGTTTCTCATTAGTGAGAATCAAGGGGCTTTTTTGGCAGGAAGGGATATTGAAGATAACATTCTATTGGTTCAAGAACTCCTAAAAGAATACACTAGCAAGAGGGCCTCCCCAAATTGCACTATTAAGGTTGATCTACAGAAAGCCTTTGATAGTGTCCACTGGGGTTTTTTGCTTAAGGTTTTGGAAGTGATGAACTTTCCTCCAATCTTCATTAATTGGGTCCATCAATGTATTTCTACTGCTTCTTATGGGATTATGATCAATGGGAGTCCCACTGGATTGATTAAAGGGAAAAAAGGCCTTAGGCAGGGCGATCCCCTCTCCCCCTACCTATTCCTTATTTGTATGG
>JAOTBA010000006.1:12015087-12031554 GCA_025629845.1 Erythroxylum squamatum | reverse complement strand
TTCTCATCAATTTTTCCTTAAGGCGCAAAACATCTTTAACACAATTTATATACCCACCACTCATTGAATTTCATTTCATATCTCTAAATTGCCACTTAAGGATCGGGGTCTAACACTATTAGCTGGAAAGACGTAAGAATATCATCTTTTGTATATTAGTGTTTCTTAAGACTATTGGAGCCAAATTTTATATGACTAGTTAGGAGTAACACTTTATTGCTCTACTTCAAAAATAAACTTGTGTGGTTGTAAATTATTTGATAGGACTTTAAGTACATCAAATCCTCAAGGAACTTTTTTGTATGGTTGATTATATAATAAAAGATTTACAGTAAAGGACAATATTGCACACTTATTCTAATGTTATTGGTTGTTGTAATAAGCAAAACACACACACACGCACGTGTACACAGAGAGAGAGAGTACTTGTTATTACTTTTAATGTTGCTTATTATGATGATTACTTTTTGGACAACTAAAGGCTCACCTTGTGTGTAAGGTCCCAAATTGTACCTTAGTTGGAATGTTACATGTTTATAAAAGTACATATATGTTAGGTGTTAAAAATTGTGAGATGATTGAGAATGCATTTGACTTGAATTTTGGATTTCATGGATCCTACTTAGTGAATTGGAATCAATTGATAACATTAGAGAATTGAGGTATTAAAATGTACATTTGGACTAAGAAAATTGTCAAGTGGCAAGATAAGTTGGTGCATGAAAATTGGAATGACTAAGCCTATAAGTTAGTGACATTTGGCATAGTTGATGCATTAACATTTGACAATATTGGTTGAGTGAAAAGTGGCCTAATTAAATTGTGACATTTGGCAGCTTCATAGAATAACATATGTGCTAGCTAGGGAGAGGACATATGGCTTGTGTCTTTATGTAACAAGTGGCCCTAGAGCAAGATGAGTCATCTTACACATGGCATGACCTTATGCAATGGCTAATTTTTGCTGTAACTCTTCCTTCTTTGCTCATTCTCTCTACTGAAACTCTCTCATTTCCTCTCAACTTATGGAGTTTTTGGGATCATTTTCTGTTGAAATTCTTGTAAGTTAATGCATCAAGAAAGATACTTTATACTACCTTCTTTGTTGTTATCATCTTAGTGTTAAGATCATCTTACATTTATCTAGATTTCGAAAGTGCTTTAGTTGCTTAATGGTTGGTTTGATTAGTTCTTTGAAGAAGGAAATTGAAGGTAATTAGGTAAGGGATTACTAAACTTGATAGCATGTATTATTACAATTTTTATGGTAACTGAATTGGCTTGAAATATGTGTTAAGATGATGATAAATGAATGTTGTAAAAATGATCTTTCTATGACAACTTCTGGTTTGGTATTGATGTGTGGAAGATATTGATTTGTAAGTTACTTAATGAATGATTTTTGAATTGGTTTGGAGATGAATTTGATGAGGTTTGAAGCATGAATAAGGTATAATTGAAGTAAAATTGATGAACTTTGGTGATGGTGTGTCGAATGGAAGTAAAGAAGTCATATTTTGGAAACAATGTGGAGGCTGTGGGTGAGTAAACCTTTGGTTCACTCATCCCACAATCGTGGGATTTATAAGGCTTATTCCCACGGTAGTGGGAAGTACTTACGAAGTGGAAAATGTTGGTTTTGGACAATTATTGGACTATATAAGGTTAAGTTACTTAATAATGGTTTAAATGGACTTAAATGAGCTTTAAAATGAACCTAGTTTGTTGTGGAGTAAGTTAGTTAAAGGTTGAATAAGATTTGGATTTTTAATTGAAGTAATAACTTAAAGAAGGTTTTATTAGATAACAAATTATGTAATTTTGGAACTTATAAGTTGTTAAGGGAATGAAGTTTATTTATGAATGCTAATGTGATTTAAAGAATAGGAATAAAGTGTTAGTTATTAATGTTTGTGAATTTAGGAACTTGAGGGGTTATATGTATTATGTAATGACTTAATGTTATATTGATATATTGAAGCAAATGCTTACGTTTATAAGGTATATTGAGTTTTTCCAAGAGTGAATGAATGTGTTCAATTTGGGCATAAGGAAATGAATTCATACTTTTACATTATTTCACTGTCATGTGATTCTAATATTGTGATAATTCCGGACTATCAATTGTCCGAGGAGTTTGATAATTGGGATTGCATTGGAAGTGCTTTCTAATTGAGTGAATATACATAATGTGTGGTGATTCAATACATTTATTGATGCTTTAAAGCATATGTTTGTATTTGTAAGGCATGTTAAGTTTGATCAAATGAATAAGGTCATATGCTATGCACTACAACATTTACATCAAATTTTTAAAATCTAAAATGGTTTGTTTTAAAACTGTTAAGTTCTAGTCGTGGGCAAATAAGCATTCCTAGAAGGGTCTGCAGTTGCTCATGTAACTTGACACTAAAGTGTCCCCTGATTATTAACACTACGGTATCCCCTGATTATCAACACTACGGTGTCCCCTGATTTAGAGACATTAGTCTCACCTGTTTCAGATACCAATCATGGTATCTTCTATTCTAGTCCCGTTACCCAGTTCTGTCAAAAGGATTAGCGGTCTAACATATTTTGTATTATGATACATTTCAGTTTTGATTTAAGCAAATTCTATTCTGATAAAAGATAAACTCTGATTTGATACAAAACAAGTTCTGTTATGACATAAGTCATACCTTGATGTGAAAGTATTATATCCTATTTCGGTATTCAATTATGATACTTGGACATTCTGTTATGATATTTTTGAGTTTTGTTCTAACGCAAGAATGTTCTGTATTGATTGATGAATCATATTATGTTCTGAGACATAATGTTTGGATTACTCTGTATTATGATCTGTATATATATGAATGTTAGACGACTGTTAGAAACAGTCGCCATTATGCATTATGTTTAGTTATTCCCCCATTAAGCTATATACTTAGCATGGTGGTTTTGCCTCCGTGTAGGTTTTGATAAGAAAGTTTGAGACTGAGACTCAAAGATAACCGCAATGGCCAAAAACAATATGTTTTGTTCTGAAAATGTTCAGTTTATTTTTGTGTTGTATTTCAATGTAATGAGATAAATTGTATTTTGATGTAAATGGTATGTAATAACCTTAAAACAGGTTGGCTTTTGAATTTACGGCATGTATTATGTTAAGCGCAATATGTATGACATGTTATGTTTATAAAATAACATTTAATGACATGTAATGTATGTTTTGCTTAAGTTGCTAAAATGTATGTAAGGAATGTTTGGTATGTTTTGGAATGTTTAAGTTCTGTTTTGTATAACATCTGCATATCCTCCCAGGGGTATGCAAGGATATGCAGGTGTTGCATTGTGTATGACTAACTTTTAACTCAATTATCTTATTTTCATAATCATCATAAATTGGTTTTATTTCTTTCTTAATTTTTATCAATTTTTTCCTTTTTGAGATAAAGAAAGAGAAACATGTCTTTTCTCTTATTTTTTGAATTATTACCTCTGGGAGGTGTGTCAGGAATCCCACGTCGTACAACTATGAAGGCATTCAAGAATTTATAATAGTGTGCAAACCTCCCCCTCTTGAGCTAGCTTTTGGGGGTGAGTTAGGCACTTCTAACATGGTATCAGAGCCAGTTTGTCTCGATGGTTTGGGGCGGTGCCCGGTTATATCCCTTTGCCCAATATGTCCATCAGATATCCAGTCCTGCTCTAGACTGATGGGGTGTGTCAGGAATCCCACATCGGACAACTATAAAGGCATTCAAGAATTTATAATAGTGTGCAAACTTTCCCCTCTCGAGCTAGCTTTTGGGGGTGAGTTAGGCATTTCTAATACGCACGGTTGTGACTTGGATGTTATTTGTTTTTTTTTAAGCTTTTTCGTTAACGTTGATTAATAAATAGGCATCTTCTTATTAATTCTTTCATAATATAATTTTATTTTTAATTTAGTTATAATTGTGTTAGTATTCATAAATGATTATTATTAATTGCCTGTCAATTGTGAGCTTACAATTTTTTCATCCATTATTAATATTATTACTCATTATTGTTACTATATTATTAGGTGCCATATGTTAATATTAATTTTATATGCTATTTATAATCGTGCATTATTAATTGTTCATTCTAATTAATTTTTATATACTAATATTAAATTTAAATCTTAATAATAGGCATGTATTACTAATTGTTAATTATTATTAAGTTTTTTATATTAATATTAAGTATATATGTTAGCGACAATCATGCATTATTAATTGTTGATTATTATGAAGTATTATATAATAATATAAGTTTATATAAATGACTATATAAATTAATTTTGTTATTTTTTATTAATATTAATTATTAATTGGTGAGTTAGCTAAAACTCATATTGGTTGTCACTTCCTATAACTATTATGTCACAATCGTGATTTACATGCACGGTTGTGACTTGTTAGCTGATAACCGTGCATTTTATTTAGTTTTTGCTTTTTTTAAAGGCATTTTTTAACTATTAATTAATAAATAGGAATTTCCTTGTTAATCCTTTCATAACATAATTTAATTAAGATTTAATTTTTTATTTTCTTAAAATTGTGTTATATTAATTCATAATTATTATTAGTTGACTGTTATTTATGAAACTTTTGTCTCCACTAACTTTATTTATTATTAACTGTTGTGTGTTAAACAACTCTTGCGTCTTCCACTAACTTTTATTATTATTTCTGAATCAAAAATTGACTCAAATGTTATACGAAGCAGACAAATTCTACCAATAAATTTTGCTAATATCTATAACATTTACTGCAAATCTATTTACCTAATTAATAAATGATTATGCATCTGCATTTTATTAATAATATATATTGTTATTAATTATTAAGCAATTCAATTCAATTTTTTCGGCGTATAATTTTGTTGGTCACAACTGCATATTTGTGTTAGAATATTTGCGTATAATTTTGTTGGTCACGACTGTATATATTTGTATTAGAATATTTGTTCATATTTGTATCTTCTGATGTATTACAATATTTGACACATGCAAAATATACATCTAGTTGACTATTACGCCTAAAGTAAAAAGCCGATCAAGGCCACTCCATATGTATTTCATACTGGTTTTTACGATTTATTTGTTTCAGTTTCTCTTTGCCATTTGTTTCGACAATTTTCTTGTAATGTCTTCTAAGAGTTATTGCGCAGGAAAAGCGATTTTTCACCCCCTACTGTTGGTTCCAGCAAAACTCATACCAAGGGGGAAAAAAAAGGTCACTGATTGAATGTAATTTGCTGATGATTAATGTTTTAATTTGTTGATAATTAATGTGGGTAGATTTCAATGATGTTAATACACAGGTTAATGCCCAGCCCATGTACAAACTTTAGCAGGTTTTTTATCTTACTTTTAAATTTTATTGCCTATAATTCCTACTCTTACCTTTAATTTTGGAATTTACGACCATCCTAATAATTTTTATTTTGCTATTAAATGCAGCAGTTGTCAACGTAAAACACTCTTATTATGAGAAGCATTCCATCACAGGAATTCCCTGGCACAGTTTGCCTTACCTTGAATGTTTTTCAAGACACTGATGATGTTAGCACTTTAAGGATTTATCAGATTTTGTATATTTTTGTTTTATATTTACATTATGTTTTGTCCACATACATTATGTTATAATTATGTATGTTATAATTATCTATAGGATAACATTAATATAATTATTTGTAGCATTATTTTTGCCTTTTTATTCGTGTAAATGATTAGAAATGATTTTTTTAACTTATATTTCTTGATATGATAATATGGTGTGGTGACAAAACTAGGTGCATATATAATTTTATCCTTTTCCCTTTTTATATTTAAGTGTTGTCAATTTTTTATAATTCAAACATGAATTATTTTTATTTTTAGGTGATACTGAGTTTAAATATAAAATTTTAAAATATATCATTAAATATTGATTCAAATTAAATTATTTGTGATCATGATTCTTTAATTTCCTCGCGCTGTCTTCAATACATATAAAAAAGAGATAATTTTCAAAAGATCCGAACATACTTCTCTACAAAAATTAATATTAATAGGTTGTAATTAATAAAATAATAAAACTAATCATCACCAACCAAAACTTTTTTATACATTTTCATTGTAACTAAATAAAAATAGTTGACGTTCCTGATATCTATAAATCAAATACACTTATTACCGCCGTAAGAATTTGAATTTTCACTGTAAATTTCGTGAGGACGTTTTTTATCACTTTTTCACCGTATTCTGAATAATTCACCCTCTTATAATCTTCTAGCCGCCAATAAGAGATTATGTTTAATTAAAAGATGTGACAAGATAATTATTTCTTTTCTGAACATTGACAACTCCCATTCTTTATGCCTTACCCCTCACTGTCACGCCTGTGACTTATTTACTCACGGTCGTGACTCATGCCATCCCTTTTTTTTTTCCTTATGTTTTATGTTTTGTTCCTAGCTAAAAGCGACAACGTTTATAATGCACTTATCATTTACTAAGAGTGAGCACGTTGCCGTCTCAACGTTCGTTTCATGAATGACTTTGATTGTTACGCATTATACTCTTGTCACAGTTGTGAATTAAATTGTCACAGCCATAACTCATGCATGGACTCACTTCCAACATGTATAATTATAATTAATTAATATACTTAATATTAATATATATTGCTTAATAATAATATAATAATAATTTATTTGCAATTCACAGTTGTGACTTATTAGTCACACACTCACACTCATGAAGAGCTATATATATACTTAATATTAGTATATAATACTTAATAATAGTTAATAATTAATAATAATAAGTTAATATTAAAATGCACGCCTACGACTCTTTAATATATAGACTTAGTGATAACAGTTGCATAAACACACAAAATAAATTTTGATTAACTAGGTAATTATTTTAAATTAATTGTTCGTTGTTGTTAATTTTTGTATACTAATATTAAATTTAAATCTTAATCATAATCCTATATTATTAATTGTTAATTTTTGTTTAGTTTTATATATTAATATCTTAATATATATACCTAGTGGCGGTTGTGACAAATTATTATATTATTAGTTACTATATATTAATATTATATATTAATGCTAATGCACAGAAATATAATGCCCACTTAATTTAATTCTAGGAGCATTTATGCTTAATTTTATATATGTGTTAATTATATTCTAATTAATTAATTAATTATATTTTAATCAATCAATTACTTAGTTATATTTTAATTAATTAAGACTAAAGTACTTAATTTACTTAATCTTAATTATATTTTAATTAATAATCAATTAATTAAGCTATACTTAATCAATTAATTAATTTAATTTAATCAATATTTAATAATTATTATTATGGCAAAAGGAGGGTCAAATCACTTAAAAATCCCGTATTTAACTTGACCCTGACGAGTTCCTTCTATCAAGCATGAGGGTGACAGAAAGGTGAAGTCTGGTAGTTGCACGATCGTGCACAAGCACGATTGTGAC
Source organism: Erythroxylum squamatum (assembly GCA_025629845.1). NCBI lineage: Eukaryota > Viridiplantae > Streptophyta > Magnoliopsida > Malpighiales > Erythroxylaceae > Erythroxylum > Erythroxylum squamatum. The sequence goes on along the minus strand of JAOTBA010000006.1, from coordinate 12,024,048 downwards.
AGAGGGCTGATCATCTGTAGTTGCACTATCGTAACAAAGAGGAGGCCATCTGATGGTTGTGTGCACGATCGTGACAGAGAGCTGATCATCTGTAGTTGCATTATCGTGACAAAGAGGAGGCCATCTGGTGGTTGCACGATCGCGCTCTGTTATCACTAAATCTATATATGAAAGAGTCTTAAGCATGCGTTTTAATATTAACTTATTATTATTAATTATTAACTATTATTAAGTATATATATATATAGCTCTTCACCAGTGTGACTAATAAGTCACAGTCATGAATTGCATATTAATTATTATTATATTATTATTATTAAGCTTGATTTACTTTGTATATTTTATTCATTTATAACAAATACATTTCACAATGGGTTTCTAATTTTTTTAAATTTTTTTCATTTTATATTTTTGGTAACTAATTTTACTAATTCATTTTTAATATTTTAACCCTTATATTTTTACTTGTTTTCTCTGAATGATTCTATCAAATTCACAAACTTTAACATTTTTTATTTCTTTCTTAATATACATTTTCAAATTTATATTTTATTTTAATTTTCTCACAAAATTTTAATCACACAATATCTGTTTATACATTACATAAAATAACATCTTTATAAACAGTCCTAGAATTAAATTAACGGGGCAATTATATTTGTTGGATTATCAGCAATGTTCAGTAACCGTCTGCTAGTACAACTCTAAAGTAGACTAGAAAGTGCAGTAGTGGTAACTTTTTATCAGACTCTTGCGCTTGCGCAGGCTCGTGTCCTGATTCCAGATTTCCTGTTTAATATTATGGTGTTTTATTGTGTTCAATAAATCTCAGCTACTTATTTATATGGGACTCGCATGGAGCTCACGTGAGTCTCACAAAATAAATAACTGAGATTTCATGAGATAGAATAAGACAAAGTAAAACTGTACGAAGGTTTTGTTTCCTGATCCTGGGCTTTTGTGTTGCTTTAAATTTTGGTTATTATTTTTCCACGAACAAGCAACTTGACGAAGAATACCAATGAACAAACCCAGAAGCTTCTTCACTTCTTCTCACCACCACCATTCTCCGACTTGTACCCGCACCCACCAGATCGGAGCTCTCCTCTTAGTCGCCGCCACCTTCTTCCTCACCACCACTTTCCACCACTCATTTTGTACTCCTTACCATCATCTAAGGCACGACACAGGATCTCTCTACGCCACCTACCCAGACCTCTCTTCCCTCAAGATCTACGTCTACGATGAGAAGGAGATTGATGGATTGAAAGAGCTCATGAGCGGTAGAGACCGCAAAATCTCTCCCACTCATTGCCTCAAAGGTCAGTGGGGCACTCAGGTAATAAGTTTTGTTTGTTTGTTTATTCACCAATCAGTTGGAGGCTTTAGGCTTGATAATTTTAACAATTGGTAGGTTAAAATACACAAACTGCTTCTGGAATCAAGATATAGAACGAAAGACAAAAAGGAGGCTGATCTGTTCTTTGTTCCGGCCTATGTCAAATGTGTAAGGATGATGGGAGGTCTTAATGATAAAGAGATTAACCACACTTATGTCAAGGTAAGCTTCTAATTCTGAATCCACTATTATTTATGTTTCTTTGATTTAATTTTGAAAAGTTTCCCAGGTCTTAAGCCAAATGCCATACTTTAGGCGATCTGGAGGCCGCGACCACATATTTGTTTTCCCCAGGTGCATGATCATTCATGTTTGATTTGACATTTAGTTGATTTCTTGCAATACTTTCGGAGGAAAGTGCAAAAAACACTAACCTTTCCTTTCCTTTGATGCATTCAATGCATTCTTTGCTCGTTTTACAGTGGCGCCGGAGCTCACTTGTTTAGATCTTGGTCAACATTTATAAACCGTTCCATTATTCTTACTCCTGAGGTGCCTAACCCTCTTGCTTCTCAATGTCACTAACTTAAGTATATGATTCAGCTCCTCTCACACACTTCTCCAAATTTTGGACTGGTATATCTGTTCTGCTTTTATCACACACTGCCAATGTGAAATTTGGTGTTAATAGGGGGATCGAACTGATAAAAAAGACACAAGTGCTTTTAATACTTGGAAAGATATCATCATTCCTGGGAATGTTGAAGATGGAATGACCAGAGGTGGTGATACAACTGTCCACCCGTTGCCCTTGTCAAAGAGGAAGTATTTGGCTAATTATTTAGGCCGTGCACAGGGAAAAGTTGGTCGTCTCAAGTTAATAGAGCTCTCAAAGCAATATCCAGATAAGGTACATTTTCTTTTCTATTATTTGACTTACTCTTTTTGATATCTACAATACTTAATTGTTGATGAACTACTGTTCTTGATCTTGATATGAACATATGTTAAAGCACAAATGTAATGTAATTGCCATGCTATGTGCATCTTTTTTTTTTTTGCTCAAAAAGTGCATGTCATAAAAGTTATAATTCAGTTTATTATTTTGATGTGAGACCTGGCTGTTAGATAATTATCTTCATTAGATCCTATACAAGGACAAATGATAAGCATTACTTTACTGGCATGTGAAAATATGTAACTTTATATTTTCTTCTGAATATGTTTTTTCTTAGGAAGCTTAATTTGAATCTATTCATTATGATGTCATTAGAACTGACTTGACTATGAGTGATGTGCAATAATTTGGAAATGTTCTCATGTTTGACATATTATTTACATGATGAGAGGCTACAAAGTTGCCATTCCTAAATTATGTACTTTATGCATTTACTGTTGAAACTGTAACTTGAAATTTGTCATTCCTTATCAAATTGAGAACATTGAAGGTGAGCCTTGGAACAACTGGTAAGGTTACTTCTTTGTGACCAAAGGTCACGAGCTTGAATCACAAAAACAGCCTCTTTGCAAAATTCAAAGAGAAGATTGCGTATAATTGATGTCTCAGCCACAAGGCTATGGCTCTTATTGTTGTTGTATCAAATTGAGAACATTACAACCACATAATGCTGTAATTTAGTGTTGTGAAAGTACTTAGAAGATGCATTCTAACGTTATAAACAGCTGGAATCTCCAGACTTGAAGTTCAGCGGGCCTGACAAACTTGGAAGGCTGGAATATTTTCAACATCTCGGCAATGCTAAGTTTTGCCTTGCTCCACGAGGAGAATCTTCTTGGACACTTCGCTTCTACGAGTCCTTTTTTGTGGTCTCTCTCTCTCTCTCTCTCTCTCTCTCTGTGTGTGTGTGTAAACCATATGCACAAACATTAGCATGTTGAAATGTTGTTAAAAAAATTTTCTTGATAGGAGTGCGTACCTATTATATTATCGGATCAAGCGGAGTTCCCTTTTCAAAATGTGATTGATTACACTGAGATATCAATCAAATGGCCATCTACTCGGATAGGTCCTCAACTATTGGAGTACCTGGAGTCTATATCAGGTTATAAATAACATTCTTTTGTCGATTTAATCACTTAATCAACCTTTCAGGATTACTTAATTACACTTTTGGATTTTGATTTTTCAGATGTAGATATAGAGAGAATGATAGTTAGGGGTAGACAGATTCGATGCTTATGGGTATATGATCCAGAATCTGAGCCATGCTCTGCAATGCAAGGAATAATGTGGGAGCTTCAAAGAAAAGTAAGACATTTTCATCAATCGGCAGAGACATTCTGGCTGCACAATCGAACTATAGTGGATAGGAACTTTGTGGAGTTCTCAAGCTGGAAGCCTCCCCTGTCTTTGCCCTGATCATTGTTAAATCTTTTCACAATTGTTTTCGTTTGTCTCGTGCAAAATACTCTGAATTCCCTCAATTATCTTATCAAATTTTTGTGGCCGATGTGGTCCGAGGTGAATTAGTTCTTAGGTTGTCCCACATCGCCTTTTATAACATGTATACACGCACTGTATCGGAAGTTCGAGTCTAGTCGAGTCTTGTGCTGCTTAAAAGGATACATTTGCGAGTCTATTCTGTACATTTGTATTCTTCCTCATGACACCTTTTCTGCAGGCTCTGTTTGGTATAAATTAATTTATAACATGTTCATACAACAGTGTACTGAGATGTTTCGTTATTGTTTTCAGAGTTAATGCTGAAAAGAGAAACAAACGCATGCAAAATTTAAGGAGGTCCGATTTGCGGTGCGTTTTTCCCCGACGCCAACTGAAAACTCGTAAGCTCGTTAGGGGAATCAAGACATTTTCTTTAGGTTCTAAAATACTGAGTCCAAGATGAAACCTAGACACGTGTTGAGACAGAAATCCCGAGTCCTGACTTTTATCCAAAAAAGAATCCCAACCTATGCACACCTATTGTACCACGTCCACAAACAACTGACAGCAAAGCATACTGTCAATTTCCTGCGCTTTTGAGGCGGCATCAGCATTCAGCAGCATAATACTCAATCTGAAAACCGACTAGATTTTCGTTGTTTGGTCCGTTAAACAAACAGGGAAGTTGGATCCGCCATTTCTCCGCAAGTTCTTTAGGCTCTGGAAAGATGGGAACCCTTTCGTTTACTATCTGCAACTTTTCCTGGAGTTCTCATCACAACCCAGTAATTCCTCATTATTATCATCATTCTCCGAAAGAAAGAAGAATATCGACGCCTAATCCTAAAGCAGCAGCGAACTCGAGAGAAACCTACGTACTTAATGGTGAAGATGAGAAATCAGGGTTTTTGCATAGAAGGTCCATTTTGATTTCTGGGATTTCTCTAGCCTCTACAGGAGATTTTGGATTTCCAGGGGAAGGATTGGCAGTGGTGAAACAAGGCCTTCTTCCGGGCAGGGTACCTGGATTATCCGAACCGGATGAGAAAGGTTGGTTTTCAGAGTTCCGTTCACTTTTTTTTTTCCTTGGTTTCTTTTCTTTACTAAAGTCAGCGTGCAAGGTTGAAGAAGTGATGTGCATATTTTACTAATGTCCATAAAAATTGTTGGTAGCCCTTAAAATGTAGAGGAGAATCATAATCAGGCAGGATTAAAGAAGCAATCGCCATTTCTCAGTACAGTCGCTCAATTCCCAAGTCAACATGTTTTAGTTGATGGAGGGAAAGAAGATATTCATTTCTGTAGAATCACAGTCCAGACTTCGTAAATATTCATGCGAAAAAGAGTTCGACATAAACAAAATTCTTGTTTCTACCATCAGCTTTTCTGCGCCTCCTCTTCTTTTCAGCTTGTGGATGAAATTTGCTTGGTTGCTTTACCAAAAGATAGCACGGCAATACAAGACAATTGTCTTGGTATAACACTTGAGAAACAAGGATATAAATCATCTCAATGCGTTCCTCATGTAGAGGCACCTCATCTATCAGATGCGATTTTTCTTTATTGTTCCTAAAATGAATGAAAGTGAATGATCAACTTCATTAGCCACAACTTGATCAGACAGGTTGGAGGACATACCGCAGGCCAGATGAGAAGTCTGGAGGACACGGTGTTGGATGGAGTCCAATCATCCCTTACGTATTTTCAGTGCCAGGAGATTGGGAAGAGGTATAGATCTTTTAGATAGCTTTGAAGTTTCTGTACAAAAGGCTCAGAATTTAAGTCGTCAAAGATTAATCTCCGGATTCAATCAGTGGTCCAGATTATATGATTGCTTTCAGACTTTGTTATATGCCTGTTTACCAACTCTTGAGTCTTGTATCCTTTACAATTCACTTTCTTCTTCTGTCTAACAGGTTCCAGTGTCCATAGCTGATCTAGGCGGCACAGAGATTGATCTGAGATTCGCTAGCTCCAAAGAAGGACGTCTGTTTGTCATTGTTGCTCCTGTTTTAAGATTTGCTGATGGTTCTTATTCTCTCTGCCTAATTTTCTTTCCTTGTGTTTTGATTGTTCAAAAACTTACACCATCCACATCTCTTTATTTCCCTTCTACAATAGCAAAGGCGACAAGCCTAACTAGTATTGAAATATTATCTTGATTCATGCAGATCTTGGTAGTAATGCTACAATTCAACAGATTGGACCTCCAGATAAGGTGATTAATGCATTTGGACCTGAAGTCATAGGAGAAAATGTGGAAGGGAAGGTTCTAAGCAGTAATGTAATCGAACATTCTGGAAGAACATATTATCAATATGAGTTAGAACCACCTCATGTGCTCATTACAGCAACTGCTGCTGGAAATCGGTTCTACTTATTCGGTGTAACAGGAAATGGTAAGGAATGAATACTGTATTTGTCTCAGGAACAAATGTTGCATAAGCATATGAGCTGCTGATGTAATTGCATTTGGTGGTATATTTTGTAGGCCTTCAGTGGAAGAGGCACTACAATGATTTGAAGAGGATAGCTGACTCCTTCCGTGTTGTGTAGTGCAGCACCATTTGATTTCCCATACCAGCCTTGAAGTATGCACTTTTTCCCACAGTGCACTGCACAATGTTCCAGAATAAGAAACAGATAGTAGATTTTAAACCACAAGAATGTACTGTTAACATCATAACTTAGATGTTAAAGAGAAGAGCTTCATTATAACAGAAGAGAATGTATTCAGTGCAGCAAGCTAGCTACCTGTTTCTTGAAACATGGGACTGAAACTCGGATGAAAGATCTCGTGTGGTTTTCATCGGTTAAAACAGGTTTATTAGCCCACATGCATCTACTGTGGTGCAGTGAGGGATTCCACTCAACTATGTAGTTGGATGGATAATCAACGATTATTATATAACATTTGCTTACTGGCAACCATGCACTACCACTACATTGCTGGGCAAACAGAAAACTGTCATGGAGCGTTGATCTTATATTCTTTTAGTAGTAGCTGCCAATTTCTAGTCTCTTAATAGCAACTTGGTCTTCATCCAGTCATCCTGATTTCATACAGTACGTGGAAGACATAACTTCCCTGTATCAGCAAGCATAATTGAACTTCGTCCAGGAATTTTTTGAAGCCCTTTAGTGACCATTACCATCCTCATACTTTCAGCCTTCACCCAACTATTAGCAGCAGTATAAATATTTGACAGCAGCACATAATGTGGATAGCAACTAAGATCAGCTGCACTTACTTCTTCCCTCACTCGCTCCACCAAGTCTCCTCTATCCATGTGAATTCGGCAAGCTCCAAGTAAAGCGCCCCAAACTGCATCATTTGGTCTTATTGGCATTTGCTTTGTTAAATTATAGGCGTCTTGTAGCCTTCCTGCACGTCCCAAAAGATCGACAACGCATCCATAATGCTTGATGCTCGCTGTCAAGCCATACTTCTCCATCTTGAACAAAGTCTCCAAGCCTTCGTTTGCAAACCCCCCATGTGCACAAGCTGAGAGAACAGATAAAAATGTTATCTCGTCAGGTTTTACATTTGACTCCTCCATTCTCCTGAAAAGCTTAAGGGCCTCTTCACATTGCCCGTGGACAGCTAAACCTGAAATTATTGTGTTCCAACAGGAAATGTTTTTATTGGGAATTATTTCAAATATCAATCTGGCATTTTTCAAATCCCCACATTTTGCATACATGTCGACTAATGCATTCATAACAAACTGGTTCATCTTTATCCTTTTATTGCATATCAGCTGGTGAATGTATGTACCAAAGTCCAATAGCCCCAACTGAGCACACGCAGACAAGACGCTCACCACCGTAACTTCATCAGGCTGAAAACCCTCAGCTTGCATGTTCCGAAATGCTTCCAAACCTTCTTCGCAGAACCCATTTTGTACATACCCACAAATCAAAGCATTCCAATTAACCAAGTTTCTAACTGGAATTCGATCAAAAATAACTCTGGCCTCCCTAACGGCTCCTATCTTGCAGTACCCAGATATCATTGATGACCACACAAAAAAGTTCCTCTCTGGCATCTCCTTAAAAAGTGATCTTGCTGCAGCCATCTCCCCCTTACTCGCGTATCCATCAACCATGACTGTCCAAGTGACGACGTTCTTCAATTCAGACGGTACTTGGTTGAACATATTCCTAGCTGTCGCCAAATCTCCACACTTAGCAAACCCACTAATCATCTCATTCCAAGTGACTGCAGTTTTGGTCGGCATCTTTTGAAATAATCTTAAAGCAGAATTTGCATCTCCGTTTCGAAAATAACCACCAATCATGGCATTCCACGACACAACGTTCTTTTCAGACATATTATCAAACACTCTACGTGACTCAAAAACATCGCCGCATTTGGCGTACATAGCAATCAATGACGTCCCGACGAGGACATCCAAACTGGCTCCTGTCTTGATTGCCTCTGCATGCAAAGACTTCCCAAATGCAAGCATGGGAACAGCGGCGCATGCCTTGAGAATCAAGGGGATTAAGCCCAAAATGCAGGGTCTTTTCTGGCGAATTTGTCTGTATGCGACGAGGGCTTCTGCAGGCGAGCCTTGGGAGAGGTGTTCCCTTACAAAGCAAGACCAACCGCGTTGATTTGGGCTTGTTTTCAGGGTAATTTGTGCAGCTCTGTTGATTTCCATGACTCTTTTCTGCATCAAGTATTGGTCTAAGCTTATTTGCCCGCTTCATCCCATGTTACTATAATTATAAAACGGCCTCCGAGAATCGAACCAGTAATTAACTAGAACTTTAATGCCCGATTCCTATTTTAAGAATATTCTAAGAAGGAATAATCAAACTGATGAACTGCCCCAAGATTTGATAGACAACCTTAGTAAGTGTCTTATGAACAAATGCTAACACTAACAGAAGGAGTAACTTCACAGGAGATCAAAGAAACTTTATTCTCATTCTCTCCTATTGTGATACACGCTCGTATTGATGATACACACTCATGTCTGTGCATGTGTTACCTCCTTATGTGCTAAATTTGGGTTATACAGTAATCATCACACCCGCGTTGACGCTCGTATATCTCTCTGTATTTGAAATTCAAATTTAAAAAGATAATATTAAGATGTAGACGAGAGAGAGAAGAGGCAAAAAAAAAAACATGGTCGGGCCGACCATACCAGGCCCGGACCTATTCAAGACAACCCCCGGTTGATTGGTCCATCCTCTATACAACAGG
>JAOTBA010000006.1:11980823-12004831 GCA_025629845.1 Erythroxylum squamatum | reverse complement strand
GCTTTAATCTTGTATTTGTATTCCATCATTAAATCTACGTGCAAAATAAATAAGAACACAAAATGAGTAATTAAACACAAAAATAGGAATGAATTCAAATGAAATAACATATAAAAATATAGCACAATCTATTTATATCATAGAGGCATTTTAATTAACTACTCTAAGGGTAGGAGTTATGTGTATCAAAAGAGAATGCAATTATAATTTAGGAATTCTTAGAAACTAGAATTGATCATTAAATTATGATAATTTCAATCAAAGTAAAAGTAAAGGGGATTCTACATCTAATTTATACTTGTCTATTGGTTGTTTATCCTTATTTATTTTTGGTTGATTAACACTTGTTTATTGTTTAGTTTTCTTTTTCAATTTAATCATAATTTTAATTCTAGTGAGATGTCTTGTGATAAAAAAACAATCATGATTTAATGAGATCAAGTCACCTTTGGGTCGATCAGAATGTGTTTCCTGGTGACCTTGTTAATGCTATTCGAAAAAAGGTTATAAATGAAGCAAACCACTAATTCTATCTCGGGTTAAGAAAATTACATCCTCATAATTGATTTTTCACTATTTCGTTTTTTTAATCTCCCCTTATCTACAATTTCTTCAACGTGGAAGGAACACATTTTATTTAATATTTTATTTAAAGCGGATAAAAGGAGTATACAGTACATACGGAAAAGAGAAATGCAACATTAACAAAAGCAAACCGAGTCAGAAGTCAGAACCTTTTAGCCCAGACATTTCAATGCGACAACAACTGCTTAAATTCTTAGGAAGCTGCAAAACCGCCAATCATTTGAAGCAAGCCCATCTTCAAATCTTAGTCAATGGCCTCCAAGGTCACAACTTTATACTCCCTAAGCTCATCACTCTCTTCTCCGACTTCCATTCCCACAATCACGCCTTCCAAATCTTCCAAAAATTGGATAACCCCAACGTGGTCTCCTACAATACCATGATAAAATGCTTTATAGGAAAGACCCACAAACACGCTTTGCGGGTTTATGACCATATGAAGGCGTCAAGAATTGCGCCTAATGGTTTTACCTACACTCTTCTTTTAAGGTGCTTTGAAGATGTAAAAGATGGCACGGTGGTTCATTGTGAGATTGTGAAGTTGGGTTTTGGGTCTAGTGTGTTTGTTTCAAATACCCTTTTGGATTTCTATGCCAGTTATGGCTGGAATTTAAGATGCGCTCTTCGAATGTTTGAGGAAATGCCTAAAAGAGACGTGGTTTCCTGGAATACAATGATTGGGGCCTACATGGCAAATGGTCACACTGACTTGGCAATTAAATTGTTTGATTTCATGCCAGAGAGAAACATTGTATCGTGGAATTCTATTGTTTCAGGGTTCATCAAAGCTGGTAATATGAGGCTGGCTCGTTTTTTCTTCGATAAGATGCTAATTAGGAATGAAATCTCATGGAATTCTATGATTTTGGGATATGTAAAAGCGGGCGATGTTGGGAAAGCAAGATATATTTTTGATCAAATGCCCGAGAAGACTGTGGTTTCTTGGACAGCATTAATAACAGGATACACTACTGTTGGTGATCTTGAATCTGCTAGCTATTTATTCGAGAAGATGCCTACCAAAACTGTGGTTACATGGAATGCCATGATTGCAGGTTGCGTTCAAAACCACTTATTTGATCAAGCCTTTCACATTTTTCATCAGATGTTAACAGATGGCAAGTGTAGGCCTGATCAAAGTACGTTAATCAGCTTGCTCTCTGCTTGTTCTCACTTGGGATCTCTTGAACATGGGAAATGGATTGATTCCTATATGAAGAAAAACAACTTTGAGTTGTCCAACCCAATAGGCAATGCTATGATAGACATGTATGCTAAATGCGGGGATGTAAAAAATGCAAAAACAGTTTTCAACAAGATGGTCAATAAATGTGTAATTACGTGGACAGTAATAATTACGGGGCTTGCTATGAATGGGCACAGCAAAGAAGCTCTAGATATCTTTAATAGAATGTGTTTAGAAGGAGAGAAACCAGATGGCATCATTTTCATTGCTATTTTATCGGCTTGCACCCACGGGGGTTTGGTGGAAGAAGGCACAAGAGTTTTTGATCAGATGGTCAATTTATTTCACATTGAACCACAGATTGAACATTATGGTTGCATGGTTGATCTGCTTGGTCGAGCAGGACGGTTGGAGGAAGCCATTACATTCATACAAAGCATGCATTTAGAGCCAAATGCTGTCATTTGGGCCTCATTGTTAGGTTCCTGCAAGGTACATGGGAATGTCGACTTGTTGGAAACAGTTACCAGAAAAATACTAAATGATGAACCATCGATTCCTAGCTGTCTGACGTTAATCTCAAACATGAATGCATCAATAGGACATTGGGAACAATCCTCAGGCTTGTGGATGTTAATGAGGCAACAGAGGATAGAAAAACTTCCTGGATGTAGCTTAATACAAATAGGGCAAAATGTCCATGAGTTTCTGGCAAAAGATACAAGACATTGGCAAAGTAAGGAAATTTATGTCGCTTTATGTGCTTTGAATGGACAGTTAAAACAAATTTGTGGTAATTATGAGGGCTGCATTTTCTAGAAATTAAGTTATTACTTCAAATTTGTTTAAGGAGTGGTGTGAAAATTGGAGAACATAATTATGGCTTGATCCAACTTTCTTGATGACTTTAAGACCGTTAAAGTGGGCTATATTATGACATTCAAGTGAAACAGAGGTAGGAAATGCAAGGAATGAATCACACTTTTGGGCATTTTACGTGTTCTTCTAACGTTTTGTCTACATTACACTGCTAATATGGATCTTTCAGTTAAGGTTGTGGGGAAGGAATCCTCAGTATGATAGAGGTGCGTGTTACCTTCTCATTTGTTAATTAAATTCTGATCCTCCAAAAGTTCTTGACTTTCTTTATACATATTGAGAATGGCAAGTCATTTCTCTCTAACTCTTGAGAATATCACATCATTATGATTGCTTTCCTGGTCATTTACTTCTGTGCCTCAGTACAGATATCCTTGAAGCCTTTGTTAAATTGAAGATGGGGTTGTTTCAAATTAGCCAGAAAAGAATGGTGCCGATGATACTAGTGAGTCTTGCTAACAAATTTTACGTTATCGGACATTAAACTATTGAAAAGGAGTATCTAGTAAAGACCCAGCATCCCTGCTATCCTTTAAGGAAAGAGAGACATTGAATGTTAGGACATGCCAAGATATAGCTGAAGACTTTTTTCAAAATGGTAACTTCTATCTGGAGGTTGCCTACCTAATGCACATAATCATTGATAAATCTAGGCAACCATCCCTGATTTTTCTAATCTCCTTGCATACATGTATATGTGTTCCCTGTATGGTTTCACAAGTTTACAATGGACTGCTTCTTAATTTTGACATGATAATGCAAAAGAAAAGAGGGTAACCAAAAAATTTAGGTCTTTCCTTGAAGCATGCAGTAAGACTTCTTTTGTCTTGAGAATTCAGTTGAGCATTTTCTCTAGAGAACCATACAGTTTAACTGAGGCAGACTATAGCATCCTTGTAGATAGTAATATCAGATTAAATCATTATCTTTGAATTATAGTGGCAAGATTAACATCTTATTCGCTGGGTTCTCTGTGAAGAACCCCCTTTTGATCACTATAATCTCCTTGAATAAAAGGAAACATCTGTTCTCACAAGTACACAGTAGTGCTTCTTAATTTTGAAATGAAAAAGAAAGGAGAATAACCAGAAAGTCAGGCCCTCCAAATGTAACATTTGTTGTTCATTAATTAGTATTCCAAACACGACGGAGTATAAATAAAGTGCTTACTAAGCTAGGTAGGTTTTGATGAAACTCATGGTATTATTGAATAAGTCTTACAATTTTTGCTTAAATAGTAACTGATATCAAAACTTTTAGTTTGTCAAGTTGATTACCTATTAGGAACGATTATGTGGATGTAGATTTGTAAGGCTAAATCTATTATATTTCTAAATGATTTCTAACGTATCCTTTCGTAAATTGTTTATGAAACTAGAAATTGCTGTTGGAGAAGCTCATATTGTATGAAATTGGAAATGCAGGATTGACTTTGGTTTCTATATTTTGAAGTGAATACCCAAAATGCATTCCTATAATAACTTTCTGAGATTGAATTGTTATATTTATGTCATTGGCTCTTACTAGCTGTATTTGTTTGTCTTCAAGTGGTGAACTGTATGTTCAGTGTTTACAGGCTATTATAGGCAATTGGAAGTAGATGATAATTTTTTCAAATTTTCCTTATGTGCTTGCTTGGGAAAGAGTGTTAACTTACTTAAATCATAAGATCTGAACTTGTACAAAATGAAGTTTAATATGTTATTGGAACATTGCATACAATGTTTTAATCTTGGTTGGGAAAATAACAAATAGACGCAATCCTATATTCCTCACGGAACTTCTAGTTTATTATCAGTTGGGCAAAGTTTTGTTGGGAGTTGTATTTTATTCTTTCCTTTTGCCTTCCTGACCCTGGGACTTGCTAGCGCCTTTTATGAACTCTGATTCCTCACATGGGTATGAGGTGAAATGCACTGTTGGCACTTGGAGCTCTACGAATTCCTAGCTAAAGCAGCTTCAGGACGTTTGTCTCAGTGGTAAGATGACTTCTAACTTATGGTGGCCCCTTGCAATGGGTTATGTTTGACTAGACATTATGTGCTGGAAGAGATTCTGGCTTTGACGGTTGGTCAGAATCAAATATATTTCAGGCATGAAATACGACTCCGCGGTGCCTTGTTTTGATAATTATGGCTTTCATTCCTTTAACAAACCAGTAAATACATCAGATTGAGCGGAGGAGATACGTGTATAAACTATTTTGCATGAGTGATACCGAACAACAAAGTGCTCATACAAATGTAAGTGCCCGGAATAGCAACAAGATGATTTTTGAATTATGAGTAGGACTGTTTAGAAGATATGAGTTTAGGCTGTACTTGATCTGATTGGGCCTATGACTATTATTTCATTTTTCAGCTGTGAGAAACACGTGGAATGAGTGTGATATCCCGCGAACTTAGGTTTCCTATTGAAAAAGCTATTGCTCTCAGCCTCACAATGATGCCTAGTATGAGACGGTATATGTTCAACCATGGATGAAATAGAACAGGTGCATAGGGCCAATTAATATTGCAAGCCAGTGGGTAGCAGTAGACCTAAACGCAAGTTGGAAATTTTGTGGACTTGAGTGGCAGTCTCTCTCTTTTTGAGTTTTTAAAGTGGCAATAGTCTAGTTGATCAGAAAGAAGTTAGACAGGTTTAATCAACATGGCTTAAACAATTTTTACATTCCTATGTTCATTTTGGTGATAATATTTGTTCTGATCACTCTTGAAAGACATCATGAGGTTTTTCCACTCCAAAACCTCAGGAGGCCCATTCAAATTCTTTAATAGCTTAACTCAAAGAGCAGGTTTCCAAGAGATGGTGTTTACCAATTAGAGAAAGGAATTGAAAGGACACAAGGCTTTTCTGCTTACGAAGAAACTCAAAAATGTTAAAAGTTGCAACTAAGGATTTTGCTAAAGAACATAATAAACGAGGAACAAAAGCCAAGAATAGACTGAGTCAGGATCAAGAAAATTGTTGTACGCATCCCCATAACAATCCTATGAGAGCATTAGAAATTCAAGGAATGAAGGAGTTTCACTTTCAGGAGGCACTATCCTTGAACAACTTAATATTAAAGCATAAATCAAGGATGAATTAGTTAAGGGATAGAGATGCAAACACAAAATTATTCCATTCTTTTATACTAGCTAGAAGAACAGAAACAAGATAACTGAGCTCTAAGATGAATATGAAATTCCACATACTAATCAGAGCAAGATGCAGAGATTTTTTTCATTAATTTGGGATCCAAAGACAACATCCTAAGAGAATTCAACATTAGTAGATTCTTTGCAAGAGTAATCAGTCAACAGATGAGGGAATACATAGTGACACCCTTCACAAAAAAAGAGATTAAAGAAGTTATGCTCAGATTGCACCCCTCCAAAGCACCTAAACTTGATGGATATTTTGCATGTTTCTTCCGGGAGACTTGAGATATATCTGGTAACCTTTTTTATTGATGCTTTGTAGGAATTTTGTAACTTTTTATTTCTAATCATGAGTATAATATACTACTAATTTATTCACAGTAGTCAGTGAACGAATAAATGAATATGTTACAAGAACAAATTTATGAGACAGATACAATCACCGTTTGAAAGTCTGGGATGGATTGGACTTTGGAATTGCCTCGATCTAAAGGAATTGTTGGGTTCGCATTAAATGTTAGCGATCATTGAATCTGGCTAGTGATGTGAGTAAATGGATTAGAATTTGAGGTGTGTAGATATATAGAATTATAAATTTTCAGACCAAAATTGTTACTTAGGTTTCAAATAAATTTGTAGAGAATGAGATGATCTTTGTTAAGATGCTTGGTGGATGTTTCGATAAAAGCTCTAAATCAAATAGACAACGTTCTTATAACAAGTTCGGATGATGTCTAAATAATGATTAGAGTTGGCGATAGAACTTTAATTACTAGAGATGATGTAGTATAAATAAACTGAAGAGAAAGTTATTGTATCAATCAATTCTTGGGAATGCGTGTACAGATTTCAGTTTCTTGATGTCTGGGGAACATAACCATAATAAATAACTAGGATAACATGCATTATACATACAAGGGCGTCATTTTCTGATACAAGGTTCGATATGTGGCCAGAAGCCATCACCCAGATAAGAATGACACGGCGTTGTGCGCTCTCAACCAGTAAATCCTAAAGTTATACCCTCCTTTTGAGGGCAACCTCCATTCAAATCCTTTAACATTCATGTCCCAGTTATGACATGCATAATTAATTGCAGCGGGTCCTAGTATTTCCCAAGGATTTAGTTGTTAAAACAATGATGGCTATTGTTACTGCGTCATTATCATTTTTACAATTTCTGAAGTAGCTAGAAAATATTAAGATACAAGAACTAAAAAACTAAAACTAAACTAGACTTTTCTTGAAACACATTTTCTGGGAAGTTGCAAAACCCAAGACGATGATCTCTCTGTTCTTCTTTTACCTATCTAGGCCTCTCTTTTTTTGAACGCATTTTCACCTTTGCAATTCAGGCTTCAGATCTTCTGTGCCACTTGTCCTGTGCCTTCTGTGCCACAAATCATTAGGCACAGGACAAGTGGCACAGGAGTTCTGCTCCCCGCAATCCAAGGCTCTAAGCTCCCTTGAAAAAAACTCCACAAAGCCAATTAGACTGACTTTTTTAAAGTTTCTATTCTTTTTTTTAACAAGGGAAAAAAATAAGATTAACTCAAAGCTTTGGAATACAACGCTCCTTGCGCATCTCTGCGGAGAAGCTCCTGGACTCCCAATGGAGGTTCCCGTAGGATATGCAGACCCGGACGTAATATGACTGCAAGATTGGCTAAGTTGTCGACGCACTGGTTCCCTTCCCAGAAGACATGCTGAAGTTGAACCTCCCAAGCCCGGCATAAGAGCCCTTGGATTCCTATCATGAAAAAAGTATCTTCAGTTAGCACTGTGTGTGAGGCAGAGAGAATATTAATGACCTCTAGTGAGTCCACTTCAACCACAATCAGTCGATAACCCAGATTCGAGGCCAACGTAAGTCTTGAGAAAATACCCCAAAGCTCCGCAGATAAGGGCAAACCCCTTTCGAGGTTTTGTTGGAACCTCCCACACCAGTTCCCATAACAATCTCTAATTAAACCTCCAGTGGATATCTTTGTGGACCCTTGCTTTACTGCTCCGTCAGAATTGACTTTAACCCAGCCCTCTAAAGATTTAGTCCAGCCCACGAAGGTACCCACGGGTATGCCCTGTGCCGAAAACACGCAATTTTCCATCGCTCTTGCTCTTGCAATCCAACCAACGTAATCCATTATGATTCTGGTCCCATCTTCCGGTCATTCAAATCCAGGCTCAAAAAGGTTGTTTTTCTGTCACTTCCATAGGAACCAACAAGCAACACCATGGATTGTGGCCCACGCTTCCTGCTGCACCGGAGACTGCTTCGTGAGGTTAGACTGTAGCCACGTCTCCTCATTTTGTTGGAAAAAACCCGTATCTACCATCTCCCGCGGAAATTTATACCAGATAGCTTTCACTCTCGGGTAATCCCGCACCACATGAACAGTTGTCTCTTCCTACCCACAAAATTGACATCTGCTATCCATGGCAATATGTCGGGCCACTCGCTGTTAATTAGTCAGAAGTTTTTGTTTAGATACTAGCCAGAGGAACAACCTAATTCGCTGCGGGCCGACCCATTTCCATATAACCTCCCACAGCTTGTTACTGATGTCTATGGGGCGCACTTCAATTAATTCATAAGCAGACGCTACTGTGAACCCCCCATGGTTGGTTGGTTCCCACACCAACCGGTCCTCCCCTATATCTTCACCTATAGGGCATAAATTCGCAAGTTCCAAACAAACTGTAGGCGGAAGGTACTGTTGAAACTCATGCCAAAGCCAACTGCCCCTTTCAGTCATAAGGTCCACGACCGTAGCGTAGCGTAGACTGTAAGGGACTTGAGAGGTTGCCGCATGTATAAGTGGTCCCCATCCGTCCACCCAGTTGTCCAGTCAAAATAAAATGCGCCTCCTGTTGCCTAGGTTCCATTTTATACCTTGCCAAACAAATTGCCAGGATGTCGAAATTCCTTTCCAGATAATCGAGGCCCCTGACCTAGAGATCGTGTGGGGTATATGAGTAGCGTCTAGTCTATATTTGGCTCGTAGAATCTGGACCCAAAGCGCGGTAGGTTTAGTGAGCAGGTCCCAACCTAATTTAGCTAGCAGTGCATCATTGTTAGACCTAATGCGTTTAATTCCTAGACCCCCTGCGGCTTTAGGCTTACACTCTGACTCCCAGTTGACGAGATGCATTTTACGGTGTTCATTCGTCGAATCCCATATAAAATCTCTCATGATGTTTTCTAGGTCGTCGCAGAATTGGTGCGGGAGCCGAACCATTTGCATCGTGAAAATTGGCAACGAAGAAATGACTATCTGGGTTAGGGTAACCCTACCCGCTAAAGACAATATCCTGGCGCGCCAGCCTGTAAGTTTCTTCTGGGCATTATCAAGGATGTGTTGATAAGTATTCTGGGTCGTCCACTCTTGGATCAAGGAAACCCTTAAATACCTGCCAAGATTATTCGTACAGGTAACCTGTAGTCCGTGGCTGAGACGTCTCACAATTTCTCTAGGAAAGTTCTTAGAAAAAAAGATCTGAGTTTTAGCTGAACTTACTTTCTATCCGGAAGCTAAGCAGAAGGTCTCCAAGGTTCTAGCTATTACCTGCGTCTGCATAACCTCCGCTTCCATAAAGAGCACTAGGTCATCTGCAATGAATAGGTGGGAGATGGGAGGTCTCGTTCAACTCAGCTTTATCGGTTTCCAAACCCCGCATCCCACCTCCTTCGAAATGAGATGTCCTAATCTCTTCATACATAGAACAAAAAGGTAAGGCGAGAGGGGGTCTCTTTGCCTGATACCTCTCGAAGGCCTGAAAGTCTCAGAGACAGTACCTTTCCAGGAAACTTGCATAGAAACAGTCGTAACACACTTCATAATGACCTAGATTAAATAATCTAGGAGTCCAATATCCATCAGAGTATCCTGAATAAACTCCCAACGAAGCCGATCATAGGCTTTCTCCAGGTCCACTTTCATGGCCAGGTACCCTATCTTACTTGTCTTCCTCCGCATCGAGTGGATAACCTCCTAGGCGATAATAATATTATCTGTGATATGCTTGCCCGGAATGAAGCTGCATTGATTCTCCGCCGCTAGGTGGTCCATTTGCACTTTCAACCGATTCACTATGACTTTAGAGATGACCTTATAGAGCACGTTACACAGGCTAATCGGTCGAAATTGAGAAATCTGTTTCGGAGATGGGATCTTAGGAATTATGACCAGAATGGTTTGATTTAAATCTTATTCCCATCGTTCCGTGCGGAAAACTTTCTGAATAAAAGCCACCATTGACGACCTTACCTTCCCTTATTGGTTTTGGAAAAATACCGCATTGAACCCATCAACTCCCGGTCTTTGTTGAGATTCATATCAAAAATCGCACTCCTGATTTCATTCTCCTAGACTGGAAGAGCTAGCTCCTGGACCTTTGCATTCGGAAGGGCGGGAAGGCTCCTGAAATCGGAAACTGTGAGGTAGTCCCTTCTTCAAGGTTATAAAGTTGGGCAAAATA
This sequence comes from Erythroxylum squamatum, assembly GCA_025629845.1. Taxonomy (NCBI): domain Eukaryota; kingdom Viridiplantae; phylum Streptophyta; class Magnoliopsida; order Malpighiales; family Erythroxylaceae; genus Erythroxylum; species Erythroxylum squamatum. The sequence continues at coordinate 11,994,556 of JAOTBA010000006.1, read as the reverse complement.
GTTCTTGGCTAGGAGGCGTAGTTGTTCGGGATTTGAAACAACGTTCCCAGTAGAGTCAATGAGACTCTCAATCCGCAACTTCTTCCTTTTAAAAAGGGTGATCGTATGATAATACTTTGTATTATGATCGACCTTGATAGCCATTCACACCGGGCTTTTTGATGCCAAAACAACTCCTCCTTGCACAGGACTTGTAACAACTCTCCTCTTAGTTTGTCCTCTAGAGCTAGTAGTGAATCCTTAGTTTCAACCATCATGGCTTGCTGAATTTCTTCCAGTTGGGCTAGTAGCTTTTTTTTGGTGGAATATATTGCCAAACACGTGCGTGTTCCATCTCATAAGGTGGTTTGAGAACTGGGATAAAGATTGACTCATCGTCTCCTCAGCTAGGAGCCAATACTCATCGACCACCTCATTAAATCCTGAATGAGTGATCCAAGCATTTTGGAATCGAAAAGGCGGTGCTCCGGTTAACCGCTGCTGGGGCCTGAATAAATGAAGAAGCATAGGCCTGTGGTCGGAACCGAGAAAGGGTAGATGTTGGTTCACTGTATGGGGGAACTTCTGCATCCAAATTGACGAACCAAACACCCTATCTAGGCAAGCTTGAACCGTTCCTCTCCGCTAAGTAAATTTTGAGCCAATAAAGCCCAAATTGTGAAGGCCACACCGATGCACCCAATCCTTAAATCTTCTACCACCACTTGTGTAGAGGTAGTTCCTCCCCTTTTATCCGATATCTCCAATTTAGCATTGAAATCTCCTCCCATAATCCAGGGCCTTGTAGTAGAGCAACTGATCCATGATAACACGAGCCAGAGCGTGGACTGCGATGACACTTACGGATTGGCGTACACTACGGTAAGATCGAAAGAGATTAACTCATACGTGACGGTTGTATGAATAAGTTGTCGATGTGCTATGATGACTGATATATCAAAATCCTCCTTCCAAAGGAGCCAAATACCGCCCGAAAAACCTTCTGCTTCTACTTTAAAGGAAAAATCAAACCCTAAGGAAATAATTTCTTCATTGGCCCAAGAGCCACTTATTCGGGGTTCCATCAATGCCAGAATGCCCAGTTTGTAATTACGAATGTAATTACACAGTAGGGTCTGAAAATCTGACCCTCCTGCCCCTTGGCAATTCCATACCAAGATCGATATAAAAGTATACTGAGGGAGGAAGCGTTACCTTACATCGGAGCAACAAAAGTGCTTCCGACGTGTTTCTCCCTTTGGTCCACTTCCAGAGTTTGCGGTAGCATTTCCACAGTCGGGCTTAGTTCAGGCATGTCCGCTTGTCCATCTGAGGCCATCGCTAAATCTGGAGGTTCTGAGGGTGGGATTTCAGGTATGTCTTCTCCGAGACTGCACTCTTTCCTAGGTTCCTCAACTCCCTCCATACTTTGAGGCCTCTCCTTTGGCCCCGGTGCCTAGTCCGCAATGATCTGGCTATCACAGACCATTTCAGAGTGAGACGTGATTTCGATCGCTAAGTTCCTATCCGTGACCGTGGGTTTTAGCTGGATTGTGGATGTCATGTCCGAGTCCTTTTCCTGACTCCTTTCCCCCCGATTCTTTTGGTTATCGATAACAACTTTTCCTTTAGAGCCCTGCGTGATCCTTCTTGAGTGTGCAGTAGTCCTTGACACCCCTGCTTGAGGCTGGGGCGTTCCAGTTCCAACAAAATTGGACAGGTTAAACCTTTGGCCAAAGTCAGCAAAGGTCACGTTATTGGACTAGTTGTCTCTTCCTCTACAGTCTCGTGTTGTACTAATACTGCAAACCTTGAGCCGCCCTTTGAAGCCTCTCCATGCGGTCTGCTTCCTCCTGCTGTCCCTGTCCTATCAATCCTGGTCTATTTTTTTTCTTGGCACGTTGGTCCACAGTCCATAGCCGTTACCCGTCCCATCGACCGTCCTCCCCGCAGGTGCCTCAGACATCCTCCTTTGCTCCGTCTCGCCTTCTCCATTACTATTTGTCGAAGGCTGAATTACACTAGTCTCGTTGTTCTTCCTTGAGCAAGCGCTAGGTGAATGCCCTACGATGCCGCATGTGAAGCAAACTTGGGGAAGGCCTTCATATGTTATCATCAACGTTTCACCATCAAGATCTACACTGGATTTCAGGGAAGCGCTCAAGTCGATGTCTACCGCAATTCGCACAAACCGCCCTCGTTGAGCTTGTAAGGTGGCGTCATCTATCCTCACCGTGCTACCCACGAGATTCCCCAGTGCAGTGAGTATCTTCGGGTGGTAGCGAGCTATCGGCAGGTTAGGGATCCTTATCCATACAACTGCTCGCATGATCTGGGCTTGGGAGGGGCGAAAGGAGGGGAGCCAGCGCTGGACGCTGATCACCTGTCCGAATATCACCCATGGCCCATTGGTGAGCACGTTCAGATAATCTCCTTCCTCCCTGAATTTAGTCAGAAAAAAATCGTGGTCCATGTCCACGATTTTCATCGGGCCTCGCAGGTTCCCGAGGCTCCTTAGTTGGTTGTTAACACTCAGTATCCCACTCTCCTACCTAGGATCTTCACCACTACCGCAAGCTCCCACTGCTGGTCCAGCTTCGATTTCAGATTCTGGGATAGTATGATGTATCCCCTGAGCTCCCTGACGATGGGCGTGATGTCGCCCTCTTCCACCTTTAATGGAACGTCCTCCGGCCAGCTTGACGTCGCTTCGACGTTCACCGCTGCATCCCCTGTTACTACCTTGATGTAGGACGCCTTGGGTTGAGGGGGGGGGTTGTCATCCCTCTTGCGAGTCCGTCCTTTCTTGGCTAGGTGACCCTCGGGATCGAGGGATTCCATACTCCGGCGAGGCTCTCAGGCCAGACGCACTTAATAACGCACGATGGATAATGTCTTCCTCGACAAAAGGCTGCGTCAACTTTTCTCTCGCTAGAATTTTCTCTCACTAAAACTTTGAAGTATTAGATTGCGACCAAGTTTCTATTCTTTTGATCTTGATGCAGGCGCATCAGAATATTATTTAGCGTGTATTGAATCTAAGATAATACCTTCTATGGCATGTAGGATCGACATGGATACCCTTGCAAACTAAAATTTGATTGATATTTCAGTCGCAAGATTTGATTTTATGCATGGAGTGATAAATACAAAACCTTTTTGTACTATTTTTTGAAAGTTATTATCATCCAAAATTTTATAAAATAATTAACACATAAATAATAATATTGCATGAATCTTAATTTATAATTTAGTTTGAAGTTTATCATTTTTGTGTCATTTCTTTTAAACTGTTTCTGAAATTAACTCATTTTAATTAATGTAATTATACAAATATCAAATCTCTAATAATATTCACAGAACAAATTAAGAAAATTCTACAAATATCATAGAGAGAAGTAAGAAAAAAGTGACAACTCCTTTAGAGCCTAAACTTATTTATAATATGTTTTAGATATTTTAATAATTTAATTAAGATAAAATTATTTTTTAATTAAAGTTATAATTAATTATTAATTATGTTCAAATAAAATCTAATATCTCATATTTAATCATAAAGTTTCTCAAACTTTACAATCAATTCCAACTTGATTAAAGTAACTTTTCTCTCTTCAACTCATTCTTTATGTGTGATTCATTAAGTTTCCAAATATGTTAATAATAGATATAAATTATAATCTTAAATAATATTTAGGATTAGATAAATTAAACTTCTTTAATTTATCTTTTTAATTAAATAATTTATATCCATATATCAATATTGACAGCTAGCAACATATCATGACTACCTAAACATTTAGGAATAATAAAAATAGTTTTGACCAACCCTTCTGTGTATTATTTTTTTCTTCATATAATTCAATTCTTTTATCATACAATATTCCGATTTGACATATAGTATGAAATTAATGTTTACGATATTTAAGTCCAATCATGTTAGTTTTTCATCATTAGCAATTAATTATATTAATGACATTTGTAAACTATTTTTAAACTGTCATTTCACATTGATCAAAGATTTTTTGAATCAATACTAATCGAGAATAAAAGAATATTCTCCTTAATCACTTTAGGATGATGAATTTTATGCTGATTACTCAATTACTTACATATAGTTTATATTATATCCGGTGATTATTGACCGAGCTACCCTTGACTAGAATATGTTATAAGTAGTATGAAAATATAGCAATCTTTATATGAGATAATTTTAAAGATCTCAAGTCAAATGGTCACTTATGCAATCGTCACAATAAATTTTTTTACAGACATACAAGTAATATTTCAAATGGAGTTATCATAAAGGGATCGGTTTAGCGAATTTGTTTTATACTCCCTCCGATTCATAATAAGTGTCGTTTTAGAGGAATGCACACTTATTAAGAAAGTTAATGAAATATCTTATATACCCTTATTAATTACATGTTAAAGTGCCTTGAAAATATAATCTGTGTAATCTGTGTAATTAAGATGTGAGAGAAATTAAAGGTTAATTTTGGAAGTAAAATTATAAACATGCATACAAAGTCAAGAATGACACTTATTTTGAATAATTAAAATATATCTAAAACGACACTTATTATGAATCGGAGGGAGTAATAAACATTCATACGTTTGTTTTAGTATTTCTATACTTTAATCTATGAGATTGATTACTTCCTTTATAAGGAAAAATATAACGTATGCTAGTGTTTTTATAATAGATTAATGTCCAATTTCAATAAAATAATGACTAAGAAATGTTTAGAAATAATACATAAATGAAACCTAAATTTTATAATTATAATTTTTTTATAATTTTATTTGCAATATATATTTATAAACTTTATTATATATATCTAATGTATATAAGATAAAAAATACTTTTAAATAGTTATGTAACTTCAATCAATCGATTAAGTTTAAGACAAACTTATAGTTTCCCCGATAAATTTGCGGGTAGGGAACTTGCTAGTGTTGTTTTCTAATTTCTTAAGCCATTTAGCTTTCTTCTATTCTCGTCAAAGCTGCAAATTTTCAATAATGAAAATTGGAAACCAAACAGAGTTCGTAATAAATAAATTAAACCAGCAAGAAATTATGGAACATGTTATTTTGAGGGAAACCAATAAGCTCCGAAACCAGAGCTAAAGCAATTGCCAACTTTATCAATTTGAGCCAAGCTTCCCCTTGAAAAGTTGCCTTCGGGCTGGACGAACCCACCGTCTTCCTTTTAGTAAAGCGTGTCTGGCCTGACTTCCTCCTCTTCAATTTTGCTATCGTCTCTTAAAATTTACAACGGGCCTACGGGTTCACACGAGAAGGAAAGCTAGACCACATATAAGCTCAAGTGAGGTTCTATCTTAAAACTAATTGGTAATAGGTAGAGTAGCCCACTAAACTTATATGTTGGTCTTCTTTCCTCTCTTTTTTCAATGTGGGACAAACTCCTACTCTTATATTTCAACACACCCCCTTCACGTCTGGGTCTAACACGTGACATAATCTATCATTCGAAGGTGTTAACGACTAACATAAGAGCAACCTGCTCTCTGATACCATGTTAGAATTTACAATGAGCCTACGGGCCCACACGAAAAGCAAAGCTAGACCACATACAAGCCTAAGTGAGGTTTCATCCTAAAATCAATCGGTAATAGGTGGAGTAGCCTACTAGACTTATATGTTGGTCTTTTTTCCTCTCTTTTTTTAATGTGAGACAAACTCTCACTCTTATATTTCAGCACTATCGACTACTATCAGGTTAATTCTCTGAAAGCGACAGAACTAAGATTTAGAAAAGGATTGTCTTTTGTTGTATAACTCAATATGATCCTTCTACATCCAAGAAAGAAAAAAAAAAGGTTTGTTTCACTTAAACTGAGAATTAAAACACCGTTTATTAACTGTAAGTTGGAACCTTTTAAGTCTAACTGGTAATTATAGTTAACAGAAAGTTACTTTAAAGAAGGTTAAAAAAAAGAAGAAGGTAGTTTCTGAAAGCGCCTTTGCTTTGGCTAACAGTCACAAAAGCCAAGAAAACACTTGTCCTAACAATTCTGAGAAGGAGAAACTATTGAAAGCAACATGATGATGAAAATGAGATTGATACAGTCGTGGCTTCGATGGGACCTCACTTTCCGTAATATGCAGTTCTGGACAGAACATACAAGAAGACGCTTCTTAGCTCAGAGGTCGCGTCCCTAACCATAACCAAAGACCACTATATTACATCACATTTATTTTTTAAAACAGAAAAAAGTTTTGCAGATGTATCTTCATTCTGTCATGGACTTCTTCCGTTGTCCTCGGTTGGAAATTCCCATAATAAGCATATACAAAAACTTGCATAACTTAAACGAAACACCAAAAAAGTAGGCATATTTCAACAGCGTGTAGCAATAGCTACCTTCCACCTAAATGCTTTTTTACAAGTAAAAGTTGGTTTCTGCTTGTTTTTGTTGGTTTCAATTGATATTTCTTCTTTGACTAAACACACTGTACACTGAGGAACAAAACAAAGAAGCGAAGGAAACAGGCTGGCGTACTGCATTGATCACGTAATGGGCTGTTCGCATTTCACGTAGAAAATTGCGGAATCAGGGCTACAAGTCACAAAGCATGTCACGAGCCTCTGACTAGCATTTTCTTTTGTAATGCTGTGGAGGGTCAGGCCTCACCATCACGCAGACGGTGATTAATTTGTCCAGGCAAGATTCAAGGTTCCGTAGTTCTTCTCCAACCAATTATGCCTTCCATTAGCTATGGGTTGAGTACATGTTTGCCGATGTTAGTCCAGCAAGGTCCTGAGAGATGCAATTGCATTAAATCGAAAACTTTACACCGAATCTCTCTTCAACGTTTTCTTGAACTTTGTCCTTTTCACTTCAAAAGCATTAAAATCCCATCGCACATAATTTTATATAGTACAACCTGTAGTGCATCGTCTGGTACTATACCTCGAAAACATAGAAACCAAAAACATGGAATTTTGAAAGATTGGAGAATGGAAGCTTCATACGTTTTATTTCTGCAATGTTAAAAATGGATTTCTTTTTTAATTTGCAAGGAAACTCTTGTATGCCAATTTTTTTAATTAAAAAAAGACAGCCACAGGAAAACATTTTCATGCATATGAATTTAGTTACTTTTTTTTTAATATGAAAAAGAGTGTTAACTTAATAACGAAATAAAAGTGTTTTGTCGACTCAACACTCATTAATAGTGCAATGATGGTATAGAGAACAACGAGTACCTAAAATCCAAAGAACAATTATTGAAGTTCCTGTTCGCAAGTCAAAACAAAATTAGAGATGATCAGCAAATACTTAAATGTATAAGCTGGCAGTATACGTAACGCAGGAGTTTCTCAAATTCAAATATGCGTGAGTATATCTCAAGGGGTGTGGCTGAGTGGAAGGGACTCATCCATCTTTAACTAAAGGTCAGGGGTTCGATCCTTGGCTTTGGGTATGGAGCAGCCTTAAATTCTTGGGCCAACTGTCCCATCCTATGAGGTGCCTACAAACTAACGAAAGGATTAATCACTGAATCCGCCGGTAGATACCCTGATCTAAGACCAAAAAAAAAAATGCGTGAGTATGCCATCGTTCCTGTCCCTAAAAGAGAAACAATATTAATATAGTTGGTTTGCCAGCTCAAGAATTTTTATATTTCCGAGTTCTCATTGCCTTGTGGTTGTGGTAGAGCCTGTGGGCGTATATCCAACTATAGTAAGCATGTGTTTATTAAAATTAGTTAACATGCGTGCAGGTCACTGAAGAGTCTAGATCTTCTGTTTAATATTATGATGTCTTATTGTGTTCAATAAATCTCAGCCATTTATTTATGTGAGTCCCGCATGAGTTCCACGTGGGTCTCGTAAAATAAATGGCTGAGATTTCATGAGACAGAATAAGACAGAGTAATATTGGACAGAAAATCTGGACTCGTCACTGAACGTCCAAAAGGCAAAAGAAGAAACCAGAATGTAAAAGAGAACTTAAGGAAACTGCCGTGGGATTTTAAAAAATAAAAAATGTGGCTTTAAAATAATTGTTTAAAAATATTTTTATTATGATGTTATTTAATTTCATAAATGACGAGTGTCCATCAAACCTAAGTAATCTAAAAGTATATATTATTCTTTCAAGTCCATTTGAATAAATAAAATCCCGGCTTGTTTGGCACACTAGAATAGAATGGCTATTCTTAATATATTCCTAACTTATTTCTAAACCTGTGTTTGGTTAAAAAGAGGGCTAGGAATAACTAATCTCGGGTAAAAGCTATAATCTCACCCCAACCTATCTTTAACTAATCAATGAATAGTTAAACCAATCTTATTATTATTATTATTTAATAATAACAATAATAAGGTTAATAATAATAATAATAGTAATAATAAATATAATAATAATAATAATAAGGTTAATAATAATAATAATAATAATAATAATAATAATAATAATAATAATAATAAACCCTAAATAAATAAATAAATAATAAAAGGTTAATAATAATAATAATAACAATAATAATAGTAATAGTAATAATAATAAATGTAATAATAATAAGGTTAATAATAATAACAATAATAATAATGATAATAATAAACCCTAAATAAATAAATAAATAATAAAAGGTTAATAATAATAATAATAATAACAATAATAGTAGTAGCAGTAGTAGTAGTAATAATAATAATAACAATAACAATAATAATAATAATAATAATAAGGTTAATGATGATGACGATGATGATAATAAGAATAATAATAATAATAATAATGGTAAAAATAACAATAATAACAATAATAATAATAATAATAAAGATATTTTGGTCTTTTTGTTACTTATTCCTTTCTTATTTTAAGTTTATATTTTCAAACCAAACACTAGAATAGAAATTCTTTATCTATTCCATTCCTTAAACCAAACAAAGTAATACTCATTCTTTTCTATTCTTAGGAATAACTATTCTATTCCCTGTCTATTCTATTCCAGTGTACCAAACAGACCGTAAATGGTTTAGAAATTGGTTTTGATTTCAATGCTTCTCAAATTAATAATTATGGTTTTGGTCTTTTACTTTGAATTGAACATCATGAAGAAAAAAAAATAAAAAATCAATGTAATATACAATGATAATGCATTGTCACTTCTTGTCTGTGTACATGCAATGAGTCGACGCCATTACCTACGATAGTGCTTCTTTTGCTTAACGTGATCAATTTAATGTGAGATATTGCAGTGGTAAGTAAGATTTTAGAAATTAGTCGAATGAATCTACACAGGAAAAACTATATGAATTTGATGGTCAAATGTAGATAATTTTTTTTCAATATAATACTGAAATAAACTCCAGTGCTGCACCCAAAATGGAATTGCGGCTACAACTCTCTACCATCCTGAGCCGTCTTTTAGTCAAAGCCATTCCAACAGGACAAGGGTTGGTAATCATCTACTTGTTCGATTACTTAAACGACGCATTTTGATCCTTGTCTTAGGTTTAAGCCTTACCACTATGATAAATTTTACGTTCGAATAACTTTATTTAAGGAAGCTATGTAAACAGTTTAAATGTGAAACCGATACATGGAGATTAGACTTTCTTTCTACACTTGCCTTTTTTTAGTCCATGAAGAAGCAAATAATTTATTACTGTTTTGACTTGATCTCCGTGGCAAGGCATTACAAGGAAGCCGGAACACATTGCGTAATGTCACTAGGGGACACGAAGAAAATGGCTTGAAAAATGCATGCCCGACTAAAAGGCTGTCAATTTCTTAAAACCCACAAAGCATATAAAACGGGACGTGAGGCAAAAGATACCATTTCATTAGCAAATGACAATTTGGATTACCCGTTACTCTAATTGCAAGATAGGTTTTTTTAATCGATAGCTGTCCCAATGCCTATGCCAAAACTGAAATTGGGAATGACCAACCAAAGTCAACTACGCTAGTATAATTAAAGAGATAATTAACGATTCATTATATGCAAGCAAAATAAATATAAAGATATCAAATTTTCCCATGTAAAATTTGACTTTTGTAAAATCTTTAATTTTTATACATAATCTAGATATTAGTAAAAACTAGAAGGAGATTCTCTTGTGGCATACAAAATGAAAAATCAATTTTAATAATATTTTAATTCAATAAATTTATAATTATCTTAAATACATTTTAAAATTTTTTTCATTGAGATTTATACAATTAAAAACATTTTCCCTCCCATATTCTACACATAAATTTGTTGAAAACATATTCTTAAACTTCAAATCAAGCTCAAATTTGTTTAACATAAACATAATATTCACTAAGTTGAGATCAAATAATGTTGTCTTAGTAAATTAGAATACCCTCTCATCATGTAATAATTTCAATTCATTTTTGTTTTCGGCAAGTGTGCGGTTGTGACAACACGATAATAGGAAAGGGTAGTGTTTTTTTTTTTTTTTGTTTCCTGCGAAATATCTTGGAAGGGTCCTAATTATGAGAAGACACCTTTAATTCATCTATAATTAAACTAATCCTTGCTTGAATTGGGTAGGTCCTTTGCGGGAGACAAAACTCTAGCTCCAATTTTTAAACGACTGTATACATAAGAACGGTTCAAACGTACAACCCCACTTAAATCAGAAAAGCTCTTTATTAACTCATCTGCGCCCTAAAATTAGGGGTGGTGTTTGTGCTGGATTACAAGGGATGACTCAATGACAGTGATAACCAAGCAGTAGAGTTTACGTGATGGTTACTAGTGCCCCCTCTAATTTTCTCAAGTTACTGCTCAATGATGGGTAGAAAACAGCTTATAATTAAGATTCAGCTAATCGATATATTTGACAGCCCAATTCCAGGTATTTTAAATTCCTTATTTTCAACACCAGTCTTCACAAAGTGTATTCCGGGATATGTCAGTTAGTACGCACGGTAACCTTGAGTTAACCAAAGCAATTGGATAAGGACAAAGCCGAAAGCTCACTCTCAAAGCGGTTACATTTCTATATAAACATGTTGCTACATGCTGCTTGCTCTTCTCATCCAGACCTGTAGCCCAAGCATTCTTTTAAAATAGTCTGTTGCGCTTTTCAAGAATTTGCACAAGATAAAATGAATATTCTGCATTTCTTGTTTGGTGTTTTCGGTAGGTTTACAAGTTCCTGCAATTGGGTTTCTTCTTCTTCTTTATTTTCAGGTTCTGTTCTCTTGAATTTGCGGTTTGTTGATTTTTCTGCTTCTCTCTGTAACAGGAAATGCCACTGCTTTGTTCCTCTTCTTGTCTCCAACGTATGTGCAGAAATCGCTCTTTCTTTCTCTCTCTGTTTGTTTGTGTCAAAACTCATAGGCACCTATAGATTCCAGGAAAAAGCGCCATGCAAAGATTAGCCAGACCTCTTTAAGCGTCAATCAACATTATTTCACATAGAAGAAGCAGTTTTATCTTCTTTAGTATTTTGAGGATTAAAAATATTCCTCTTTTTTTTCTCAACATTTTTAACTAACCAATTTTACTTCGCTTTCTGCGAATTTTGGGGGATTGGTTTTCCAGAGTTTTATGTGTAACGAAAAATACTAACAAAAGTAACATACAAGTTATGGATTTTTAAATTGGTTTTGCAGGATAACATTCAAGAGGATCATAAGAGGCAAATCGACAGAGCAGTTCTCTGGCATTCCCTATGTCATGACCATGTTGAATTGCCTTCTATCTGCTTGGTGAGTTGAGCTTTCTTGGTTGTTTAATTAATTTCTTCCATCCATCTTCTTCTTCTCTTTCCACTACATATCTATGTTACTGGCTTCGGTTCTTCTCTTTTAAATATATTTTCTGAAAGCAGTTCGTTTGACCTAATTACTGACATTAGTTTGTTTTCAATTATCAGCAACATTTAGTTGAAGAAGAAGGAATTATTACTCATTAACTCCTGCTCATCTAGTTCTCTCATTGAAACCAAAAACAATCCTAGTCTTTGTCTCTATGCACATGCATGAATCATATGAATCCAAGAGGGACGTTTGATCATCGGGCTCGGGGATGATTAAGTTGTGTTATTAAACTGTTTTTTGACAGGTATGGTCTACCATTTGTGTCCAAAGACAACTTGTTAGTGTCAACAATTAATGGCACAGGAGCGCTAATTGAGAGCATTTACGTGGTCATATTCATCATCTATGCTCCCAAAAAGGAAAAGGCTAAAATTGGTGGACTCCTCTCTCTTGTTCTTTCGGTTTTCGCGGCAATTGCTTTGGTGTCAGTCCTTGCTCTTCATGGCCACGCCAGGAAATACTTCTGCGGGTTGGCTGCTACCATTTTTTCCATCATCATGTATGCCTCTCCTCTGTCTATCATGGTAAGTTACCCTTTTGGTTTTATTGATATGGTAATCTCAACCATATTTTTATCAGAAACTTTGATATATTAGGCAGTACTGTAAGATGCAAAATTTCTTTAGCCAAAATGCCTCAATTTTTGTTATTCAACAGTGGCATGCAGTTTGGAACTAAAAAGGATGTTATCAAAATCTAAACATGAGATATTTGAAACTCACAGTAGATTATCTAAAGCTAACGGTAGAAATTGGAAATTAGTAGATATCTCAATGAACTGATAGTAAAGACTTACAATGAATGAAGTAAATAGTCCACAGTCAGAAAAGATAGACTCCAATACAAGATGGGTTGAAACATTTTTATGAAATTCTGACTTGACTCAATAATCTATAATATAAACTCCTAGTTAAATCGTCTTGGTTGCATATCTTACAGAGGTTGGTGATTAAGACCAAGAGTGTGGAGTACATGCCATTCTTCTTGTCGCTGTTCGTCTTCTTGTGTGGCACATCTTGGTTCGTCTTTGGCCTGCTTGGGCATGACCCATTTGTCGCTGTAAGTTCCCCTTCATGTCCGCTCTTAACTTGTTTTTTTTTTCACCTTGGAACGCGTACGTTAAACAATCTGCATTTTTAGGCAGTAAAATTAAAAGAAACCAACAATTTGGTATTCTTGTGTGATGAAGGAAATTTCTGTGGGTTGGTTACAGGTTCCCAATGGCTTTGGTTGCGGCCTAGGAGCAATGCAATTAATACTCTACTTTATTTACCGGAAGAACAAGGATGAGGCCAAAATATCCACTGCAGATCAGTCGTCATTAGAGATGGGCTCTACAATTGCCCTCCAGGACAAGCAATCTGCTGCCAACGGATCGCGCTATGAACAAGTGTAGACAAATACAATCCTTGCGATGGCAAGGCCAAAACCCTCCTCTCAGTACATTCATCATCCTGAACAAGCTCTCTGAATTTTCACCTTCTCGAGACTTTTCGTTTCAAAAGGTTAGGATCTTTAAATGCTTCAGTTGTACTTTTCGTCAGTACTGCCAAGTTTGATGACGAGAATTCGTAAAACAAAACAACAAAAAGATTAAAAAAAAGGATAGCAGATTGTACTTCGGTGTATCTTGGCAGTCCGTTCATTAATAAGTGGCTGGAGTGGAAAGCATTTTAATTACTTGTCATTTCTGTATTCATTATTTCCGCGGAACTGTCCGAAAATTTTCATTCCGAGTGCCCGTCAAAGTTCTGAATACCGTACCGGACTTGGTACCGAATTGGGCTCTGGAACGGAACTGTACCGGTACCGGTACCCGTTTCGGGATATTTTTTAAATTTATAAAATAGTCCCTAAACTTTTTAAAATTGCAAAATAGTCCATATTGATATATTATACAGCTGTACTGTATACTTTACTAGTTTACTGTTTACATCAACC
>JAOTBA010000006.1:11942776-11959545 GCA_025629845.1 Erythroxylum squamatum | reverse complement strand
CTTCGTTATAAACCTGTTCCCACGGAGCTTTAAGCTCACCCCCCTTTTTCCTTCCCACCTTCAGGTTTTTGAGCAAGGGATGGAGTGAAAGCGAGTCAAGGCATCACTCCCATTTGCTGATGTGGTATTTTGAGTTAGTTTTGGATAATGTTGAGGATTAGTCGCATTTCAAGGATTATTAGTTCACGTAACTTTTGTATTTGAGATTTGAGGCATTGATGTATTGGGATTTGAAATGTTGCGTCAGTTTTGTAAAGAACGCTATTCTTTTGATGTTAATGAATTATGATTTATGTATGGATGATATTGAGAGGAATATGAATTTGTGTATGGATGAGGTTGAGATGTGTTAGTGGAAAAAAAACTGATGAGAAATCGTGTTAAGCAAGGAACCACGCTCAAGTATAACGGTATTCTGTCAAGAGGTTGGATTCCGGAAACGGGATCCAACATAGAACTTCTCAAAAAAGCCTCTCAAATGACTTTTTTGAGTAGATTTTTCAGATCAATTAATGAGCCTACTTTTTAGTCCCTTTTGCCCTTATGTTTTACACATAATTTTCACAATACCCACAAACTCATTTTCACGTTTATCGTGCAAACCTATCAATCGGTAAGTTACAGGATGCGAGGGGGTATGTAAAGCTGCATGCTTAATACTACATGCAATGCAAGTACAAAATATAGACCATTTTCAGATCATCAAATTACCACCTCCTTCAGAAAATTTGGTTACAAAAAACTATATGTTTTAGCTATTTAGCATAAATTGGTAATCTTCTTGTGTTATAATAAAATACATAATTTATTATGTATTTAACTATTTACTCAATTTGAATATTTATGTTGATATTTATATAATATTATTTGACTTTTTTATATGTTTTATTATTTATTTTTTATATTACTTTTACTTACGTTATCCATATAAAAGATTTGGTTTGAGATATTTTCATTTATGTTTCGTATGGTTTAAAATTATATAATAATTAATATATTTAGCTTTGCATATTGTTTAATATACTTTAAATAGTATTTACATGCATAAATACTTTTTATTACAAAATAAAATATAATTAAAATTAAACATATTTTATTTTTATGTTGTTAAACAATCTACTATATGAAACTTTTTCAAAAAAAACTCTTTTTTAAATAACAGCTAAACAGTTAACTGGTTTCTTAGAAAAGTTTTTCTCATAAAATATTTACAAAAAAAAAATTATTGACAAAAGTTCTATTAGTTTAAGTCTAACTAAATAGAGGTTGAGTTAAATAATAACAGTCCAGCTCAGTGGAAGCCAACCCAAAATAAAACCAAGAGCCCAAAACTCAAATGGGCAGAAACACCAAATAGTTCACGTGAAAGAAAATTAAAGGGAAGAGATCCTTATCGGGCCACTGAAATCTCTTAAAAAATGAAAGACAATCGGTACAGCTGAGAGATGCTATCCGTGGCCAGATTAAATCCAGAAATTTGTGGTTAGAGGAGATCTTCATTGGGCTATTTAAACTAAAAAGAGCAACAACAAAATTTAGTAAGCAATGTATGCAAAAGGCGCAGACGTTGAGAGTTCCCGAGTACCCTCACTGTTCGTGAAGAGCTATTAAGCAACGGGGTTAGCACAAGGAGGCGTGGGAGTGTTAGAAGAGCCACAAACCATTGTAATCGAGCTGGTTCGTGACCTGCAAGGAAGGATTTTGACGCTTATGGCATCGGGATATAGCAGCGTCCGAAATTAGCAAAGTCTAAGATGATTGAATGAGTCTCTGTCCCCTAAACCTCTTTGTTCTAGATTCCTATGCTTCAGCTACTTTAAAATGTTTAATTTCAGTTTGGGAATACAAGTTTGATTGTTTGAGACAATTCTTTCAATTATATCTTTCATTACCGAGTGAGTTTGGCATTCAGCAATGTATAAATTCCTTGATTCCTTATTTATGTCTTCATATGATTGGAGACATCCTTGCATATTTGAATGTGAGTCACCGTTGTCTTCGAGTCATTAGTCCATAATTGCTAGTGAATTGATGAAATTAGTAGCAACTAGCAACTATTTGGGATTTTGGTCAATCAAATGGCTAAGCCTAATTGGGGAATTGCCTGATCTGGAAATTATTTGTTCTTAGGATGAATGTCCAAGGGCTAATGATGTCTGTTAGTGAATAACGTGTTTATGAGTCTAGGATTGAGCTGGTTCGATTTTAGCTAGTAAAGGGAGATAGGTAGAAGATAAATGGTGAGTTTTGTACAATGAGCCTGATAATTAACTGGGATTGTCGAAATATATGAATAGAAATCAACACATTGCCTGTTCATTTTTAGATATTAGATTAGATTAGATTAGATATAGGTGTTGTTTACTTAATATCTAGATTAATTTAGTTCAATTTAAAGATCATCTTTACCCCTTATTGAATTGGAGTAACTCTCTTCCATGGTGGTTAGGTGAACTGTAGGTGCTGGATGAATGATAATCGATTTTGCATTCTTGACTTCCGATTTTGAGTTGAGTTTGAACCATTAGTCAACGAGTTACTTCATTTGTTTATGTAAACTTGTGGAGTAAATTTTCTTAGATAAAATAAAGTAAATCAGGGTAAAGTACCCAGAACCAAGTTGAAATTTGATTTCATGCACTGATCTAAGATTTTATTTGTTCTGTCAGCTCCGTATCTCCATTAAATACATTGCATTTACTTGTTAATCTTTGTTTAACTTCAATAATAGCATAGATTGATAATTAAGTAAAGTAACAAGGCATGAAATGAGCTTCACACCCAAAAATACAAACCAACATTTGATGGAAGATCTGAACTTCAATTGCCCAGGTTAAGTTTCTTAAGTAAATTAGATGTTTCTTAAGTAAATTAGATGTTTAAGTGCTCACAGAATCACCCGAAGTCAGTTTTATAAGCTAAAAAAATCTCTACACTCTAAGTTGAAGCTGTGTAGGACTATCACTGACTTTGCCTATGACATGATTTATCTTCAGGATTACTTACGCTGTGAACCATTTAATTATATTGGAATGAGTTTAGGAAGCAATTTAAAAGCTGAAATTCCTGCTTAATTTGACTATTGTAACTGCTGAGTTAAACCTAAAAGCTGCAATTTTCAACTTTCGTTGTTCGATGATTATTCTAAGTAGATGTGTAAGTTATAACCTAATTTACTAGCATTTGAATCATCAAACAATAAGTATGTGGCTGAATAAATGAGATCATGGTTTTTGGCCTAAATAAACTCTAGAATACGCAAGAGAGCTGAATTATGCATAATTGGTTGCTAGTTTTATATTGCAGGCCTTTTTTTTTTTTCCATTTGTTTGAGTTCTGATTTGCTCTGTCACTTGCTAACATCTACATGCATCTAAGTGAAGATTTAAACTTGAGTTTTATAGGTAATAAAGCTAGAGATGCACTTTTAAGGATGATTTCACATTTTGCTGCAAAACTCTTTTTCCAGGAAATTCAGATTTGTGAAAAGAATATATTTTGTTTTTATTAACTCATCTGAAATTGCAAAACAACTTAGGCTATGTCTAAATAGATGCGGGGAGGTGATTAGAAGGTAGTAATTCGGTTATTAGAGAGGAGTGAAACTAAAAATTGAGATTGAAATTCCAAACCTACACAAATTGACGTCGCCATGGAAATTCCAGCATTATATCTTGGAGAAAATAAATGTTGAAGTAAATAAATTTCCAGCACTTGCATATGAATTGTTAGATCCTACAAAATGGGTCATAAGCTGGTTTCTTAGTGCTTCAAGGTTATTTTCCAAGGCTAAAAAGACAGAACACAAAAATCTGAATTTGTCAGTGTATCCATCTACCTTCGTGTGCAATCAGGTTAAGTTTCTTTCTTAAATATGTTAGAATTGTTAGGTTTTCCACACATTAAGCATAAAGATCAATTAATGAATTAATTTGCAACAAAATGAAGTTCAAAATCTTGTTTTGTAAACTTGAATTTAAAACTAGATAGATCAATTATTTGTTCTTGATTGTTAAAAGGTTGCCCTAATTTAATATTACAATTTGAGTCTTGATAATTTATATAATGTTTTTAGTAAGAATATGCTACATTCGATTGAATTTCAGTTTATCACAAATAAACTTTTGTATTTAATGTAACTTTTCTTGTGGTATAAATCCTTATTTTTACTATACTAAATTTGGTTAATAACTTTACTACTTAAATAAGGTTTTAATTTGCATACATCAAACGAAATTTATCAATAATTTTATTAATTTTTTTAACAGGCATGGTTGACTTGGTTGAAACTTCATCTCAATCATTTTATATAAGGGTAAATACCTTGTTATGAATAACTTTGATTACTCAATTAGGTCATAATAACTTTGATTACTCAATTAGGTCATAATTTTAACTAACTACTACCACCTTTCATAACTTTAACCAATCAATTGGATGAAAGCCATTAGAGTAGAATTTATTTATGCTCACTATAGGATGAGATCCTCTTAAGAATAAATGATAGAAATATATAGATGGAGATCAATAGGGTTGTGCTAAATGAAAATATGTGCACAAAAAACTGGTGGTTCCTAACTGCTAATAGTAACTTCAACAATACATCGTGCAGAAAATTGTATCAGCAAAACCTCATATGTGTTTCATGGTATAAGTTGGTTTGGTGCAAATATAATCTTTCTAGAGCTACTACAACATTATGGAGAGCTGTAATTTATAGATTACCCACCACTGACAAATTAAGCAAGTTTAACTACTTGACAAACTGGTCTCTGCAGAAATCAATTGTAGAGCAACTCACATCTAATCTTCAAATGGAGCTAGAAGTATGGAAACTTGTTCTTCGTAAATGTGCCATCAACAATCCTCCAAAGCAATACGCGCATATTAAGAGAGATTTCAAATGGTGTTATTATATCAAATAGGCATTTTTTCTGCAACAAGGAAAGAAGCTATGAGCAATTCACTAAAGAGCTAGTAAATTCCATTAGACTTCACATAAACACCTTTTATGACAAGATATCTTTAGATTCAAACTGTGTTGACATATGGAGCAATTGTTAGTAGTGTGTTTGTAAAATTTTGGAATGCTTAAGTAGCTTGGAAGACTACTTTGTTTATAAAATCTCATCTTGAGAGTACTTGTAAAGTTAAAAAAAACAGGTAGCAACTTGAATATGCTTCCACGCCAAAATTAGATCTCTATTTGTTAATACGTCAATAAATAAGTTGTTATTTTAGTAATAGTGATGGTAAAGTTTGTTAATGCTTTGTAATTAAAATTTTAATTTTTTCGAAGAATTAAAATAATCTTCATTAATAATAAAATTGGTAGTATAACGTACAAAGTACAAAGTACAAAATAACTAAGACTATGTCAACTTAGGAGAGTTGAGCCACTATTGAAACACTAAAAAAACAAATGGTTTAAGAAACTATCATTTCACTTAGTGATTTCCTAGCTTTTACATATCTAAAGGTTCAGATATATTTCCACATTTATATTCCAATTATCAACCATTCTTGTACTGCATTTTCTAGTTTCCCTGTTGTTGAATATTATTTCTTTTATCCACAACTCTGTCTCCTTCAATACCTATTCTTCGACTTTTATGTAGGCTTTAAAATACCTTCCATTCCTTTCACTCCAAAAGTTGTACATCCCACATCCCATAGCTATTATTAAGGCAATTTTGTCCTTTTTGGTTCTAATTCTGTCTTTCAACATGAAGTTTAGTACTTCCAAATGGTTCGTCTTATAATTATTAATTAGACATCTCTATATTATGCCTTCCCAAACTTTCTTAGAGATCTTAGATTCGAAGAACATATGGTTCTTAGTTTCTAGATGCTTTAAGAAACATCTATTCACCATATTACTATAATATAGCCTATTCATCATTTTTATCTTTTTCTTTACCACTTTTGATAGAAAAAGGTAACTTTTGGTGGCAAATTATTGTTCTAGATCACCCTTGATGCTTTTATTTTCTCCCCCTTTATTCTTAATAACTCTTTACAAGAGTCATTTATTGAATACACCCAAGGGGTGTTTAAGCTAAATATACTGATCCATTTTTTCAAGAGCAGGTCTATACCTTGGGTATACATGGTCAATTTCAGTGGGAATATTATGCCATTGGTCGACATTTTAACCTTAGATTTGATAGGAGAAGTCTTTATAATTAAAGGCATAATTTGAGAGTTAATCAACAGACCCTTGTCATTCCAATTGTTGAAATAATAAAATGAGGCCAATTCCATATTTCCTACTTTACACTTAATGCTACCATCTATATCTCTTGTTAATTTGAACAGATATGTCATGAAATATGAATTATAAGGCCTGGTTTTATATTCACAAACACTTTTTGGATATAAGAGTGCACCCACTTGTCCTATTTGGATTTTTTATTCACATTAGTCTCTATAGCCTTGTCACCATAAAAACCTTGTTATAGAAGTCAATTGGATTAATACCAAATCCAAATTCCTCTCTTAGTTTAAATAACTCATTCTAGGACACTTTAGCACTATATTTCCTACCTTGACCACCAATGCATAAAAATCTCTCCATTACTCTTTCAATAGTCTTTATAAGTTCCGAGGCAAGGAATAGGTGTGAGGTTCAATAAACATGCAAGGAATTCAAAAAAGACTTAATCAACATTGCCCTCCTAGCGTAAGATAGTCCAATTTTCCATCCTTTTCTAAACTTTTTTAGAAATGGGATACAATCCTTATAAAGCAACTTCCTTATTGATATTATCAGTCTAAGATAAGTCATTAGAGACTATTTAACCTTTATTCCAGTAATACTCAACAACTAACTAGCTCTCTATTAAATATTAATAGATATAAACATCTGACTTTTATGGAAGTTAATCTTCAAACCAGGCAATGCCTTGAAGGTATGGAGAGAAGACATTAGATTGCTTACTGATTGGTCATGTACTTTGGATAGAATAAGAAGATCGTCAGTAAATGATAGGTAAAACAACTATAATTTCTTACGTTTTCCATGATATTTAAAGCTATAGTCCATGGCAATATTGTTCTTATTAACCTTATGAAGGCCTCCATACCACCTTTGGAGATTAAAATCAGTTCCCCATTCACTAACACACTGAAGGATGTAGTTTCAATATACATTTTTATCCAATTCCTAAAAACTCTTGGGAATTCAAAGGCCTCTAAGAGATTGTTAGCTAATGGAATCATAAGCCTTATGGAAATGCACTTTTATTGTATAATTCTTAGTGGGATTCTTCTTTGAATATCCTTTAAGTAGCTCCTAAGCAATCAACACATTGTCACCTATTCTCTAGGAAAGCTCCTTATGAATCACATAGACTTTAATAACAAATTTAACTTGATTGTCAGTAATTTAGAAATGATATTATAGAGGAAATAACAATATAAAATTGATCTAAACTTATTAAGAAAATTCAGATTTAGGGTTTTGGGAACTAAATACATAAAAATCTTGTTTATTTCCTTAAGAAGAACACCTTAGTCAAACCACTCTAGGACAACATTAGTTTCCATATCTTTGATTAAAGGCAAAGCCTTTTAATAAAAGCATCTATTAAGACCATCTAGAGTCTAGGCTTTCTCTGGATTCATCTCAAACACCACTTCCTCAACATCCCTCTCATTAAAGGGTTTGCATAGCAGTTATAATTCATCTGCCAGAAATTTTTTCAATGCTGAAAGACTTAAGTATTTGAGTAATGGAACTTATAGAATAACCATTCCTTAAGGAATTCTTGAAATATTCAAATGTTTCTTTCTTTAACTCCTCATTAGTTATAGCTACATCCTCACTCCCTCTCCCTAATGTGTATATACAATTGATTTGTTTTGTAATTGATAGATTTGTCGAAATATTTAGTGTTTTTTTCACCCTTTTTGATCCCCAAATACCCTAGCTTTATGCTTTATCAGCAAACTATAATTCCCTGCTACTTTTTATAAGGGAGCAAAACCTCTTTCTCCTTAATTAGCTATATAGGGACACTAGGATTTTTATAGACTTCTTCTTAAACCTCTTTTAGATGGTTTTTGGTGTTAAATATCCCCTTATAAGTTTCTGCCTTGCTTGAATTACTTAGTTTTTTAATTCCTCTTTAATGAATTTCAATTTCATCACACACGTATAAGCTAAGTAACCCTAGACTTACTTTGATAAGCTCCTCTAAATTGCCTCCACGAATCCATCAACCTTGGCTAGGAAATTGTTAAACCTGAATGGAAATGCCTTGTACCTTTGTAACAAATGTTTTAAATTAACACAAGAGAATGATTTGACATCATAAGGCTTAATAAGTTGGCATAGCTCAACATGAAAATTGTCACCCATTCTTCATCACCATAGCTCGATTGAGGAATATTAAGAATATCAAAGACGTAGAGAGGTAACTAAAACTTTAAAAATAGAAGGTGAATGATGGAATGAAATGGATGGAAGCAATCAAAAACTAGGCAAGTCATAGCTGAAGGCTCCTAAAGCTCTCTTAGAGAAAAGATGGAGAAAGTTAAAGATATACATGGGTGAAGTTCTACTAACCCCAAGTTATTTACAATTAATAATTTAGAAAATGAATTGAATGCAATATTTTACTCTCAAAAGTCTTAAAGTTTTAGAAAGTTGTAAACCCTAAACTTGTAAGTGAACTTTCAAGTTTAAACATAATTTGTAGGTACATCCTAATATAATCTTTAATTAAGAAAAACTCCAATCATATATGAACACAATAACAAATTTCACAAATTGTAATTACAACCATATTCCTTAAAAAACAATCCACATAACCAAAATTTTATTTAAAAAAATAACAAATAGTCAACGGGAATCAAATGATTTGGATTTAAGCTTAAAAATAATTTGATTCGTGTCTCTGGATAAAACTCGGATATTCAAATGGTGGGTTTATGGAAATAGGTCAAGTATATGGTAAGCAATTTAGTTCATCTATGAGTTGTGGCTTCTAATGGCCTACGTGACATCTCCAAGTGGTAAAAAGACCCCATAAGTTGCTTTTATCAAAAGAGTAACAATGATATTTAATAAAATGGGCTATGCTAGAAGTTTTGATAAGTATGATGGCTTCTAATGAAATTTTTGAAACATATGCAGTTTTAGCAAAAGAAAATGAAACCATAAGAAAATTTGACGTCTTTTACCCTAATTTCTAAAAGGATCAAATATAAGAACATCCTTTTCAATTTCACTCATTTTAAATTATTTTTAAAATAAATTTTAATATCAAAATTTGGAAAAGAGACTTTTATTAAATGTTTGTCAAATTATTTTGACAAAGCCTATCATATGATTTCTTTTAGCACCAACTTCTTTCATATTATGAAATGAATAAGTTGAACTCAATATGAGTTATGGTATAATCGAGTTAAGACAACTATATAAACATTTTCATAGTCATTTTTATTAAAAAATAACTTATTTATTAGAAAATAATGTTAGAATTTTTAATATGAAATATATTTTAAGTAGTTTATAATAATGATAGGATTAATTATACCAAACTTTTCTAGCTAGGAGTTTTTTACTTTAGTATTTAATTTTTAAGGGCTATTATTTACCTCCATGAAGTTATATTTTCGTATTACCCATACACTTGAGATCATTCCTTACTAAAAAATTTAACCAAAAAAATGGTGAAATGAGTCGTATTACTTATGTTACGTGACACAATTAAGGTAAATGTTTTTTTTATTAAAACGAATGTAAATGTTATACTACGTAATGCTTATAGAACTTGTAGCACCTCACCCTTGCATGACACGTGCCCGACATTCTGAGTGATGCTCGAGTGCGAATCCTGCAAGGGCGGCATACTAGAATAGTCAAAACTCATTGAAACTTAATACAATTTTTTAAAAAAATAATATATGCATATGCGGAATTCAGTAATTAAATCGAGCCCAAACTTTTATTTTATAAACGTCGAAATCACAATTGTCATTGCACTTTGATCAATCTCTTTTACAAAACATTTCCAAATTTCTCTAGTTATTACACGCAGAAATATTTGAATACATATTGTACAGAAATTGCAGAATATACAAATTTACACAAAAATAAGAAAATATAAATGCAAACGCAAACTGATCCCGACCTTCATCTCTTACTTGAATGCAGTATCTATACTCCCATTAGCCTAACGGAGTACTCTTTAGAGCCTGAAAAATAATTGCAAATTTTGGGTGAGTTTTGCGAACTCAGTGAGTGACCATCATCGATGGCTCACTCATTCACATAACACATAATTCACATCATTTATTTAATAATCATATTGAATCACATACACTTGATCAATCATTTCACATTTTACATTCAACATTATAATCATTTATATAATGCATATGCAATGCACACGAGACTCACTTTCAATTTGTTACTTTATTGTGACCGAGTGCCTAACTGTCCCGTATCCATTATGGATACCGAGCTCATTGATAACTGTCCCGTATCTGTTGGGGATACTGGGCTCATTTACATAGTGAGCCTTTGGCTCTTATACACTTTCTGAGCTTTCAGCTCTTTTTCACAATCTGAGCTTTAAGCTCTTCTTTGGTAGCTACTCTAGTCACAACTGCCTTTATGTTTCATACATTAATGTAATGGAATGCATCACATATCATATGCTCAATCGGTCACATATTTCCATTTTACACATGTCATCGGACCTTAGTCCAGCATTCAACATTTTATTTGAATATCACTTTTTCATTAACATGCATGTTCACATTTTTCTTCGGAACTGGGTCCGGCATTTAACAATCAAGTGATGAAATCACATATTTCGTCTACTACACATACAAGGAGCACTTCTATTATTATTCATGCATTTATCAAACTCCTCGGACATTCAGTGTCCGGAATCAGAATAATTACATTTTATTTCAATAGCAATTCAAACTAGAAATTTAAAACATAACAAATAGTGAATGAGACATCTAGGTCGACTCACAGTACGCTCCAGATTAGCATTTGCTTCCAATTCTGAAAACGTCTGAATGTAGACGTTTATCCTGCACATCCAAATTATGTAATATACACATTACACACACACATTAATAAATTTGCACAAATATGGAATATGTACAATGCATGCTCAATGACACTCTGGTATCTTTCCATTATTCTCGTCACATTATCAATCATATTTCAAAACCCACCTAAGTATAATTTGTACTTAGGTTTACACCTCAATAAAACCATGAAAATCACAATTCATTTCTCATTGACTCACTTTCAGATTTTACCAAGACACACTTTCGGGTCTACTTTTCACTTTCAATCAAAAAATAAAAATGAAGTTATTTGGCAATACTATCTTCTAGAAAATTGTTCTCCTATCTCTTAAGTTTTAATAACACCAAAATCGTTCAATTTGATTCAGTAATTCGAAAGTTATACCCAACATTTTTGGACTGTTCTCATACTAAAACAGTACACCTTATTCAACTTTCATCTTGAAATTGAAAGTGTTAAAGGCTGTATAAAAATTTGAATTCTTTATGTAGTTTGTATCCCTATTTCTCTAGTTTACTCCAAATCATAAATCATCTCATTTGGATGAATACAAAATAAAATATAACTGAAATACCCAAACATGTTCAGTGAATCATAACTGTTCATACTATTCCAACAGATTCTCTCACTTTCCTTCAATCAATCTTTTTCAGTTTAATGACAATTAACTCACCAAATTTATCTCATATACCTGCAACTCATAAGGATTAACAAGATACTTACTTGATAAAACTCCAAAATATTAAAAAAAAACTCCAAGAAACCCTAATTCTTATGCACCCATGGACATCATCTTGAAGGTGATTTAAATTAGGTTTTTCTTGAGGCAAAAGAAATAGATAACGAAGTTGGAGTAGTAAAAAGTAGATGATAGCAATATAAAACTCTAGTGAAGGTTTCGGTGTATCCAAAGTCCCTGAACGAAAAAGTTTGCAGAAGATAGTTTTGAAGAAATGGCTAAGTCAAAAAGTCCCTACGCTCGCGTACATACTATGCTTCTATAACCTTATTCTTAAACGCTGCATATAACACCTTGCGATTCAGATAGCATCTAAGAGTCTTAAATGCTGCGTATAACACCTTGCGATTTACTTAGCGTCTAAGAGTTTTAAACGTTGCGTATAACATCTTGCGATTTAGCTAGCATCTAAGAGTCTTAAATGCTGCGTATAACATCTTGCGATTCAGCTAGCGTCTATGAGTCTTAAACTGTGCGTACTACACTTTGCGATTTAGCTAGCGTCTAAGAGTCTTAAACGTTGCATACCACACCTTACGATTCATCTAGCGTCTAAGAGTCTTAAACACTACGTACCACACCTTGCGATTCAGCTAGCGTCTAAGAGTCTTAAACGCTGCGTGTAACACTTGAGATTTAGCTATCGTCTAAGAATCGTTCCCCACTTAGAAGCCTTCGTCTTCAATAATTGTCGTAACAACTTAGTCTTTCAATTATAAAAGAAACGTGTAATGGGTCTATTGAGTCAAGAAGATTTCACTTCTTCTATTGATTTTGAGGAAAATCAATTAATAGTAATAGAAGTATGTGAATTGTTTTGATGAATTTGTCAAGTATGTAGATAAATATATGTGGCACAATTTATCAAATCAAGACGATACTTTAGCAAAGGCTAAATAAGATGAGATGTCTAAGATGGATCAAACAAAGTGATTAGGCCACAGATGGATCGTCTCAGATGAAGTGCTTAAGTCACAAATGGATCGTCTCAGACAAAGTGCTTAAGTCACAGACGGATCATCTCAGACGAAGTACTTAAGTCACAGATGGATCATCTCAGACGAAGTGCTTAAGTCACAGATGGATCGTCTCAGACGAAGTGATTAGTTTGAACTGATCAAACGGAGTAATTAGTTTGAAATGATCAGACGGAGTGATTAGTCTGAACTGATCAGACGAAGTACACGTGTCTGAGCAAGATACAGACAAAGTACACTTGTCTAAGCAAGGCAATGTAATCAGACGGAGTAGACGCATCTAAGCAAGGCAATGAAATTAGACGGAGTTGGTTACAGGGCTCCACTAATGACAGACTCTAGAAGGTTTTAAAGGTTCATATCCTAGACGGTTTAACACAATTCAACTTTACTCCAATTTGTCTAAAATTTTCCAATATCATTGATTCCTATTTCTATTTTTCATACATCAATTTACTTATCGATTGGCATTTTTCCTAGTCTAATAAAAATCAACACTTTTAGAAATTATTCCTAAAATTCACCAGAAATTCTAAATCACTAAATACACTGTCCAAATCAGTTTTTCATAAATAAAAACCGCAATTCTCAATATAACCATATTTATAAACAATTATACCCAGAATTATCTATGAATGCATGTATAGTTGTTTTCATGTGCAGAAGTTCAATATTCACATATAAGTGTATACCATATGATGCTGCAATGCATTTCTAATCTCTTAGTAATATTTCATATTTACTATTTTAACCTTCCCGCAGGTAATGGGATGTTACACAACTAATATGATGTCATTTTTTTTGTTTTTTAATAGAGAATGACATCGAACAGTACAGGTAATACATAAACATAATTTTAATGTGATAAATAATAATTTCTAAAAATGAAAAATTAAAGAAGAAAAAAGTTCAAATTATAAAAAGATTGAGATTCGATATAATTATCATAATAATTTTTTAAAATAAATAAAATTAGAAAAGATGCTTTTCCCTTCAAACAAAACCTTGCATCCGAAATTTAAACAATATATCCAATGTGAAAAAGTCTAAGAAAGAACCAATCAATTTTGTTGCAGTCAAATTATGCGAAATCCATAATAGGTTTTTGGTCTCTTTCCATCTCTAATCTAATTTTCCCATGTAAACCTTTGCTTGTGTCAATCAATGGGGATGATTCACGTTCCCTTGATCATCTACCCTTTAAAATGCCAAAGGATTATGAGCCAGTTTATTACTTACTTTTTGTATTTGTGATTTATGTGCTGACATAATAATCTATAGTGGCCGACCTTATTAGCATGGAGTTATCTGAATAGGACAGGGGCTGCCACTGCGCATGATATGTGCAGGACGCTTCCATGGTCCCTTCCCCCTATATCCCTCTACTTTTCCCCAATGATTTTAGCAGTAGGGGGGGTGCGGGGGTTTTCTGGTCTTTATCTGGGGTTGGTTCTTACTTCTTAGGGTTTGTGGGGCTACATGCATCATCATCATTGGGAATGATTTAAGTTGATAGATCATTAGCACAGCACCCCGTCACTGGAAAAACTAGAGGCAGATAGAGGGTTTTCAGAGTCAGTACATAGCAATTTGGCATTCCGATCTTGGAAAGTGAGGGTGGGATTAAGCGTATTTCTTTGCGTTCGCTTGTTGCTATCATTTTACTGCTGCTCTTTACCTTCTGTCTCCGTCTGAACTCGTGCCATACATTTATTGGCCAACTCAATTTTCTTTTCAAAGAAACATTACTGAACCAGTTATTTGGGGCTTAAATAAAAATATTTTTGACATCTATTAGAAATGAAAATCATAGAAATATTTTTAACAAACATAACTTTAATCTTTTCTATTTGCCTATAATACATAAATCTCATTGTTAACCCTTTTCAAAGTTTTAATTTAACCTTTTTATAAAGGTTTTACAAACTTTGATTGTATTAAATGTGACAAGTGATATTTTAATAATGTATAAAATTAAAAGAGACTATCCATATTTATATGTCGAATAGGTTAGACTAATTAGTAGGAAAATAAGAAAATATACCAAGTTTATAGTGTATTTACAAGTAAAATTTTAAATGTATCGTGTATTTTTAAAAGAATTGGTCTTTAAAATCATTAAAAAAGTTAGCTAGTAAAAGAAGCGAGAGGAGCTGTAACTTCACTGTAAATGTTGCATGTTCTGTATGGTGGCTTCTCATTTTCTTGTTTTTATCTCAGCTCTGATTTCCTTTTAGTTATTGTTTCCTGTTATTTCGTTTAGTTAATTTTACTTATGCGTTCTCCTTCTCTTTATTATTCTTTCCTCGTTTTTTTTTTGTCTATTTTTTTAATTTCCCTTCTAGTGCTCTTCTCATCATGCTCTCATACTGTTCCTTTTCTTTATCTAGCTTTAAGAGTCAACTATTTTAAAACTCTTTCCTTATCTTGTTCTTCTACTTTTACTCTCTAAGTAGTTCTTTCCCTTCTCCTTCTTTATGAGCTCTTGGCTTTGGTAATCTCTTCTAATTGAAGCTTCCATCCTTGTTTTCCTACTTTTTTTTGGTATCTTTTTTAACTTTGTTAGCCTTCTTATCTACCTTTATGTTTTTTTCCCCTACTTTTAGCTTAATGTAAAAACCGTTATCTGTTTCCTTTGAGAACTTTCCTTCATTAGCCACCTTTAGCCTCTGTAGTTTCGTAGGCTAATCTATCCCCAAACTTGAAAGCCTACTCCTATTCCTTGAGCACCCTTGATAGGCACTGTAATCCTCTGTACGATGAAGCTTTAACTAGTTAAGAATGAGCCTAAAAACCAAAATAGCAAGAAATGTTCATACACTTATGGTTCTGTTTGAATCTGCTGGGGCTGGACGCCATTGCTTGGATCCATGATTATGAGTGATTGTAGCTAGAAGTACCTGCAAAATAACAAAAGGCTCGCCGGGGGTTGATTGCCGGCAAGCCCCTCCGACGCTCAAGTTAGTATTTTTTGTGAGGGTTTTTGTGGCTATAAACAAAGATAAATATGGTTCTAACATCGTACCTGTATCTCAATGAAGTAGCCCCTTATATAAGAAATACCTGCTAAGTTTAGGTCACCATTAGGTCACCATTTATGAATGGGTCGACCGGGCCGTATGTTGTTTTGGGTCTGGGCTTGGGCCTAGCACGACCGACCCAACCATGTTGTAATTAAGAGCATTAGGCTCTCTACCTTAATGAAGTACAAAAAAAAACAAATACAGAAAGAACGTGTTTGTGTATTGAGCTATCTATCAAGTTACCAAATAGAAAAAAGGTTAAGACAGAAAAACTAGTTCGTAATCGATAAATTTTTTTTCTCTACATCATGACAAATTCCGCTCAAAGTAAGTGATTTATTCGCTTCATCTATGTGAATATTATTATATTCAAGTTTGGAATGAACACGAATAATTTATGTAATTCATCTAGGATTTATATCTTCAATACTTGATTATTAAGAATTGAAAAACATACAGACAATTCATAACATGACTTGAAATATAACATAAGTAATTATCAAAATGAAAATGTGGTATAGAATATAAAAGGAAATTTGCATTGCAATTCTTTTTAACCTTGGAGGAGCACAACTGTTAATATAAAAATTAAATATTGAGTTGATTATCTTGTGATGTTCCTTCTCACCATTCATTTGCATCGGATGTTGGAACCAGTGTTTTGTATTCCGTACCGTACCGGCCGGTACGTTCTATTCTGGCCGAAAACTGGTACCGGTACGGGTGTAGGTGGTACCGGTAAAAAATACCGGTCCGTATTGGCCAATTTCAGCGGCCGGTATTCAAAATACCGGTCAAATACCAGTCGGTACTGGAAATTTTAAAAAATTGGGAGACTTTTTTGGAAAATTTTCAAAAATTTTCAAAATTTCCCTCCCTCCTACGTCTCCTTCCCCCCCTTTTTTTCAAAGTTTTTAAAATAATAATAAATATTTTATTACTAATAATAATTATAAATTAAATAAAACTTA
>JAOTBA010000006.1:11919198-11930958 GCA_025629845.1 Erythroxylum squamatum | reverse complement strand
AGGCACATAATAGTAATTTAAATATTTGTTGATAATGTTATTACTCGAAATTTTATAATTTAATTACAAAGTTTTTTATCTTCCTTTATATATTTTTACATTTTTTATTTGATAAAACAATATAATCAATTAAATTCACAGGGCATTATTACTACTCATTTGCGCAGTATTACCCTGCTAGTCATAAATATGCGTAAACTCTAAAGAGGCTTGTAGTTATTGTTCATCTATCTTTACATCACTTGTAGAATTTTTTAACTTACTATAATTAAAGGCTAGAATTATAGTAGTTGTAAAGAGCTAGTTTAGAAGGGTAATTGCAAGAAAAAGATAAAATTATAAAATGAAGTACGATTATATTTATGTATCAATTATATTATATAATTTAAAGTGATTTTAACTTTTCTAAAAAAATTAAATGAAAAATTTTGTTTTCTCTCTATTGCACACAAAATTGAATCTCGTCATAATTTTTCAAAAGCCAGGTGTTGATTATACTTAAATTACAGTGATTACAAAGCATTTAGATAAGAAAGAGGACTAAACGTCCAGAAGCCCCTCGGCATGTCTTTTGGCCGGGGCTCAATGGTCTTTTGGACAAAATGGTAATGGCAATTTAGGAAAACCAAATGAATTAAGTCATGCATGCCCCTGGGATCAAAACATGGGCGGATAAGAAAACTCAGAACCTCATTGGTTCAAAACTAACATGTCATGCATGCTTCATATATGTACAGATGCATATATACATACATACATACAGGTACATAGAATTGACATAGAGAGAATAGGATTTGACTTGATTTAGCTTAGAGTGGATAGAGAGAGAGAAGGAAATTCAATCGGATGGAATACAATTTGACGTCCGCAAGGACACATTCTCTCCTCTCTCTAATTTTGCTCTTCTCTCTAGAAAGGTACAGTTAAGAGCTAAGCAACCCATACATGTAGTCCCCATATTGAGAGTTAAAAAGAAAAATGAAGAGAAAGTTGGAAAAACAGAAGACGTATTTTGAAGACCTAAGCAGAGCAAAACCCTAGAGTTATTATTATAAAAAAGTCTGTCTCTTTCTCCCTTTCTAATACGGAGGGTTTTTCGTGATTGTGGAGAATTATTTCTTATTTAAGATTTGATTTGGGAGATTTCCTCTTCTGGCTTCAGTTCACTGTTTAATTTGTACTACTGTAAGTTCTGCCCTTCTAAGATGATGTGTGCTTTCTTTTTTTCTTTTTTTTTTTTATGTGCTTCTTTTTTGTTCTATGGTATAGCATAGACCCTTTACAACTTTTCTTCATTCACGTCAAAACCCGTTAATTTTTACGCACTTTTTCAGAGACCTGTTTTGTCGACGGTGCTTATTAGGGCTCGATCGACGTGGGTTCCTATTGTTTGTTTCTAGCACGTTTTTGCTTTTCCGTTTTCCGTTGCAAGTGTCAGCTGTGTTCTGGTTTTGCTAAAGTTTCCACCTTTGCGGCTGTTTGTTTAATGAAGGTTTGTCATTCACTATGCTTCTGATATATGAATTTCAACTTGAGTGAGTAGATAAGCTCCTTGCCGTGATGGTTTTTCTTCAAATTTTGCGAACCCTTTTTACCGGTATGCTTTTGGGAATATGCGTTTCTTTTTATATTTGATCAAGTTTAGTATTTTTGGTAATTTTAGTTATGGGTTTTGGTTGACGGAGTGCAGTTTCTTTTAAGTTGCGCTTGGTAGTGTAAGCTTGATTAGTTTTGTAACCTTACCCGAGATCGACTTTACAGTGGATCTGAAACTTTATATATCATGCAGGAATTTGTCTCATAGATTACTGGTAGTGCGGGGCTGGCGTGGTTCTAGAATGTGAAAAATCGAAGACTGTTCCTTGAGTTAGGTTTGCTTGGCGTGTTGGTAAAAGGAAGCACTGTATTCTTTGAGACAAAAATTTCTTGTATCTGTCAGTGAAAAATTAGGACTTCGGAATTTAAAATGTTGAATATGGAGTTGCAATTCTGACCGTTTCAATTCTACCTTTGTTCTGTAACTTCGGAGCAATTTCATTCATGTTCGTTTATATGGTTGTGATACTTCAAAGAGTGTTTTTAGATTGTGATTCTTGATAACATGGTGCCTTCGGGGCCGCCTACTCCAGTTGGTGGTGCCCAGTCTGTTTCTCCTTCTCCTTTGAGGACAAATTCGGGGATGTTAGGATCTCAAGGAGGTCCTTTTCCTCCCCAGACAGCCTTATCTTCTCTAGTGTCCCCTCGTAGCCAGTTTAACAATATCAATATGCTTGGTAACATGCCAAATGCCTCTTCCTTTCTTAATCAGTCTTTTGGTAATGGGGGCCCAAATCCAGGACTTTCTGGTTCTGCAAGTAACCAGCGTGGAGGTATTGATGGTGGAGCTGAATCTGACCCTCTCTCTGGTGCTGGTAATGGAATGGGTTTCAGTGGTTCTTCACCGTCTTTTGTACCTACAAATATTGTGAACCCTGGCACAGCTGGTCATGTTCAGGGACAGCAATTCCCAAATTCTTCTGGAAACCAGCTGTTGCCAGATCAGCAACAGACTCAGCAGCTTGAATCTCAAGGATTTCAGCATAGTCAGCAACCGCTGCAACAATTCTCTGCTCCTCATGGCACACAGCCACAACAACTCCCCTTTCAAGCAATTCGTGGAGGCTTAGGCGGTATTGGCCCTGTTAAATTGGAGCCTCAGTCAACTAATGATCAACAACAGCAACAGCTGCAGTCATTAAGAAATCTTGGTCCGGTCAAGTTGGAACCTCAACAGTTCCAGGTTATGAGAAGTATTGCACCAGTGAAGTTAGAATCCCAACATTCAGACCAGTCGTTTCTGCAACAACAACATCAACATCAACAACAGCAACAGCAACACTTCCTCACTATGTCGAGGCAGTCTTCTCAGGCTGCTGCTGCACAGATTAATATGTTGCATCAGCAAAGATTGCTGCAAATACAACAACAACAACATCAACAACAGCAGCAACAATTCTTGAAGATTATGCCACAGCAAAGGTCTCAATTACCACAGCAGTTTCAGCAACAGAATTTACCTCTAAGAAATCCTGTGAAACCTGTATATGAGCCTGGGATGTGCGCACGTCGTCTTACACATTACATGCATCAGCAACAACGAAGGCCTGAAGTAAGATTGTGCCATCAATATCTTTCCTTAGAGGTTTGGTTTTGGATTTATGGTTTTACAGTAATGCTTACTTTCTATGTAGGACAACAATATTGAGTTCTGGAGGAAGTTTGTTGCTGAGTACTTTGCTCCCAATGCAAAAAAAAAGTGGTGTGTTTCTATGTATGGAACTGGACGACAAACAACTGGAGTTTTCCCTCAGGTCTGTTTTGCAGTAAATCTGACAAGAATTAGTTTAAGGTTTCTTCTGTTTGTTTTCTTATATTCTATGGAATTTTAATTGATATAGGCATTAGGTATAGAAAATAATTAAGTTTGAGTCTCCCTTTCATGTCTTGCTAATACTCTTTTTAATGATCATAGTTGAAGCCCTAAGATGGAACAAAATTAAGTGTTTAATGGAAATATATTGTGGAAAAATCTGATTACTTTTTAACATGGAATCTTTATTGATATAGCATTTGATAACAAATCTTACATGCAAAATTTGTAGGATGTATGGCACTGTGAGATTTGCAGTCGCAAGCCAGGCCGCGGGTTTGGTAAGTTAGCAGATATACACTTTTGGTTAAGTTAGTAGATTTTAATTTTTGTGTTTCCTTGTATGATGCAATCTGCAAAAAGGACTGTGCATTGTTTATTTGACACATATTTTGTATTCAACTCTCTGTTCCTTTGTAGTCCTATATCTTATTTTGGCCTATCGTATCTCCAGAGGCAACTTATGAGGTTCTTCCCAGGCTTTTTAAGATCAAGTATGAAAGTGGAACCTTGGAAGAACTTCTGTATGTTGACATGCCACGTGAGTATCAAAACTCAACTGGGCAAATTGTGCTGGACTATGCTAAAGCAATACAAGAAAGTGTTTTTGAACAACTTCGCGTTGTTCGTGATGGTCAGTTGAGAATAGTCTTCTCTCCAGACTTGAAGGTTACACTTCATATACCCTTTTGGTTGACAACTTACAAATTTTTTGATGTTTTGCCTACTGAATATGCACTTCTTTGTTCTGTTTTATTTTTGCAGATTTGCTCTTGGGAATTCTGTGCTCGCCGTCACGAAGAACTTATACCTAGAAGATTGTTGATACCACAGGTGACTAGGAAACTTTTCACTTGTTAATACTCTGTAGTTCTTCATTCCATTCTGTTCCTGAATATTTTAAAAAAGGTCCATTGGCCTGTCGGTTGAGTTTCTGTTATTGATTGTTGGTTACTTGGATTTGAGGCGATAGATGGTATTGAGTTTTTGTTATCAATTTGTTGAATAGGATTAGAATTATTATCTTGAAATTTGATCTGGGTATGAGCTGTCCAATATGATAGTTAACCTCTGAAAACTAATGATCAGTACGCCACTATTTGGGTGTTTTGTTTATGGCTGTTTGATGATATCCTAATAGCTACAGAGACTAAGAAAGGAGTTTTTTTAATTCTTAAGTGCTGATGTCAGGGGCTTTTTCCCATTGTTCTATATTCAGCGTATCTTTTCTATATTCTGTTAGTATATCCTTGTTTCCAATTGTTGGAAATGGTCAAGAGCTATTTTCGTGTCAATTGTGGTTGCTTGGTTGTATCTGTACTTAATTCTAAGATATCTCTTTATTTTGAGTGTCCTAGGGATGTTCAATGCTTGTATCTTATTAATAAGAGAGCCATCCATCTCACTTGCTGTCTTAAGTGTGTTAGATATTACTTATCTAATGGTTGTTAGTGGCGTTAAGTTTGGGGACTAATGCTATCATGTTGGTTTTGCTTGCTTGAACAATGCAATTAAACTTGTCTACAGTAAACGGGTGGATATGTACCTTAGAGTGCATTATGGAAAGACTGAAAGATAT
Organism: Erythroxylum squamatum; assembly: GCA_025629845.1. NCBI lineage: Eukaryota > Viridiplantae > Streptophyta > Magnoliopsida > Malpighiales > Erythroxylaceae > Erythroxylum > Erythroxylum squamatum. The sequence continues at coordinate 11,925,970 of JAOTBA010000006.1, read as the reverse complement.
TTTAATTTTTTTGAAACCCTTTCTGGGTACTAGTTCTGAATAATTAAGCATTTACTGATGCTAGTAAAAAGTTAAGAACCGTATTTGGGGGAGATGAGATTATTGCTTTTATTGACTTCTTTTAATTGTTATTAAAGAACTTAATACTGCTTTTCTTACCCAGATGAGATTTTTACAATTTGGATCTTATTACCTATGTAAGATTTCTAGTTTGCATTGCAATCATATCTTTTTTTCAACATTGCTTATGTTGACTCATTGCACATGTTACTTGTGATCTTATAATTGTATTCAGAATATGCTTTGGGCCTCGCAATGCTCTTGACACCTATTACTAAATTCTGGCTTATAGGCCTTATTGATTTTTGTGACATGTCCATAATTCCCATTGTTGCCCTGTTAAGCAAAAGATAAAACTGTCATTATTAATAATTGCCATTGTTTAGCTGTAATTGGGAGGTAATTGAAAAACTTGTTGGAGATAAGATTCTTTTGTAAGTGATTACCAGGGGAAAAAAAAGCATCCTGTTCGTTACTACTTGATTAAATCAGGAAGTCAATGGATTTTTCTTACATATGATGTGACAGTAATTGAAATATCTTAATGTAGTAGATGGTCATTTTGTATGTCAAATTACATCAAGACATTATAAATGATAGATGAGTTGATTTCACTCATTATTGAGACCAACTAAAAAACTTATCACTGCAGGTCAGTCAACTTTGTTCTGCAGCTCAGAAGTATCAGGCTGCAACCCAGAATGCATCTTCTAATCTATCAGTGCCAGAGTTACAAAATAGCTGTAACTTGTAAGACTTATTATTAGTCACTGTCGGCTTATAAGAAATGCATTTCAGTTTTGTTTACTCAATTGTATATCAATATGTATGTGTTTATTGGAGGGCGTTGGTTGGTAGAAAAAGAGATGATTGTGCCTGTAGATTGAGGGGATCACATCTTGAGAATTCCATAGTTTCCCTTCCTCATGTCTATGCTGAAATAAATGTTTGCATTGCTTTAAATATATTTGTTGTTCTTGTGTTCCAGTACAGTAGCAAAATTGGCTATTTTTTCATTTTTTTTTCATTTTTTCTTCATGTGAGAAAAGCTGAATGTATTGTCATTTACTGAAGAACTATTCATCTGTAGGTTTGTTGCATCAGCTCGGCAACTGGCAAAAGCATTGGAAGTACCATTGGTAAATGATTTGGGATATACAAAGAGATACGTGCGGTGCCTTCAGGTGACTACATACTTATTTCACAGACCAGATTGGCTTCATGGCTTTCATGTCAATTCTTTGGTGTTAAGTGGTGGTTGTTACCTTTTGTATGACGGTATAAATGTAGATTTTTTTTAAGTTTTAGGTACCAGTTTAATCTAATGTAGTTGGTTAGATATTCATTTTCTGACTTTTGTTCTCTCAATTAGAGATTACCAATCCTATTCATTTCAACTTTTTTACCGTTTGACAATAGTCATGGGTGTAATCATTTATGATTTATATGAGTTTGCTTAACATCTATATATACTTCTAAAAATCTGTTTTGCACTTTTGTTTCAAAATTTTGGTAATGGTAGGTTTGAGAGAATTTAAAATCTAAGCATCAAGTAGTGTTTTAGTGTGTTCTTTGATTGAGTTACTTAATTTTTAATGGTCTCTTATAGTGTAAACATGGTTGCAGATATCTGAAGTCGTTAACAGTATGAAGGATTTGATTGATTATAGCCGAGAAACTGGGACTGGACCTATGGGTAAGTTATGGTGGTAGTTTTGCTTGCCATCATTGTTCTTTTGTTTTCAAGTTGTTCACTGTTGTGACCAGCTTAAGTTACCGAGTGAATGGTATTTATAAATTTTAATATCTTCTATCCTAATTTTACCATGTTAGTTCAATAGCATAAACTGTGTGCTTGTGGTGGCTTATCATAACTAGTTAAATACTTAAATCATTGACTTATTTTCCCCTAAATTGATACAATTCTTTTGCTGAATTTTGGATGTGCAACACTTCCATCCTTAGTTGCTTCTGGTCCTTTTTTACCATCTTATTGAAGCATATGACTCAATAAGGATGTTCTTAATTCTGGTGTTAACATGATTTTGCTCTGGATTTGGTTAAAGATGGAAATATGAAGCTGGCTTTAAGAATAGATTTATGTCTTATCTTAAACCAACATAGTACTTGATTCCATGTATTTTGTGGTGATTTTCAGAAAGTTTGGCCAAGTTCCCAAGGAGGACAACTACTTCCTCTGGAATTCAGAGTCGACCACAACAATCTGAAGAGCAGCAGCAACAACAACAATTAATTCCCCAGAAGTCGACTAATGATCCAGCAATGCAGATTGCTACTACCAATGGTGTTCCTAGTGCAACTAACTCCCTTAATTCTGCAACTGCATCAACCTCTGCCAGCACTATTGTTGGGCTTCTCCACCAGAATTCTATGAACTCTAGGCAACAAACTTCCATTAATAATGCAACCAGCCCATATGGTGGAAATTCTGTTCAGATTTCATCCCCAGTTTCCTCGAGCACCATACCACAGGCACAATCTAATCCTTCTCCGTTCCAATCTCCAACTCCTTCCTCTACTAACAATCCCCCACAAGCATCTCATACTACCTTAACAACTGCCAAGCATATAAATTCAACAAATTCGCCTGCGAATATTCCCCTGCAACAAACAGGTCTTTCTGGTGAGGTGGACCATGGCGATTCTCAGAACTCTCTTCAGAAAACCATACATGAAATGATAATGTCCAACCAACTTAATGGAAAGGGAGGTATGACAGGAGTTGGTTCTCTAGGGAATGATGTAAAAAATGTCAATGGCATTATACCAACAAATAATGCGGTTTTCAATGGGGGGAATGGCATGGTGGGGAATGGAACTGTCAATACTGCAATGGGGAGTGCTGGATTTGGCACAGTGGGAGGTGGACTAGGGCAGTCTGCAATTGCTAATGGCATTAGAGCTGCTGCAATGGGTAATAACTCAGTTATGAATGGACGTGTCGGTATGGCATCAATGATTCGGGATCAAAGTATGAATCACCAACAACAGGATATGGGGAGCCAGCTGCTTGGTGGTTTAGGAGCTGTTAATGGATATAGCAATCTACAGTTTGATTGGAAACCGTCCCCGTGAAGGTTGTATTGACAGGAGTTATGCTTTAGCAGTTTTTGAGTGTAAGCTGCTTATGCAGCGTTCTGAGGGAGGAAATCTCTTGTAGCCCTGTGGATAAATATGGTTCTTGGGGCTCCTCGCCCAGCCTTTGTACTAATCTGAGAAAAAAAAAGGGTAAAACATAAAGCATAGCGTTTTCTTTTTCTTCTCTTTCATCGATGAAATGGTAAATGCCCTTCAGTTGCTTCAATTCTCTCTGGTTTAAAACTGGGCTTTATGAATCGGCAGACCTGCTTGCCAGGTTTGTTTGAAATATGAATCATTAAAATATTAAAACGCGCGCGCGCCCACAGATCCGCCCGTTTGTACATATATAATATCAAGTCAATGTTCTTTTGTACTCTGGTTTATTCAGTAAACTTTACAAGTTTATAAAGTTAATTTTATTTTTTTTAATTTAATAAAATCTGCAAGATCTTAATATTATTAATTTATAAAATTTGATTGATACTATATTAATCACAATTTATGATAATTTCATCTTGGTAGAAATATTATTTATTTAATATAGAAATATCTTTTCTCATAAGATAAAGTTTATTCAACAATATTATATCTTTTATTGCACTATTGTAATGCTTTTCATAAATAACTTGAATTTAATGAGTAGCACATTTAGTAAACAAAATTTTGATGATCGAATTAGGTTCTATAGTTGATGACGTTAAAACTAATATTTATATTGGTCTCTCTCGCACACCATTCTTTAAATTTTTGAAGGTATCGACCTTGAAGCTTTTTCTTTTGTCTTTTGTTTTAACAATTTATTGAGTGTGTCATAATGCTTTTGTTTTTTAATATTCGTTGGAAATGTATTCTTTTTTCTTTGCAGTAATATATACTACTTTGATTTTTTGGAAAAAAAATTGGATCACTTGGTCAAATCATTTAGATTATTACAATGGTAGAACATCGTTGACATGATCATAAGATAATCAAAGTACTTCAATTCCATACTTTTGATTAATTCATAAATTTGAAGATTAAATATGGCTCAAAACCGAATGTTATTAGCATCATTTTTTTTTCACTATGTTGCTATGTTTTCCAAAGATACGAATTATAGGAAAACCTTAAAACTGTATTTCAATTCCCAAGCCTTTGACTTATAATTATTACAACACTACATCACTGGTATCAGAGCAGTAACGATTCCAATGGTGACTACACGTTCCACCCCCACCAATCTCCAAATTGAACCCCAAAATACTCGTCCCTCCTCACCTAATCCTCCACCAGACTCGATAGCTAACCAACTCGCAGCCATAGCATCCCGTTTGGAAATCATTGACTCCTTGGCAGAAAAGGTAGCTGCGATTGAAGCCAACCAGAGTACTGTCGCCAAACAATCATCCTCCCACGTCGAACGTAGGCCTGGGAAAGAACCTGCAAATCTACCACGATTCTAACGCCGAACTGATTGGAATGAACACGATGAAGATGATGCCGAGTCATCCGGGTGGCGTCGAAATCCCAACCAGCGTCCTCATACAAAGATAGAATTTCCCAAGTATGATGGCGGTGAGCCTAGAGGATGGATTTTGAAAGCAGAAAAATATTTTCGATACTATCAGACGCCAGACGAATTAAAAGTAGATATCGCATCCATGTATTTGGAAGGCGATGCTTTGGATTTCTTTTCTTGGCTCAATAATGATTGTGCTATTATACACTGGGAAGAGTTGGTCCAAGCTTTTCAAGAAAACTATGGCCCAGCAGAATTTCAGAACCCCGATGAATTCCTTTGCAGCATTAAACAGAATGGCATTGTTCAGGAGTATCGACAGGAATTCGCTCGACGATCTGCTAGAGTTACCAACTGACCCGAACATTGCTTACTGGGTGTGTTTATCAATGGAATCCGGGAAGATCTCAAAGCTGATGTAAGGATCTACAAGCCTCGTACAGTTTACAAAACCATGAGCCTAGCCCTTGAATTTGAATCCAAATTAGGCTCAAACAAAATCCACAAAGGATCCACTTGGCAGAACTCATCCAAGCCTAATATTGTCGTTACACTAACAAGGTCTAAGGAAGGTTCTGGTACAACACCTGTTGCTTCTACTGCTACCAATCGCACCTCACCTACTGTACATCAACATCAATGGGATGCTGATCGTCAAGCTCGATTTGTGAAAGGACTGTGTTTCCGTTGCAATGAAAAATTTGGACCGGGTCATCGTTGCAAAATAGGTACTTTTGCACTTTTGGAAACCAATCCCGACAATGACGAAGTCACACATGTGGAAGAAGAACCAGAAGAAGATGTCGATACCAACCTTTCTGAATTTGCTGCAATCAGCCTTCATGCTATTATGGGAAAACAAAATGCAACCACCATGAAACTTCAAGGCAAAGTGGGCAAATGTGATGTATTAATCTTGGTGGATAGTGGGTCAACCCACAACTTTGTGTCAGAATCAATTGTACGGGAATTATATTTAATGATGCAATATGTTACCCCTTTTGGTGTCCAGGTAGGTAATGGAGACATTATTCGTTGTAACAGCATTTGCAGAAATCTTGATATACAACTTCCTGGGTTAAAAATTACCCAAGATTTCTTTCCCTTTTCTATTAGAGGAGCAGATCTAGTGTTGGGGATCCAATGGCTCGCCTCTCTCAATACAGTGCAAGCTAATTGGAACGAGATGTTTCTCATCTTTACCATCGATGGTCAGAAGTACAAGCTTCAAGGAGTCCCTTCAAAAACAACCACACCTGCCAATTTCCAATCTCTAGTAACCACCACTGACGTTCACCTTTCTCCTTCACCCATTGATAAAATCATTTCAGAGTTTTCCATCATTTTTGAAGAACCCGAGACACTTCCACCCTTCAGAAACCACACCCATTCTATACCCTTAATTACCAATTCCCAGCCTCCTAATATCTGACCATACCGTTACCCCTATAACCAGAAAACAGAAATTGAATTTCAAGTGGCGAAATTATTGAAAAAGAGATTTATCAAACCCAGTTCCAGTCCATTTGCAAGTCCAGTACTCTTAGTGTCCAAGAAAGAAGGCACATGGCGTATGTGTGTGGACTACCGGGCTCTTAATAAGATCACCATTCCAGATAAATACCCCATACCTAATATTGATGAGCTCCTAGATGAATTGAATGGTGCAAAAGTTTTTTCCAAAATTGATTTGAGATCGGGTTACCACCAGATTCGAGTTAACCCGAAGGACATCCCCAGACGGCGTTCAGAACTCACTCTGGCCATTATGAATTTGTGGTTATGCCCTTTGGGTTAACCAATGCTCCATCTACATTCCAGGCTACTATGAATGATTTATTCCGCCCTCATCTTCGTAAATTCATACTCGTCTTTTTTGATGACATTTTGATTTACAGTAAAGATGAAATCCAACACCATCTGCATCTGCGTGAGACTCTTTCCTTGTTACAAGGTCATCAATTCTATGTAAAGTCTTCTAAATGCTTATTTGGTAAGTCGCAGATCAATTTTGTTGGACCCCGATTCACATTAAGTATGTTTAAATTATTTTGAGGTGTTAGTGTGATAATTTTTAAATTGGTTGGAATAAATTGAGGATTTTATTGTGTA
>JAOTBA010000006.1:11882859-11898530 GCA_025629845.1 Erythroxylum squamatum | reverse complement strand
GATGCTAGGGTTAGGTCTTTACGTAGTCTCCTACCTCTGCATGAAAAGTTGTTTACTGCTGATGACTGCTGATGGGCATCGGAGATCATGGGACGGGCCTTGTTTTGGCATCTTTGACGAGTGGACCGATCGGCCCATGGGTCGTTGTGACTGGGCCCAGACCCATCACGACCGACCCGACCACACTCTAAACATGAAACTTTTTCCTGACAATTACCAACTATTGTCATAATGTTAATGCAAATGTTTTTTTTTCTATTTGATAGGAAAATATTAAATATAAAGGCTAACATTTAGTTATTTAATAGGGACACTTCATTTAAGAAGGAGTTTTCCAACATGAAGGTGCTAAACTTAAGAATTTTAATAATATGGATATGAATTATGTTAGTTTGAGAGATGTTTATGAAACATAATAAGAATTGGGATATAATAATGTAGTTAGTGTGTGATATTCGATCCTAGGTTTGAATTTAGTTAATGGTTTGGGAAAATTAAAATCCAATGAAAGTGCTTTTGACCTTATTAAATTGTTAGAGAAATATCAAATTAAATTGATGTTTATTTAAAGCACATTGATGACCCAATTTCATAAATACCTATGCTTAAGTGGCATAACAAATGGAATGAAGATGTGGTTGATGCTAATATAATTAGCGATTTGATTGTTGGTGTAGGTGGTGTGGCTACTGACTTGGCTTGTTAGATGCTAACATTTTATGTGGTGCATGTGACTACTAATATAATTGGTTATGTGTGTACTGACATGAATGGAGTTATGGATGATCTAGATACTGAGATAGGTTATGGTGTGAATGTTGAAATGGGTGATGATGTTGATGTCAAAATGGCTTGTGACATGGTTATTGATATATCTAGTGATATAGAAACTAAAATGGCTAGTGATATGGGAGATATTAGAGTTGATGTGGATGAGGGTGATGAGGAAGAACAAGAGACAATGGTTGGAGAAGATGTGGATAGAGAAGATGATACAGAAAGAAAAGAGTAATGATTATGATAAGCATAATAATGAGGGTGAATTGTTAAGGAAAAGCATAACATATATACATTTGAATTTGATTATGATATTAGTTTTGGAGGAGGTTATGATACCATGTAATGAGTTTTTATATCTTAGAAGTTACTTAGGTAGTTGTTAAGGTGGAGAACACTAATAATTAGACTTGTTCATTTATCAGTGAATAGTGGACATGGAATTAAATGGTGGAACTAGAATTATACTGATTTTTGATATAAAAAAGTTATGAAATCTAATTAAATTGTTTTGATTATTAGAAAATGATATAAATTTTTAAAAATTTAAATTATTATATTCTTTTATTTTTATCAATTAATTTAGATTCAAGAATATTATATTACCTTTTGCTACATATAGGATATATGCAATGGAAATATGTCTTAATTGGGTGTCAAAATAAAAGGGGAAGCATCTAAGGCAAGCTTTTTGGAATTACACATAGGCAAAATTTCATAAAAAATATGATTCTAAACTTGTAAAATTAAACAATTTAGAATCTGGGTATATAAAAGACTTGCTTGAATATCCTAATGAAACATACAATATAGGTTTCTAGACTATATAATCGAAATGTACAATTATGCAAAATAATTCGAGTGAAACTTTTAACTATTGGATTTTAATAACTATGGATCAAATAGAAAAAATCAAGAAATAATAATGTAGATGCATTCAGATTTAAAGAAGCATACAAGTAGATAGAAAGTTGAGATTGAACCTGAAGTGATGAAGAAGCAAGCTAAATGCAATAAAGTGGAGAGTGATTTGGAATTAGGATAGAGGTTTTGAAGTCATAAATATAAATGACAAACATATAGTACACTTAAGGAGAGAGAGAATACATATAGATGTAGATCATAAGAACTCTATAAGTACTCATATACATATGCAATGAGTGCCATAGTCCATGCCAAGTAATAATCAAAGACATATGGATGACGGTAGAGTTCATATGTGCATGACATAACTTACATTGATCCTTTATTCATTAGCGTGAGAAATAGAGGGAGCTTTTGAGTTATATGTTTGCGCAATTGTTGTAGTTTTGGAAATTTCTTAGGATGCATCTTGTGAGAGATCCTTTGGAAAAGGCTTGTAAAGAGTTACTTTAGACTTATGGTAAAGCAAGACAAATGTAAAGGTTCATCATCACATATGACAAAGAAGATGTTGTATAGAGGATTACTGTTCATTTATTGAAAAAAACAGATAATGAAATCCAAAGTAAAACTTATGGAGAGGACATAGGTCAAAGATTGTTTGTCCAAATCTCTATAAATTGATTTTTGTCACACTTTTCCTGCTGTCTTTTACTGTTATTATGTTTGTTATGAAATCTTTTAGAAATATAATAAAAAGTGAAAACACATAATTGACCCTCCTCAGCCCTTGATAATGTGCCTTGATCAGGTGTTTGTTGTGTATAAGTTTTAATAAATAACCCTCGATAATCTGCAAGCGCACGGTTCATTAGCGTAGTATCTAAGGTGTCAATCCCATGAGAGGGATAATCTAATCATAAAATCTAAGGCCAGAAACAAATACAAAAAATTCAAGATGCAACTAACTAAAAAAAATTCAATTTAATCAATCAAATTAAATTAAGAACCAATCACGGAAATACAAATTACTAAGAAATTGCAACACACCCAAGAATTAACCTAAGGACATTACCAATTAAGAGAAAGGAAATTTTACCTATTCTTAATGCTAACTTAACTGATAATGAATTACTGGATTGTTGGTTCTAGACGATCCTAGGGTTGATTATTCTCTTTCGATATAACCATTAACCTTTAATCATAGACCATAATCAGATTATGGAGGTCACAATCTCTCAATTTACAACCTATCTACAACCCTAATTAGTTATGAATTTATCTAATAAACTATCTGAAACCTATGCAAGATCTCTCTTCGCACAATTTACCGATTTGATTTAATTCTAATTTCTATTAAATCACTTGACTCTCGTTAACCCAATTTAACCATTTTTCATTCAATTCACCTTATAAGTTTATTATCGAATTATGCAATCGCAAAATTAAATCACAACAAATCCAATAAACACATAAATAATAAGATTTTATTAATTCAAGAGTAAAATTCCGAAGGTGAGTTTAGAATATCATCAACATTTTAGATCCTATCATCAACTATTTATTCCAATTCCATACAATAATAAAACTGAAATTAAATAGGAAATACAATCTGAACGGATGATGGGAGGCAGCGGCATTAGGAAACTCCTGATCCGGGAAGTACGTTGGGTCAACTTCTTCTTCTATTCTCTCTTCCTTCTTCTTTTCCTCTATGTCTCGATGATTTTTCTCTAGGTTTTCTCAAGGTAGCTAATACAAAAGCTTCTCCTGCCTCTTTTTCTTGTTCTTTAAATATCCTTTTGTATTATGAGCAACCTTAGGATTTTTCCAGGGTCCGAAAGGTTCAAAAAATCTCTCAAAGCTTGACATTTTTTAGTGTCTGCACATCTGCATAACACATGCCATGATTGTGGGCTATATCTGAGCCTTTTGTCACGATCGTGGTATGTAGTGCATGAACATGTTCTGTTCCTTACGCTTCTGTCATGATCGTGGCATTCAAGCCACAATTATGGGCAAACTCTGGTGCTTCTGTTATGATCGTGGGCTGTTGTTTCGGCCCGAATGTCTTTAAAACTTCTCCGTTCTTCGATGTTGACCCTAAAACACTACAAACACATCAAGGTATCTCAAAAACATAATATTTAACCTCAAAGGCTTGTACTAACCCATAAAACACTTAAAATAAATAATTAACAAACTAACCCAATTATAACCTAAACACATACTAAACAATTAAATTAATGGCTAAACACACATAAAACTATGCCCTAAAACATGATGCATTTTACACTTATCAACATCCCTGCACTTAAACGTTTGCTTGCCCTCAAGCAACCAAAACAACAAACACAAAAATCATAAAGTACACAATGTAGTAATGAGACAATGGCTTCAACTTTATGAAATAAATTTAACTTAAAACACAATCATTCAAGTTATTCCAAATCATTAACATGTAAAATCCGTATCTCGAAGCTCTGGACTAAACATACATATTAATCAAGACCAAAACGTCAAGTTATTCACCCTTTTCAATTGTACACACACATTAATAATTATTCGGTCATTCAAACTCTTTTACTACTCTTAAGTATGTTTTCATGAAAAGTCAAGCTATTTACAAGTTCGGTAGGTTTTTATTAGAAAACACACATTTTTTTTATTTATTAACTTTTGGTGAACATGGACCTAGTCTTTTATATGGAGGCAAAAATTGGTAATGAATGTCGATCTGGTTACTCAACTACATCATGTTTTATTAAGCTGCTTGGTTGGAATGTCATTATAGTCTTTAGACGCGAAGACACACATTTGTGATGCGTGTCGATCCGATTACTTAGCCACATGTTGATTGCAAAACCAATTACTTGTTTTACGTTAAAAATCGCAAGTATACGGGTCATTACTTGTAGTAAAAAGTAGATATCGTCTCACAGAGATTGTGCTTAAGCACCACTTAATTCAGGTTGCGCTTTGTTTAAGACTCAAATTCGAATATTGAACTGAAAGGTAAACGAAATTAAACAAACTAGCCACAGTCGAAAAATGTAACAATGGAAATCTGTCAAGAGAAGTAATCAAATTATGGGAGAGGGGATTTTACCTATCATTAATGTTAATCTAGCATTTTATGTGTTTGTGGGGTGTCAGGTTTAAACGATTGTAGGGTTGATTACTCTCTCTCGTTATAATCATTCCTTAAATTACAAACCCTAATCAAATTATGGACTTGCAGTCTCTCAATTCACAAAGTACCCATAATTCTAATTAGTTCTAAGGCTCTCTAATAAACAATCGGGTCTTATATGGGATCTCTCTCCATGAAATTGTCGACTAGATTGATTAAGTGGTCAATTAGATTACCTAACTCTTGTTAATCCAATCTAATCATTTTTATCCGGTTCACCCTCTCGGTTTGTTACCGTAATATGCAAATATATTAATCAACCACAACACCAAATTAAGTAAACAAAAATTAATTAGATTAACATTAAAGATAAGCAAAATCTCGAAGGAAAAGCTAGAACATCATTAACAATTCAAAATCCATAACCATACAACCCATCTCAATCTTACACATTAAATGAATAAAAAAGTAAGTAGGGAGGAAATGAAACTCAGGTTGGATGATTCGAGAAAGCAACGGATATTTTCCCTAAAATATGATGCAATTTACACTTATCATGCCATTTGGGGAACAATATAAACGTTGATATAGGTTTATCTGAACTTGGAACAATCAATTCAAAGGTCAAAATTCTAGCCATCTAATAATATAAAGACATCCATTCACCAGAGTAGAAAATAATTCTTGGTATATTGATGATTAATTGTTTCCAATGCATAGGTGTGTATGGATGGATCCCACCATGGATTATTGATTAATTATTAACTACCTACAAGCTTAATAAGTTAGATAAACAATTATGTATGATTGAATAAGAAAATAAAATAAATAATAATTCTAAATGCTAAAACAAAATTATGATAAATAACAAATTAATCTATGGATGAGCTACACTTAGGTAAGAAATCCCCTAGGACTTTACTATATTTAATTTCTCCTTGATTTAGTGAATACTTCTAGTCTCTTCAAAATTAGATTATATTTTATCTTGAGATACATAACCTTTATTCATAGGTTAATTAACTAGAATCCCATTTGAATAAAGACAACTAAGAATGCTTTAATTCACTAAATGAAATCTCTTGATAGGTTTTACCCTAACCTAGGAAGATTTTGAGGCTTTATCCCAAATAGCTCAATCTTAATGTTGATGCGTGTCAAATGCACCACAAAATAATCCTAACTTTGGACAACTAATTATATAGCAGTAGTGAGTAGGGATCGTATCTACAGAGAGTGTGTGTAAAGCTTTTGTAGTAAGAAGAATTGATGTTTAGGATTTTGTTGTGGGGGGGTTGGTTTGATATAATTAAGAAAACAAAGTAAAATGAGACTAATGAAAACAAATTAAAGAAAACAATAAAAAATGATCAAAGTGATGAATATGTTTATAATTTGGTTCTCGATTTAATCTTATCCTACACACAATTAAACATATGTCATTGTCATATTGTTTTCACACCTTTCTTAGAAACTATTGATTGTAGGTTAACAACAAGCTCTGTTAACCCTAGTTTTCTTTAGATAATGTTTAATCAAAATAAGCTCTTTAATTAACTTAGTTATCAAACAACCTAGAACAAGCTCTTTAGATTTAGTCAGATAGTTGTATTACGAATAAGGAAAATAGATTAATCTAGGCAACAACTACACAAACTCGGGTCATTTAACCTATGTTGCATTATCCCGAATGATTCAACATCATTAGTTGCCACAAACAGAACCAAAACACAACTATTACATATTATATTTAAGATTCTAGCAATGAGTTTATACATAAACAATTAAATGATAACAAGAATATTCATTATCCATACATAAATACCCGAATTAATGGACATAGAATAGCATAAACATTCCCTAAAGAGAGTGAGATTTACAATACATAATGATGATATGCCCAAATGTGTTCTTCTGCTTCGATTTTACCTCTAAACCAGAAGAAGATTAGCTCTCTATAGATATCCAAAGAGTGCATGCTCTGCCCCTCCTTTTCTTCCAAAAATGATTCATCTTCCTTTGGCTACTCAAAATGTCAATTTATACCAAAAACTAGTTTTCTAGGTATCTGCACGGTTAGGTGCACGATACCTAGAAACCTAGTTTTTGCTATAAATCGTGCATCCAACCGTGTAGATACCTAGAAACCTAGTTTTTGCTATAAATTGACATTTTGCAACCGTGCAACCCAAAAAATGTGAAGCTCGTAAAGATACACAGTTGGATACATGACCATGTATCCCACCATGTAAGTCTAAAAAGTATCTTCCAATTGTATACATGACCGTGTAAGTATATACACAACCATTTATCTCCTAGGTCTTATTGAATTGTTGTTCTTCTTGTAATTTCTGATCCAATCCTCACCATAATCCATCTCCTTCTTGTTGCACAAGGGAAATTGAGTTTGAACATCAAGATGTTGGCTCAAGGAATGTTCTTTTAACCCATTTTAGTTCTTATGCTTCAAATTTGTACCTAATATCAAATATGAACTAAAATGAGTATCTTAAGCATTTCACAACAATGATCACTAAGTGTTGAGAAGTGAATGTATGAATAATTAAGCACATATCATTTAACCCTCTTTATCCGAGTTATGATCTAAACATGTATCTCAAGTCTTCAAGTTTGATGTATGATTCAAATATTGAATCTTTCACTTTTTCATCTTCAATTCAATCAATTATATAAACATGGATAAATCTTAAGAAAACTATAATTTCATTAAATCATAGAATTAATCAAATATATTACATCCTAGGTTCATCATACTAAATATATATCCTGATTTAGTTCATAATTAAAATGTCCTCATAGAAAATTGTTTCCCTCCACCTGAACAGTAACTGACCTCATTTAGTAAGTAATTGGTGACCCACCGGTAGCTTTCCTTTTCAGGCAAGTTCAATGGAGACTTGTATTAGAGATTGCTCGACTCTTTCCAATATCTTAAAGGTCTAATAGAATGCTAGTAACTTGTTAGGCTCGAAGTTTCCCTCCATACGTGACTCTTTAGATATGAGTAAGGGATGATGTAAGCTACTCTTCAAAGGTGGATACTAAATCCTAGAGGAGTGTATTGTCAACAAAATCTCCTCCCTAAAAGCCTAAACTTTTCCATTTTGCCCTCATGAATGGGGTTATTTCCCCTCTTAAGGAGCTCCTACAAACAGGTGTCAGATCTTGGTCGAGTAGCTTAATTTTTTTAATCAATAAAAGGCCCTTATTTCTAGTTCAAGCATGGGCTCATTCCAAATTAGGAAACAAGGGTTTGGAGAAAGTGCTCTTCACTGACGAGGATACATTCATTTTTAAGTTCATACATGAGGAAAGCTTGACGTCAATTATAGAAATAGGTCCTTAACATATTGGTGGACAACCCTTCTTTATTCAAAAGTGGGTTATTGTATGAAATTAGATAAAAATGGTATAGAATTCTTTCCCATATGGAACAATTTATACAATGTTCCTCTGAAATATTAGACTTTGGATGGCTTGAGCTTTTTGGCTAGCTCGGTGGGTAAACCACTAGCCTTTGGCTCCCTTATTGTAAAGTTCAAGAGAAGCTGTTATGCTCAAATTTATGTTAAAGTTAGGATAAGGGATGAACTACCTGAGGTGTTCCCTGTCATGAAACTTAATGAGGTTAGGGGGTTAATTAGAGCTGCGATTAGGCTTTCATACGATTGGAAGCTTCAATTGGGTAAAAAGGCATAGAAAGAAACATATAGATTGTTTAAAACATGTGATTATCTAGAAATGATGGCCTTTGAGGAATCAGAGTTGCATGGAGAATTAGAAACTGTTATTAATGATTAGGAGGTTCCTGAAGCAGCAAGAGTTTCTTTTGAGATCAATGAAGCTGTAGAAACAGTTGATGTAACTAATTAACTAAATTTTAGTTGTCAATATTTGAATTAACTGTAAGTGCATGGCATAACTGTAGCTGGCACAGGTAAGTACAGGTCGATCCCACAAAGACAATAATTACTAGTAATTACCTTTCTTCTATTATCTAGCCTACATATTGGATTTTGGTTTTTAATTGAACATAATACTTAAGCAATTAAGATAAAATAGAAAACAATAATGAACATAGAAATAAAGGAAATTACCTATAAAACAATCACTATCAAGAATTAGTGTCTGGGTAATAAATCCCCTTAAAGCCATTAGATAATTAATGTTTTATCATGCAATAGTTTTATTGAATATTAGACCATGAAAATTCCTATCTTATGCTAATAAGTCTCTTAAGACTACTAATAACTAATCCATAGGTTTATTAATCAAAATTATTTAAGTTAAAGTTTTAAGGATTATTTTATCGATTTGTGAATTCTGCTATTAGGTTTGAACCTAATCTAGAGGATTTATGTTGACCTATCTTTAGGTTTGCAATCAACTTCTTTTAATTATGGTAGATCTATTCATTCATAGGATTTCACTGTCTTTATGCCATGAAATCAGGTTATGTACTAATATTATGGATCTATTAGAACATGTATAAACACATAATTGAATCATAACATATCAATCAAAACAATTCCATTAAATAAAAGAATCAAAACATATTTTAGCATAAAGTGGGGTTCGTCACACTTAGACACTAAAACACATTTAGTTACACATAATACAAAATGAAGTCAAACATAAACAGGAAGAAAAATTGAAACAAAGGAGCATGGATCACCATTTCAAGTTACAAAAGTATTATAAATCTTTTTCTTATGATGTGGAGGCATGAAGCCATGTTCATGAATGAATTTATGAAGAAAATTGGAATAGTTTGCGTGATTATTGGGTTGATACAAAAGTTCAGTTTTTTTTTGTCTTCACGTTTGCTTGGATTAATCTTGTTAGGAGGTTTAACGACTAAGTTATGCCTTTTTTTTCTTGATTTAGGAAAATTGTGAGAAGTCAATGGTCAATAAATCTAAAATGAAAACAACTCATAGTCAAGGGTCAAAGTTATTTGTAGTTGTCTGAAATGAATATGTAAGTTCTATGTTTGCAAGTTATACTGAAATCAATAAACACTACATTATTATATGTGCCTTATTTTTTTTTCATAAAATAAAGTGAGAAGGAAGTACATAGACAATAGTGTGATAGGATCCTACTATATAAAGTCACTCACTATAAGGAACGTAAATGCTGGGTGTTAGAAGAAGCAGAAAACAATTATGAAAACATTAAATTTTGTTAAATATTTTTGTTCATTTATTAATATAGTAGTAATTATTAATATCTGGATTGTATATAATTTTTTAGTTTTAGAATAAGATGCAAGAGTTATTAGAGAAGTCTATGTATGAGGGGAATAAGCTCAGTAGAGATGACATTTGTGATACAGTACTTGGTACTTGTTCCGACTATGTGAATGGCCTTGGCTATAGACCTAAGCTAAAATTTTGAACCTCAACCTATAAAACAATCATTGAACACCTTTAAGAGAAAACAACAAGCTTAAGGTACATTATAAGCTGAAGTAATTAGGGATAAGAAACTCGAGAAAAATTAGCAAAACATGATATGTTATTTAAAAGATTAGTTGGCCCTGATTATGATAGAAATGAAGAAGAAAGTGAAAGGTATTAATTCTATCTCCTATACTTTTTCTATCACTTCTTGTATATGCAATAATTTAATTTTAATAATTTTCTCGAGTTACAGAATTGATGACGATGCAACTGTTGACTAATTATGTTATGAATGGTAAAGTTATGTGAAGTTTGATTTAATCAAAACCAAATACTTACTGTATCAAAGCTCTCACAATATTTAAGTTGATTTTAACTAAGCTTTTTGGATGATTATAGGTTCATGGACATGGAAAATACTTGGTAGTCGTTCGGGTTATGCTATAATATTTTTGTAATCTGAGCATGAAATATTATAATTTGTAAACTAATATTTTTGTTTATTGTTTTGTCTATAAGAATTATTCAAGTTGTCTTTTATATCTTGTATAGGAACAAAGGATCATCCTTTAATGTTATATTCTTTTTGTTGACATAATTTAATGATATTTATATAATTTTACTTTATGTACAAAGCTGAATTTTTTGAATTAATAATCTTTTTGTACGATTTAATTTAATAATAATAAGCAAATAATTCACGTTAAAAAACATGTCGATATATGATATGCAAAACTTATTTTTCAATTTCATGGATTAAAAAGTAACAAATAACATATTGTTATATTATTAAAAACGTAGCAAATAATATTTGGCTATGGTACTGAAAACGTAAAAATAATATTTGGCTCCATTAAAAAGCGTAGCTAATAACATTTTGTTACGTTATAAAAAATGTAGCAAATACTATATTGCTACGAGGATAAAAAGTAACTAAAAACTGTTAGCTACATTTTATTTTCATAGTCAATCATTTGACACCAAATTTTTCCCCACCACCATTCAATTTTTAGCTATGTTTTTGTAATGTTTTAGGTATAAAAAAATTTCGCAGCTAATACTTTTTGTCTACAATTTCTGAAAACATTGCCTATAGTTTTCATCTACGAGGAATTGGTAATGATTTGTGAGACGAAATAAAAATTTCACAATAACTATAGGCTAAGTTTTTTAAACATTAGCTATGTTTGTTTTCGTAGCCAATACTCTACTTTGTTGTAGTTTTTTCTCCTTCACCATCATGGCACAACAGTACCCATTAGCATTTTAATTCTTTCTTATATTTTTTTAATTACAAAAGATATTGTGCATATAATCAAATTGATTGGCTTGCTTTTAGATTAATAGCAAGTTCCTCTGGCAAAGTATCTAATCCAAATAGTGATCAGATACTGTTTGGGACAAACGCAAACTTTCTTCTTGAATTCCCACCAAGTAGAAAACTAGAAAATCTAAGGCTTTTAGAAGTAAGAAGTAATTTTGCATATATACACACGATTTGAAGAATCATTATGGCAGTGAAAAATACATAAAATTTTTAATATGTTGTCTTCTGAAAAATATGGGAATAATTGGCTCGCGCAGTTTTTGCATATTCCATTTCAAGTCTCTACATACTTTTCTATGGCACCAGACAAGGTAGACTTGGGCACGGCACCGATGACACTTTCTTTCCTCTCACCTTTCTTGAAGAACAGCACAGTTGGTATGCTCCTAATCGAATACTTAGTTGCTATATTTGAACAATCATCTGTGTTTACCTTGTAACATGCGATCTTGCCAGCGTACTCTTTTGCCAATTCCTCAATTACAGGTGCTATCATTCGACATGGTCCACACCATGGTGCCCAAAACTCCACCAGTACAGGGGTTTCGCTTTTTATCACGAGTTCGTCCCAGCTTGAGTCTGTCACCACTTGCACTGCATGTAATCTCTTTCACAAGTTAATTAAATAAAAAAAATAATGCTGCAACTGTGTAACTTACTTGGAAAGTTGGGAAGGGGGTAATTTATAAACCTTGGTCTAAAGCTTCACGGGCTTTGCAAACAATGCGAGACGGCTGGTAGCTGCCTCTGGAAGGAGCGAAGAATGAGGGAGAAGAAGCTAGCGATATGTTGGGCTTGTGAAGTCCTTTATTTGTTGGAAAATGAAGCTTCTTTAAGGAAGCAAATGGACGGCAAACACTGGCTCTAGTTGTATTGCACACTGTGGTGACTTGAAAACAGTTCTTCGTAGCCATTTCTAATTAATATCTCACTGATCTCCTGCTTTCTCGCTTGTTGATTGTGTATACGCTGCAACTCTTCAGTCAATGGAAGGGTCTGAAAGATGATTATGATGATAATAAGTGTGGACTTGGTCTATTGGACAAGAGTGCTTACAAGATTTTATGATGATAGAAAGTCAATGGATATCGCTGCAAGATTTATGAGGTGCTGGATGCGCTGGAGTTCATGTGGATGACATTTTATCAAGTGAGACATCAAACTACATAATTAATTAAGTCCAGTGTTTGAACGTGCAAATATTTTCCATGGTTTGGTGACCTTCCATTGGTTGGACATAAAAGTTCATCTGGCAGGCACCTTGGTGGATCATTAACTTGTAGGCTTGTGGGAAAGATTTATATAAGTATCCAAAACAATTACACTCAATTTTTTTTCCCTATTTTCACTTCGATAGCAGTTCACACTACTGTGCGTTTGTTAATGATATTTAATTTTATAAAAATATTATTTAGTTGAATTATCTCAATTAAATTCAATTTAAGTAATCTCATGTATAGTTGCATACAATTTATTTCAGTTGTATATATTTTCATTCCATTTACATTGCACTTCCCATGTTTAATTTTCTTTTACTTTTTCCAATTTTATTTTTAATTGAAAATTAAATTACGATTTTAAATATTTATCATAATAAAATTTAATTAGTGAGACATTTATTTTTAATTATAATTTTCAGTCCTCTTTATTTTAATTTGGAACAATTACATTATTAGCACATTTTCTTTTTAATTTGGGCAAATAAAAATAAAATGGAAATTTAGGTAATTTTAATATTTGAGATATTTTCTAAATTTTTTACTTGGATGGAAGAAATTAATTGGAAACTTCTAAGAAATTTCTTTATTCATCATCATACAAATATAAAATTAAGAATAATACAAAGTATTTAAAATATTACAATAATACAATTTTATCATTTTAATAAATAATAATTATATCAAAACATCCCATAAAAAGAATAATAAATATCCTTAATTCTCAAATTATTACAATTTACAACAAGAATTCGTGATGAGGAAATAATTAAGTAGAAGTTAAACCTAAAACAAAAAGATTGATAATTACATTACATATATAGAATTTAACATAAACATCAAATATAAGTAAAATTAAAAGAAGAGGAAAAACAAAAACTTTGAACGAAATTCAATCGTCTACGAGAGGATACCTGTTATAATTGCACTAACCCTACTTATCATTTGATACAAAATCTTCATCATAATTATCGTTCAAATTTAATGCACCAAATAACATGTCAATGCTTTCCCATCTAAGATTATCTTCTAAGTCATTGACATCTACCAAATTCGGTTCTTCAGAAACTCAATCCGCCAAAAGATCAATATTATCACTGAAAATTAGACCAGTTGAACTACTTGTGCTATTAAGACTCCTAGTAAATAATCAAATTTAATTATTAAAAATTATAAGAAATTATGTCAAAATTAATAATGATAATAATGATAATAACATACCTTTCATGAAGCTTTAAATTGTAACAAACAAAAAACAAGTTATTCAACCTCTTATGCTCCAATTTATTCCTTTTCTTAGAGTGGATAAATTCAAATGTGCTCCAGTTTCGCTCTCAGCCTGTTACGCTCATACATTGACTTAAAATACGAATTGCAAACCTTTTCAATTCTGGAACACCATTTCCAAAGTGATCCTACCAAGAAACTGTAACAAAAATAGCATTATAAACAAAATGAAGTGTTAATTAATTTCAATAAATAAAAAAAGGAAACAACTAATACTTAGAGAAAGTTTTCCTCTTTGTCGAATAGCAATTAACATTCCAAAATCCCCATAAGACAACTTATAAAGCTCCATTTGTGAGCTTAAGAGATCTTGCATCACGTCAATGCTAACAATTATTGTATTAATTAAAAGCATTCCTCTATTAACTTTAGCTTGCTTAGTAAGATCTAGTCTAAAATAGACACTAGGATTCAAAAATGCCCCAGCTATAAACAACAGAGAAGAAACTTGTCTTTCCCTTCTCTCATTAATGATCGAAAGATATGTTGTGTACAAAGAAGGCCTATGTTTCAGATTGGCCTTGATTGCTTCCGTCGCTCTCTCCATGACTTCAAAAAAATAACCCATTGTTGGCTTTTCTTCACTATCAGCCAAGCGAAACACCCTCACCAAAGGCTCACAAACTCAGATAACAAATTGGTATTGAGACCAAAATTCTCAATCTTCCAATATAATTTTACAAACCTCCACTCCAGCATTAGACCTAGCATGCTGAAATGCAATCCCCTTTTAGACATCCTTAAAAAAGGAGCCAACAAATGGTCTTCCACCTTGGTAGGGTTGTTCCCAAGATGAGGATCAACCTTCCCCTAGTTCATTATTAGGCCATAAACCAATAAAGGGATCAAGGAATAAAAGACATCCTTCTCAGTTAAGGCAATCTATTTCTTTTTGTGTTAAACATAAAAATTGAAGAATAATATACTCTTGATTTGAATCTTTGACATCTTAGAAATAGGCCAATTTCTTTTACAATTTTAACATCCATCAAGCTGACATTCTCCATCAAACTAGTATCCCCTTATGGATCAATATTCATAATATTATATTACAATATTACCATAAAGGGGTAAACTTATTTAACAACCTTTATTTCCCTACCTATTGGAATGGATGAGGTCATAACCTATCAAAAGATGCTACAAGAAAACAAGACATTTTGCAACGTTTTTAAAATGTCACAGAATGTCTAAAAACGTCACAAAAAACGTCGCGAAATGTGGTGTAGGTAAAAGGTTTCTGCGACGTTTTATGTAAAACGTCACAGAAAATACTGACAATCCGCGACTTTTATAAAAACGTCACTAAAAGTGTGGACAATCCGCGACGTTTTTAAAAAACGTCGCGGATTGTCTAACATTTCGCGATGTTTTTAAAACGTCACAAAATGTGAAAGAATCCGCGACGTTTTTTTGGAAACGTCGTGGAATGTCTTTCGCGACGTTTTTAAAAACGTCACGTAATGTCTTCCGTGACGTTTTTATTATTATTTTTATTATTTTTTTCATTTTTTTGAAAATCATATTAATTTAATAATTTCTTTAATTTTAATAATTAATTTGTAAAATACAAGTTTTTTAATCTTATTTGTTTAATAACTATTTAATATTATTTATGAATTTTATTTATTTAATAATTC
>JAOTBA010000006.1:11821121-11839984 GCA_025629845.1 Erythroxylum squamatum | reverse complement strand
TAAGCCAAAACAATCATGTGTGACACCACTAGTCGGCCAAACTAATGTGCACACCCACCGATACTCGGTGTTGGCTCAACTTTCATCCGAAGTGAGTCCGGACTACAGTCAACAAGAGCATCATGACCCTAGGTGATGACCTCGTCGGTGTCCAGACCCTAGGTGTGGAATCACCCGCAAGTCCTATAGAAAGGTGTCGATACGGTGACTCGACTTTAATGTACCAGCGTCAAGGGTATGGGGGTCACTTAATCAGTTGTGCCTAGCACACGATTGGCCAATCGTTTCCTTACCAATCAAAAAAATCTTATACAAAAATTAATTACAAAAATCAAGTAAAGCACCACGCCTTTATTTAT
Organism: Erythroxylum squamatum; assembly: GCA_025629845.1. NCBI lineage: Eukaryota > Viridiplantae > Streptophyta > Magnoliopsida > Malpighiales > Erythroxylaceae > Erythroxylum > Erythroxylum squamatum. Next base: position 11,839,625 of record JAOTBA010000006.1, on the reverse strand, counting down.
CGGTCCAACCGATAAAATAAAACTGTGCCATGGCTCTAAGCCAAAAGAGAATAAATACATGCAGCATATATGACTCGATTATGCATATGTAAATTTGAAAATGTTAATTCATGCAATAAAAACCATCTTTTGCACTCCAACTGCAAAGTTGTTTAAAACAGTGTCGTTTCATAAATACATAAGCATATTAGCATCTATTTGAGATTTCAATTCTGCTATGCATTACCTAAGTTCAAAATTCATATACAAGTCATCATACATGTCTTAGGATGATCTAATCCCATATGAGAAATATGGTTTCCCTAACTCACTAAAAAAAAGTGTACACTCTCTTAACTTCAACAACCCTTAGTTCGAGCTCCTTGATTCATAGCTCCCGAGCCTTTATACATAAAAAGACATACGATGATAATACTACTTAAACATAAATTTCATATTTATACACCATCACATTAGCTTCTTTTTTGCATTTTATAAGGCATTTAATGCCTTTAATCCAATACTTACTCATTTCATGACATAATTAAGCACATCTTTATCCAAGCATATTAGGCCATTCTTCATCAATCTAGGCAACATTTCAAGTTTCCTCTAAGTAAACATGGAAGCGTTTTCCAATGTATACCATTGTAAAGTCTAAAATCCTAAGCCAAGTTCACTTAGGCATTTTAACAAACATCTAATGTGCATGATTTTCAAGTCACATTTCCAAGGCTTTATCATAATAATTCATGCTCCTATCATGTCATATAGTAACACTTCCAATCAATGACACATTCCACCACTCCATTCCAACCAATTTCCTTCATTTAAGCTACATTTTATCAATTGTACAACTCATTACATTAATCTACCTCTTCTCCATCATTTCGTCCTAAACTTAACCAACACACATCTTCTTCATTCTTTATCATCAATTCACATCATACATGTATAATTAACACCATAGAATTCATTTATACCATCAATTCCAAAAGTTATTCAAAAATTCACAAATTTGAGTGTGAGATCCCACATCGGTTGGAGAGGAGAATGAAGTACGCATTATAAGGGTACAGATACCTCTCCCTTACAGACGCGTTTTTCATGGCCTAATGCACCGGATCCCATCAAAACTCCAAGGTTAAATGTTCTTGGGCGAGAGTAGTATTAGGATGGGTGACCTCCTAGGAAGGCCTCGGGAAAAGCAAAACCGTGAGGGCTTGGCTGGGTCAAGGCCCAAAGCGGACAATATCTGTAAGCTGGTGATCTGGGATGTTACAAGTGGTATCAGAGCTGGTACCCGAACCGTTGTGCCAGCTAGGTTGGACCCTAAAGAGGGTTGGGCCCTAAGGGGGTAGAGAGTGTGAGATCCCACATCGGTTAGAGAGGGTACGAATACCTCTCTCTTACAAACACGTTTTCTATGGCCTAATGCACCGGATCCCATCAGAACTCCGAGGTTAAATGTTCTTGAGCAAGAGTAGTACTAGGATGGGTGACCTTCTGAGAAAGCCTCGGGAAAAGCAAAATCGTGAGGGCTTGGCTGGGCCAAGGCCCAATGCGGACAACATCTGTAAGCGGGTGATCTGGGATGTTACATTCTTAGACCTCCAACATAAGCAAGGAGGATAAGTAATTTTTGAAGACAACTAACAGGGCAAAATAGTTGGGATCGACAAAATTGGTAAAGATTCATTTTCGTCTATTGATAATGTTCTGCTAGTTGAAGGCTTAAAGCATAATCTAATTAGTATAAGTAAATTATGTGATTTTGGTTTTGAAGTATCCTTTAATCAAAATTCTTGTTTAACCAAAAATAAGGGCAGTTCCATATTCTTTTCTACCAAGAGATGAAACAACCTCTAGAAAATTAATATAGATGATTTGAAAAGTCAAAATATTTCATGTCTTATATCAAAAGATGATGAAAAACTGATTTGGCATAAAAGGCAGGTCATCTTAGTTTTAAACATATTTCCAAGTTAGTTAGACATGATTTGGTAAGAGGTTTACCAAAGTTAAATTTTAACACAGATTTCTTTTGTGAAAGTTGTCAAAAAGGAACACAATTTAAAACATCCTTTTCGTCTAAAAATATTGTAACTTCGTCTAGTCCTCTACAACTGTTACATATATATTTGTTTGGTCAAACCAGAACACCAAGTTTAGGTGGAAAGAAGTATGTCTCGTAATTGTTGATGACTTCACTAGATTTGTTGGATATTGTTTTTATCACATAAAGATGAGTCTTTTAGTTGTTTTAAAGTTTTATCCAAAAAGTTACAAAATGAAAAAGGAATGTCTGTTGCTGGAATTAGGAGTGATCATGGTGGAGAAATTGAAAATTGAAAATTCAAAATGTTTTGTGAAGAGAATGGAAATTTCTATAATTTCTTTGCTCCTAGAACTCCTCAACAAAATGGAGTTGTAGAGAGAAAGAACAGGATGCTTCAGGAAATGGTAAGGACTATGCTATGTGAAATGAATCTTCCTAAGTACTTCTGTGCAGAAGATGTGAATACATAGAGTATTTTTGCGACCTATTTTAAATAAAACTCCATATGAATTATTCAAAATAGGACATGTTATATTCAAAATAGAGTATTGTTGCAAATGCACTATTTTGAATACAATAGAAAAGTTGGATAAATTTGATTCTAAGATCAATTCAGGAATTTTTCTAGGTTATTTAATTACTTCTAAAGCTTATAGTATAATCTTGTCTCTAAATCTATTAAAGAGTCTATGCATGTGAAATTTGATGATGACTCTTATCTAGATAAAAGAGACGATTCTGATGATGAAACTCTATCTACTCCTTTAGTTAATAACCCAGATGATTCAACATTAGATGATCCATCTAATGATAAAAGATATTTCTAAAAATATTAGCTTAAGAAAAGAATGGAAATATAAATCTTCTCACCCAGAAACTTGATTATAGGAGAAACTTCAGAAGGAGTGAGAACTAGATCTAAATTTTGAAGAGAGGCAAATGTAGCTTTTGTTTCTAAATTAGAACCTAAGAAAATTGATGAAGCTCTTCAAGATGAAGCTTGGATTTTAGCTACGCGAGAGGAGTTAAATCAACTTACAAGGAATAAAGTTTAGTCTCTAGTTCCTAAACCTTTCAATAAATCTATTATAAAAACCAGATGGGTGTTCAAAAATAAACTAGAAGAATCAGGAAAAGTAAACCATAACAAAGCTAGATTAGTAGCTCAAGGCTATAATCAACAAGAAGGAAAAGACTGACGAAACATATGCTCTTGTAGCTAGACTAGAAGCTATTAGGATTTTGTTTACATATGCTATTTTTCATAGTATAAAACTGTTTCAAATGGATGTGAAAAGTGCATTTTTGAATGGTTTTATAGATGAAGAATTTTACGTAAAACAATCCCCAGGTTTTGAAGACATTGATAAATTAGATTATGTCTATAAACCTCATAAAGCTTTGTATAGATTAAAACAAGCACCTCGTGCTTAATATGATCGTTTGAGTTCGCTTTTGATTAAAAATGACTTTATTTGAGGTCAAGTAGATAAAGCATTATTTAGGAAAAATATTAAAAATGATTTTATCGTTGTTCAAATATATGTAGATGATATCATTTTCAGTGCAACTTCTGAAAAATTATGTTCTAATTTTGAAAATCTTATGAAAAGTGAATTTGAAATGAGTATGATGGGTGAATTAAAGTTCTTAGTTTACAAATTAAACAAACTGAAGAAAAGATTTTTTTTCATCAACAAAAGTATATCAAAGAACTTTTAGTCAAATATAAAATGGAAAATGTTAAACCAATGTCAACTCTTATGCATCCTTCAATCTTTTTATCTAAGGATGAAGTTGGTAAGAAGATTGATCAAACTCTTTTTAGAGGAATTATTGGTTATTTTCTTTACCTAACTACAAGCAGACCTGATATATTGTTTAGTGTCTATTTGTGTGCAAGATTTCAAGCAGATCCTAGAGAATCTCATTATATTGCTATCAAAAGAAAATTGAGATACTTGGCAGGTTCTACTGATCTTTGCTTAATGTATGAGAAAGGTAAAGATTTCAGATTAATTGGCTACTATGATGCTGATTATACTGAAGATAGGATTGATAGAAAGAGTACAAGTGGAGGTTGTCACTTTCTTGTTCATAATCTAATTTCTTGGTCAAGTAAGAGGCAAAGTTCAATTGCTCTATCTACTGCAGAGGCTGAATACATATCAGCTACAAGCTGTTGTTCACAGTTGTTATAGATTAAGTATCAGTTAGAGGATTATTCTATCCAAGAAGATCAGATTCTAATCTTCTGTGACAACACAAGTGTTATTAATCTCTCAAAGAATCCAATACAACACTTTAGGGCAAAGCATATTGAAGTTAGACATCATTTTATATGAGACTATGTACAAAGAGGGATCATCAATCTATAATTTGTTGAGACGAATCAACAATGGGCGGATATATTCACTAAACCCTTAAGTGAAGATAGATTCAAGAAAATCAGACAAAACTTGAATATGGTAATGTTAAATGATCATTCGTCTGACACGTCATAACACAGATGATTCGTATAGAAGAAGATGAAAAGTCGTAAGTTTTCAAGTAAATAGTAACGGTAAGTTGCGAACAACTTTTCAAGAGTATGTATAAAAAGGAACTCTTCTCAAGATTCTAAAACACCTTACACTCTAGAATTTTCTTGAAAAACTTTGAAACTGACTTGTTTAGTGCACTCAACAAAGACGATTCAATACTCTGTTCTAAACTTCAAGTTCTTCTCATTTCATATCTTTAGCTTTTTATACTAACCTCGCTTTGTTAAGCGAAATACATTTGTGTGTTTAGTGTTTATTTGTTACAAATCAAAAATGTCAAAATCTCTTATCTATAGGAGACACATCGATTTCACTTCCTTGAAGAAAAATCATATGGACATCGAACCAGAAATTGAAGCGGTTGGCTGGAAAAATTTCTTCAACATCCGCAAGACAGTATATTTGATTGAAATATATAAGTTTTGGAAGAATGCAAAGGTGGTGGACAATACCTTGGTATCAGTAGTAGATGGGTTGTCGGTTATAGTCACACAAGATTCTATTGAGAAGGCTATTGGGTGTCCAAGTATTAAAGAGAAACTATTTAGCAATACAAAATGGATCGCTCAAGGTTGTGTAGACAAAGCTCACATCAATCAACAACTATATGGATATAGTAATCCAGGAGTCAAGAAGTCTTCAACCCTCATTCCGAAGGCTAGGGTTCTTCGTTCACTTCTTATCCACTGCATTCTACCAAGAATAGGCTCAAAGGATTTGGTAACAATAAACGATGAACATTGTTTGTTTCATCTACTTACTCACCAACCCATTAATCTTCCGTTCTTGATTTTGAAGAACATGATAAAGGCTAGGGAAGATTATTATAGCTCTTTACCTTACGATATATTGTTGACAAGATTCTTCAAAGAATCTGGAATCCTACTTGATAGAGGTAACAGAGTAAAGATGAATGTAAAGAGTGTTATTAATGCCTCTACTATTCTCAAAATGGGAATCAAGATTGAAGCTGAAGCTGATATAGATTCTACATCGAAAGTAAAGTTTGAGGTGGAGCTTATAGTAAGACGAAGCAGGAGTGAACATGTTCCGTCAGACATACAAGCAAAACCTCGATCGATAGGAAGAATATTCATTGAGGTGAACAATCATCTGATATGCCAATACAAGACAAGACGATTCTACAGAGGGAGGAAAGCAAGGTTCAACATTCAACTCATTAAGTTTCTTTAAAGAGGAAGGCTGAGACGCACCAATCAGAAAAACCCAAACAATCAAGAAGGTCACCAAGATTATTGACCTTACGACAACAAGAACAGAAGAAGCAGAAAGTTCTGATTCTTGGTGGAGATTCTGAGAAGCAAGAGCAACAACAGCAGCCTACCAAATCAATTATCTCTATCCCTTAAATTCAATCGGCACCATTATCTAGAGAGACAGAGATAAGAAGGAAATTAGTATTTAAGAGGAAGAAGCCTCTACGACAACTCTCTTCCAAATCAGCAGAAGAACAAAAGAAGATGAAGCTTAGTCAGAAAAAGGTCTCTTCATCTGATGTTCCACAAAAGGCACAGATAGTTGAAAACTAGCGAGTACTTTACAACCCTCCTCAACCACTCAAGAAAAAGGATTTAAAAATGAAGGTTATAGAAAAATCAGTACCTGATTGAAATAGAAGTTAAATTATTATCAGAGAACCTTCTAAGCAGACAGTCAAGGTACAAGTTGAGCCTATACCAGTAAACGATCAGACAATACATCTTCTTAGTCATGAAGAACGAAGACTATATGGTATTCTACGAGATAAAAAGTCAGAACCATATCTAATGAAGATTTCAAAAGATCGTTATACTATCTATCCGATAACAAGCAGAACAACAATAAAGATTATACCAAATGTACAACCAAGATGTTCAACCCCCTTAATAAAAGAAGGAAAAGGGAAGAAGAAGATGTTTCCTGAAGGGCAAGAAGATGATCTCACAGCAAAACAGATTCAAGTGGCAGTGAAGAACATAGACGATGCATGTAATGTGGATCAACCTGTAGGTGTCTATGTATCACATCACATATCAAGGGCATCAGGAAGTCAATTTGGAGTTTCTACCAAAGATGAAAGTTTCAAGGTAGTCGGCACAGTGACAGAAGGAAGGTACAGAAGTATAACAATAGAAGGTATCGATTTCAACTTAGAAACCGTTGTGCATTTAATCATTCATTTCAGACCCTTAGGTTTCATACCTTCAGTTAAAAATGTCTTACACCTTCTTGGGCAACCAATTCTCAAACTACCCAAACCTGATGATCTTGATCTCCTAGAAGGAAAACAAACCTTCAAATTACCCTCAATCAAAATTATAGAATTAGACGATTCACTTAGACAACCATTTGTTGTTGAACAACTTCATCCACTTAGTAAAATACAACAAGATGCTACTGTTAATTCAGAGTTCTTGAAGCATTTCATCAATTGGACTGAAGTTAGTCACAAGCAGAAGGAAGTTCAGTAAGCCTTAGCTAAAAATATTGAGGAAATTCATACTAAGGTTGATGAACTGGGTGATGCAGTGGGTGATCTTCATGAGGACATAGCACTTCTATGTGTTTCTATTGAACAAAACCTCAAGATGATCTGCACTGATATTCAACACATGTATTCTGAAATTCTGAAGCGTCTAAAATGAATTATCTTTTTGATTAATAACAAATAAGGGGAGAAGAGGAAAAAAGAGAAAAGTGGAGAAAATGAGAAAAAGGGAGAAAAGTGGAAAATATTAGAAAGCATTGTATATCTTATTGCTTTGATTGTGTATTGCTTTGATTGTTATTCGTCTGTACATTATTTGATTATTCATTTGAATATTATTTTATCTTCTAATATTATGATTATTTGTTATCATCAAAAAGGGGGAGATTATTAAGTCAAGAAGACTTCACTTCACTATTAATTTTGATGACAATCAAATAATAATAATCATAGAAGTGTGTGAAATGTTTTGATGAGTTTGTTAAGTGCGTAGAAAAATGTAAGTGACACAAATCGTCAACTTAAGACGATGCATGGTCAACACAAGAAGATCAAGACGATCAACACAAGAAGATCAAGACGGTCAACATAAGAAGATACAGAAGGTCAACTCAAAACGATACTTAAAAGTTGATTACGACAAAGCATCTTAGATAGACCAGACAAAAGCGCGACACCAAACGAAGCATAACACCAGAAGAAGAATGGTACCAGACAATGAAGATGAAAAATATTCTAGAAAGTCAGTCAGTTAGTTAGTTGGAGTTAGTTACAGGACTCAACTAATAATGGTTTCTAGAAGATTCAAGAAGCAGATCTCTCAAGAAGACAGTTAAAGATTTAGGTTATAAATACTAGTTATAGTCGTTAAAAAATAGATAACTGCACACAATAGAAGAGAGAAAATCTGATTGTACAATACTTAGGGAAACTCTGTACTAAAATGCAAAAAAAAACAGAGCAAACACATCTGTAATGTGAAGCTCAAACAATATCTTTCCAAGAGAAAGAAAGGCTAGAGCTTGGAGAGGCTAAGAAAGCAGATAAAAAATACTTTGTGAGAGAGACCTGAAAAGGCTCTGCAAGTGTAGAAAGAATACTTGTAACGTTGAAGAGTATAGTGAAATCTCAGATAAACTCTGAGGATTGGACGTAGCCTAAGGTTAAGGGTGAACCAGTATAAAATCGCGGCATCTATTCTCTAATCCTTTTCTTTTAATTTTCTTATTGTCAAAAGAGTAGATAATAATTTTTGTGATTGCATTACTCATCGGCTTAAGAGAATTGTTTTTATGATCATTTGAATTTGCAAAGAAATTCAAGAAATTTTTAAAGATTAATATCTTTGAAGAGTTTACACAATTCAACCCCCTTCTTATGTATTCTGCATATTATATGTGATTTCTATATTAACAAGTGATTTACTTCACTTTTTTTCGGATGATACTCAATCGTACAGTCATAATCTTTTAACAACTCTATCTGTCTCCTCTGTCTCATATTCAATTATTTTTGAATCAACAGATACCTCAAGCTTTTATGATTAGTGTATATCCATAATGTCTCTCCATGTAGATAACATCTCCATATCTTTATAGCAAAAATCACTGCAGCAAGCTCTAAATCATGTAATAGATAATTAATCTTGTGAGACCTTAATTGTCTTGATGCATATGTTATCACTTTACCATACTACATCAGTACACATACTAATCCTTGATGCGAAACATCACTATAAATCACATAACCTCCTGTTCCTGATGGAATAGTTAACACCGGTGATGTAGTCAACTGATGCTTTAGCTCCTCAAAACTCTTTTAACATTTATCATTCCATCTGAAAGGTACATTTTTCCTCAGAAGTTTAGTTAGAGGGGCTGAGATCAATGAGAACCGCTCTATAACCCTCTGATAATACCCAGCTAATTTGAAGAAACTCCAGATCTCATACACATTCTTTGGAGCTTCCCACTTCATTACTGCTTCTATCTTCTTTGGATCCACTTGTACGCCTTGTCCAGTTACTATGTGACCTAGAAACACCACTTGAACCTGCCAAAATTCACACTTACTAAATTTGACATACAACTGTTTCTCCCTTATGATCTGTAAAATTATTCTCAAGTGCTTAGCATGCTTTTCTCTACTCTTCGAATACGCTAAGATGCCATCTATGAACACAATCACAAAATGATCTAGGTAAGGCTAAAGAACCTTATTCATCAATGCCATAAATATAACTAGGGCATTAGTTAACTCAAATGACATTACTAAGAACTCCAAATGCCTATACCTGCTCCTGAACGCACTTTTCGGTACATCAGCCTCTGCTATCTTCAACTGATAGTATCCAGATCTCAATTCCAACTTAGTGAACACCAAAGCTCCTTACAACTAATCAAGTAAATCATCAATTTTAGGCACCGAGTACTTGTTCTTCACTGTTACCTGATTTAGTTTCCTATAATCGATGTATAGTCTTAGAGTTCCATCTTTCTTCTTCACAAATTAGAAAAGAGCTCCCCATGGTGATATGCTGGGTCTAAGGAAACTCTTTTCCAACAACTCCTGTAACTGAGCCTTTAATTCCTTTAGTTTTGTAGGTGCCATCCTATATGGAGGAATAGATATAGGAGCAGCAATTGGAACTAAGTCGATTGTAACTTCGTTTCCCTCTCTGGAGGTAAACCAAATAATTCTACAGGAAACACATCCAATAATTCCCTAACAACTGGAATGTCTTGCACATTCTGCTCAGTTTAAGTATCGACTATGTGGGCTAGATAAGCCTCACATCCTCCTTACAACAACCTCAAAGAACTCACAAGTGAGATCAGTGTGGTTGGCACTACTTGACTAATACCTCGGAATACTACTCTCGGCTAATTAAGAGATTCTAATATTACCTCCATAGTATAGTAGTTCATAATGACTCTATGAGCATTGAGCCAATCCATGCCTAGAGTAATATCTATCACCTTTAACTATAATACAACCAAATTTGCCTCCAATTTTACCTAATCAATTTAAATTAAACATCTCTTACGGACTTCCCATATTATTATGGTACTACTTATTGTACCCTGAGATTTGTTGGGCCTCTTCATTCTAGACTCTTGTCTATGATCCCCCTAATCATCTATTAACAATTGCTTTATTTGGATCGAGGCTGCTCTGAGCTCAAAGAAACTATTCAAGTTAGTAATAGCTAGCCTTGTCCAAATTTTCATATTTAGCCCATCTTCGAATCTCCTACAGTTGTCTTCCTCAAGAATCTTTACTATCTAAGTTTCTCACTATATATCATGTCCATATGCTTATATCTGTCCCTATGGATGCCAAACCAAGTTTTGATACCAAGAATTGTAACACGCCACTCTCATAGGACACATACTCGACATTTTGAAGGATATCCGAGTACGTACCCCATAAGGGTGGTATGCTAGAGCAGTCTTGTCACTAACTTGATCATGGCATCATCATTAAAACATAAATATCACATTATTTAAAAACTCAATTCCTCATTTTCATTTCATAAAACTAAATATACAATGTAGCATTGCATACTTTGTCCTTATATACAATACCGAAGAGCTATCATAGTCTATAGATTTATTACAAAATATGCTACATGATACATGAATGAGGAAATATAGAAAATCCTATCTAAATCCTTCAGTCTTAATTGACCGACCTTTGAGCCATTTCTTTTATCCAAAAGTAGTACTAGATCTCTTCTAAGTTGTCTTAGAAGCTAAGTCCACTCTCTCACACCTGAAAAGGTCAACATTGCAATTTTGATGAGTTTTGTAAACTCAGTGAGCTACCCATCATCGATGGCTCACTCATAACACATAACACCTATAGTTCATGTTTCAAGTTCACAACCAATTCATGTCATCATATAATGCACATCATTCACCAATTCAAATAGTACCATATAACATTTGGTTCTCTTAATTCACCTTTTACATTCATAATAGTTCATACAATTCAATTCAATCATTCATATAATGTATATTAAATTGTATGTGCAATGTTCATGAGACTCACTTTCATTTACTACTTTGTTGTGACTGAGAGTCTTTTTCACTGTCCCGTATCTATTATGGATAGCGGGTCCATTGATAACTGTTCCTTATCCGTTGGGGATACAGGGCTCATTATACATAGTGAGCCAGAGGCTCTTACCACATTCTGAGCTTTAAGCTCTTTTTCACTGTCGACTCCGTTCATAACAACTTTTATGTTATCATGCAGTCATGTAGTGAAATGCTTCATACGTATTCAATAATTCACTTATCCTTAACTTTTTCTTCACATTCACATTCTCATTCACATTTACATTCACCATTTGACCTTGTTCTGGCATTCAACAATTAAGTTATCACATATTCTGTGAAATTCACATACAATGAGCACTTTTAATATATTATTCTTGTATCAAACGCCTCGGACATTCAATGTCTGGAATCAACACATTCACTTCATATAATAATTCAATTCAGAATTTAAACAAAACAATAAATCAATGTGAGACCATATAGGTTACTCATAATATGCTCCAGATAGCTATTGCCTCGACATCCCGACAATGTCTAGATGTTGTCGCTCTAATTGCTCTTCTATATCATGCAATACATACACATTTTCACATTACTAATTTGCACATCTTCATGAATACTCAATCATATACATATGTATACGTGATATGCATAATGCATTCTCAATGACAGGGGCGGATCTAAATTTTTTTTTAAGTGGGGGCAAAATTTTATTTTTAATGGGGGCAAAATTTTAATTAGAGCAAAATTTTATTTTTTTGTGGGGGCAAAACTTAAAATAATATATTTTTTTGCATGAAATTCATTGGAGCCAGTGGGGGCAAGTGCCCCCACTTGCCCCCATTGTAGCTCTGTCCCTGCTCAATGACAATCCCAGGTATATTTCCTTAATTTACATCCTATGATCATTCATATATCATATCTTATGAAACTTGATTATCCTCAGTTTATCAATCATCTATTCGTCACTCATACATATACCAATTCTTTCCTAGCATTATACATCCACATAATTTCCCAATTCTCATTCATTCATACTTAATTCATATTATTCATAAGAACAAGTCAATCCATTCTTCAGTTCTAATGTCAATCGACATCTTAAACTCATCAATCACTTAACCACTTACTTAAGCAACCATATAGGTTCATTTCAAACCTCAATTAATTCCAAAACACTAAGATAAGTAAGAAGAAAGCAGTGCACGATCGTGCAACTCCCTGATAATTCCTCTCTGTCTCGATTGTCCTTGTGCACAATTGTGCATTTGACAAGAAAAATGAGGTATTTAGGCAAAACATTCTTCTAAAAAAATGTTCCTTTATGTCTTAAGTTTCTAATGAAATCAATTTCATGCAGTTTGGTTTAGTATTATGCAATTTATACCTAAAATACTACAAACTGTTCTCACACCATCACAGCACACTGTACTCAACTTCAAGCCAAGTTTAGAAACCCTTAAAGACAGAATTAGAATTTGATTCCTTCATGAAAAATATATCCATCTGTCTCTAGTTTAATATAAAATTAAAATAATCCCATTTGGATAAGTACAGATCAAGATATGGCTAAAATACAGATATATGTTCGGTGAAAACACTCCATCTAACATATTCCAACACACTTCATCATTATTTTCATCCTAGTTCATTTGTTTTGCTTAGTCTATCATTTCTAACTTACGTCCTCATTAACTCCTCTTCATTCCTACTTCCATATCAGCTCAATTTTCAATCACAAACAAATCATATTCTACGTTTTATCATAAAACCAAAAACAGAACATTTACATATGTATACATTCATCACCAATTTTCTGCACATGCTCAACTCTAATCTCACGTTCATTTCACTTCTAACTATCACCTTAATTCTTCCCATTTGAAGACATCACATTACTTCCTTTCTTTAGCTCTATACTCATTTTAGTTTATCTCCAAAACACCAAAAAAGATCCACATTAATAAACATTGAAAACAGAACATGAAACATCCATTTATCGATCAAAATTTTCTGCACTTTTTCCCTACACCATTTTTAATGATCTTTCTATTTCAAACTCATCTCTACAACAACTTATGAAATTTGATCATCATAAACACAAAAACAAGACATCAATGTGTTCATTTCTTTACCCACATTCCAACATATATAAAACATCATTTATAATCATTTAACTTCTAGCTATCATCATACATGTTTCATTCAACAAATCATAAAGAACAATATGATACTTACTTGATTAAACTCCAAGCTTCTTCAAAATCACATAAACCTTAGCTTTCCTAGCTTTACACGATCATCAACTCTTCAAGGAGGAATAGGTTAGGTTTTTAGTAACAAGATGAAGAGATGATAAGGATCTTGAAGAAACAAAGTGAAGAATAGCAAGAACTCAATGAGATGAGGGTGAGAGAGAGAGAGTCGTGAGTGAAGAAAATGAGAAAGATGAAGAAGAGAGTATATGGCAAACGTGAGAGACAAAACAAAGATGTCTTGCAAGAAGAAAATGTCGTGGGTGGGTTAAAAGCAAGGTAAAAATTGCTTGGTGGGTGTCATGACATTTACCACTCAAAGAATCAATTAACCTTTTTTAATAATGGTACTCAATACCATTTAATCTCTAGTCCATTTGTGACCCAATTTTCAATGTCACTTTCTTAACAAATCCTAATACCATTTACCAATTATTTCATCTGCCATTTGACACTTATTTCTACTACCATAAATCAATTGTCTTACCACTTGATATTTTTCCTAGTCCCAAAAATACTCAAAAATTCAGAAAATTTTTCAAAATTTCACCAAAAATTCTAAATCAATAATTATACTCACCAAATCAATATTTAAGACAAAATATTCACTATTCACATCATAATCATTTTAAAATCATTTATATCCCAGTATTAGTCAAATGAGTGCATGAACAGTCATTGTAATGTATGCAATTATCAAATTCACGCGTATGTATGCTAAATGATGCACGAGCTTGAAATGCATGTCGTAGTTTCTCAATATTATCTCTCATATTCAGCATTCTATCTAACCCTTAATATGGGAAAATAGGATGTTACATCAATTCTACCTTATTCATGCTTCAATACCTCATCAAATTCATGTCCAAGCCAATTCAAAAATCATTCATAAAGTAGCTCACAATCCATGATCTTTCATGCATAAAAATCCAAAGCAAAAGCTATCAACAACTATCTTGTTCCAGATCTCAATTCATCATCAATCCAGTACAGATTCTATCCATTTCAAACATCATATAATTCATAACACAACATGCTATCAAGTTTAGAATTCCCTTACATGATTAACTTCAAGTAATCTGGACACTTCCAAAATCAAGGTAGATGTAAGATGATCTTAACACTAAGATGATAACAATATAGAAGGTAGTTTAAAGTATCTTTCTTGATGCAGTAACTTACAAGATTCCAAGTGAAGATGATCTAAAATCAAGCAAAATTTCAGAAGTTGAGAGCGAGTAAGAGTTTCGGTAGTGAATAAGCAAGGAGAAGGAAGAGTTACAGCAGAAACTAGCCAATGAATAAGGTCATGCCATGTGTAAGATGACTCATCTTGCTCTAAGGACACTTGTTACATAAGGACACAAGCCACACGTCCTCTCCCTAGCTAGCACACATGTTTTTCTATGAGGCTGCCAAATGTCACAATTTAATTAGGCCACTTGTCACTCAACCAATGTTGCCAAATGTCAATGCATCAACTATGCCAAATGTCACTAACTTATACGCTTAGTCAGTTCAATTTTCACGTACCAATTTATCTTGCCACTTGACAATTTTCCTAGTCTAAATGTACATTTTAATACCTCAATTTTCTAATGGCATCAATTAATTCCAAATCACTAAGTATGATCCATTAAACCAAAATTCAAGTCATATGCAATTTTCAATCATCTCACAATTTTTTAACACCTATCATACATGTACTTTCATAAACATGTAACCTTCTAGCTAGGGTACAATTTGGGGCTTTAAATGGATAGCACATGGCATCACAGATAGTGAAACAAATGACCTCACCTTCGAACTCCATAGTGAATACCCCGCTATGTACATTAATTTTTGTTCGAGATGTCTTCAAAAATGGCCTGCCTAACAAAATTGTCGAAGGGCTCAAAGAGCCCTCATCCTACATATCTAACACATAAAAATTTGCAGTGAAAACAAGCTCGTTAACCTGCACTAAAACATCCTCAATAACCCCCTTAGGGTATGTGTTAGATCTATCAGCCAATTGAATGATAACACGGGTATCCTTTAATGAACTAAGATTAAGAGCTTTAAAAATAGATAAAGGCATAACATTGATCAAAGCTCCTAAAATCTAACAAACATCTTTCATACCTTATGTTACCGATCTTACAAGGAATGGTAAAAATACTTGGATCCGTGCACTTGGGGGGTAGCTTCCTCTGTAAGACTGCTGACACATTGGCCCCCACACTGATCTTCTCATCTCCCCTCAACTTCCACTTATTGGTGTATAACTCCTTCAAAATTTTAGCATATCACAGAACTTGCTTAATTGCTTCCAAATGAGGGATATTAACTTCCACCTTGCAAAAGACCTCCAATATTTCCTTTTCCTTCTCCTATTGCTTATTCTCTGCTAACCTGCTTGGAAATGAAATAGGAGGTGAATCATTGACAGTAGGGTGTGAAGAACTTACCTGAGGATGGTGATCCTCCTTCTTCTTTGCTAGCTCAGTTTCCTCCTCTTCTTCTTTCTTCATCCCCTTCCTTGTCCCTTTTACCTCCTTGCCACTTCTCAAGGTAATGGCGCAAGCATCTTCTCTTCGGTTCCTTTCAGGTTGACTAGGCAAACTTGTGGAACTTTGGGCCTGCAGATTCCCCATGGCATCAGCTAGCTGTCTGACCTGAAAAATTTTCCAAATTTTTCAAACCACTCCTTGCTTCCTACTGAAATTGAAGAGTGTCAGTCGCTAAGCTCTTAACAATTTCCTCTATGGACATACCTCCAGCTTGTTGTTGTTATGGTGGTTGTGGAGGCGATGGCCTTTGCTGAAACTGTGGTTGATTCTGATGGAAACTTGGTGATGTATGGAATCTTTGTTGCTGTTGCTAATAATTGTGTTAGCGTACATTAAAACTGCTTCCTTGCTGTGAGTTTCCATACCTGAAGTTGGGATGATCCTTCCACCCCCGATTGTAAGTGGGGCAAAAGGGTTTTACCTCCGCTGTTGCCTCTAACTGCATTGACGTGATGTTTATCCTGCAAGGAAGGGCAAGCATATGCAATATGGTCAGCTAACGCACAAATACCACACACCTTGGTAGGCCCCTTTCCTATCATTGCTTGATGTACTAATGAAGTCAAATTTGCGACTTGTTGCTCCAACTTGGAAATAACGACCTCCTTCACCTACTTTGTCGAGGAGGAAGCATTGCTATGATTGCCCCAATACTAGGAGTTCGCTGCCACTGTTGCCATCAAGTTCCTAGCATCCTTCAATGTCCTGTCCACCAAGGCTCCACCACTCGCAACGTCTATCATATTCCTTTCCAAAGGAAGCAAACCTTCATAGAAATATTGAATTAATAACTGGTCACTTATTTGATGATTTGGAAAACTATTGCAAAGCTTCTTGAAATGCTCCCAATACTCATGCAAAGATTCCCTTGTGTCTTATCGAATGCCATAGATCTCCTTCCTGATGTTAGTGGCTTTTGAGGTAGGGAAGTACTTCTCTAGAAATGCCTGTTGCATTTGCTCCCATATGTTAACTGAGCTGGCGGGCAAGTCATGCAACCACTTCTTGGCTGCATCTGCTAAGGCAAAGGGAAATGCCTTTAGCTTAAATTGCTCCATTGAGAATCTCACTGGCTTCATACCTGAGCATGCGATGTGAAACTCCTTAAGGAACTTGTTGGGATTTGTGATGTAGCCTAATCTTATTGAGCTGGTGTCAAGAAAACCTGTAAAAGTAGGTAGTGCACGTATCAATCCAGGTTTAATTTCAATTTCCGGGTCATCATCCAGATAATTGATATAAAGCATATTAGGATTGAAAGAAGGAGTTGCAAGCTCCATTAAAGTGCACTGATAATGTTCCATAATCTCTTTTGTTTCTTCTAAACTCCCGTTGACTTCTTCTTCAAAAGATAAGGAACGTCTGCTCTCAGGAAGATGTGTATGGATTCCTCACTCTCTCTGACGAAATTTGGTGCGCGACCTGTAATAGGAGAAAAAGATAAAGGGTTAAGTGGAGAAAGTAATGAACCTATGTTTTCCTTAGAAAAATTACACAAACGAATGTGTTTTAAGAAACTGTAGGACATGCAAATCGATGAAAGAATGAAAGAGATCAGCAAAAACAAAAATAAAAACAATACAAGAAACAATAATTAACACACTCCAACTCTCTGGCGTCGGTGTCAAAAACTAGATGGCTTATCGCTAACTACCAAATAATAAATTACTAACTACCAAAAAATGCAGTAAATGGCGAGCTAAGGTCAAACCACAGAGAGCTAGGATGTAAATGTTATTCAAATTTTGCAAACAAAAGAAAACAAAACACCCTCAAATGATGAAAACGAAACAGCTAAGATGCAATGAACGTAAACAAAAAAACAAACACAAAGAAAAATTTAGAAAAGACTAATAACAAAGATAAAGAAGTGGGTTAGAGAAATCTTCGAGATTCTAGGATGTTCATTGATCCTTGAATCTAAATAAAAGGTACTCTCATCATGGCGTTAGCCTATGGACTTGATTAAGCTCTCAAACCCTTAATTTCTTTAAAATAGGCAAAACTAATAAGCTATAGAAATGCCCCGATCTCCACTATAACCTAGAATGCTCTCTAAGTTCAATAACGAAAACGTATTAGGTACTAAGAAACAACTAACTTAGGTCACCTACTCATAAGCTCAGAAGGTGTAACCTAAAGGTAGGGGATCCTAGATTAGTTGATTAAATGTCCTGACAAATTTAACTAATCTATGGCTACTTTTGGGAATCACTATGGACTATTACATATCACACGTACAACCCTAGCCTTCGGATTACAAAGTTACCTAAAGGATGACCAAGCCTATAAGCAACTCCTAATTCATGAAATTTATCCTAAATCTCAAGCCAACCTAGACCTACAAGCACTAATTCAAGACAAGTTCAACTCCATTCTCACAATTTCCATCCTTTCATCCTTATAATATCTCCAAACCCCTATGTAACATCCCACCCCCGACAGGAAGGGTAAAATGGTAAATTGGCATAGGATGGGCGAGATTGAGAGTACATAGGACTGCTCATGCATAATAGGATTGTTACACAGTCACATTTGTGCACATGAAATTTCTGTTCATGCAT
>JAOTBA010000006.1:11764947-11800952 GCA_025629845.1 Erythroxylum squamatum | reverse complement strand
GAACAAATGTGAGTCTCATGCATATAGCATTCATATAAGATTGAAATTTATGAATGATTTGCAAAGCTGTAATGAGTAACCATATTTTATGCCTTGTTGTGAGTGTATCTGAAAAATAATTATATGCTCTGAATAAATATCTGTGATATCTGTGATGTGTGTACGTAATCCGGTGAATTCATCAATGATGGTTCACTCATTGAGTTTACAAAACTCATCAAAAATTGCAATGTGACTTTTCAGGTACGAGACAGGAGGTCTAGTTCCTTAGTCAGGATTTAAGGAATCTTTTAGATAGAGAAATGACTAAGAGGTCTGTCAGCTGACACCAGAAGTGCTCTAGCATTATTTTTGTAGTTTTGCTAGAATTTGTATAAGATTTTGTAAATATTTGTTTGGTGAAAATGGTGTAAGCTTTATAAATGAATGGAATGAATGGTTTTAAAGTTTAGTGACTTTTGAGTATGTTAGATGATGCCATGTGTAAGTTGGATTTGCTTTTGCTCCAACATACCATTATCAAAAGGTATGTACTTGAATGTCTTTCGGGTATTCGGGTATTCGGGTATTCGCCTTATGGTAGTGGGATGTTGCACCATGTTCCAAACTTTGAGAGACTCAAGATAAAACACTTACCCATTTAGGTTAACTTTAAGAACGCACCTTTGGAATATTGCTTTATAATAAGTATAAGCCATTTAGCTACTTTATTAGGTAAACCTATTTATATGGATGAAGCAACTACTATAATGAAAAGGATAGTTTATGCAGGGTTATATGTTGGGAATGAAACAGAGAAAGAGCTCTTAAGTTCTATTAACATAATAAGATTGGATAAAGAAGATAACCTAATAGAGGTATAAATTAAGATTAACTATCACGGAATACTGAACAACAAAAGAAGCATCACAGAACCATTAATAGAATATTCAAGAAAGAGAATTATAATAAGCTCATGGGAATAAAGTGAAGACAATTAATACACTAACATTAATAGATCGAAAATTTTATTAACATCACGACTACCACAACATATGACTAAGACAACATTGAGTCCATGTCCTCATAACACTCTGAAAGGAACTCTACATGCTTACAGATTGAAAAATTTTCTACATCATCACTCCCAAATCCTCAGTAATTCGATCCCACCATAAGCAACATCTTAGAAGAAGCTTTTATTTCAATAGCTAGAAAGAGGCTAGGTATGAAGTCTAAGAATAAGGCTATTATTGGCCACCTAACCTTCCTTAAAGCTTATAGTCACCTGGAATGTTAAAAGTTCTAATTTCCTAGTAAATGACAAATAGTAGGTGATTATCTCATCACTGAATTTTTTTAATTAGACTCCTGAAGACCATAATAAAAGCTCCAAGATTAGGGAAGGACTTTGGTTCTTACACAAAGATTGGGGTCTCATATGTAACCACCGAGTTCACTTTAATGGAAGTATTATGGTAGCTTATAAACTTAATGTCATTTCAATCAACCACTACCATTTCATATATCAGCTTTTAGTCCTTCAACTAACCTTAAATATCTCTGATATTCAATTAATAATCACTTTTATTTATAGCTTCAATCATTTGTATCAAAGGAGACAATATAGGAGAGCCTCACCGACTTAAGAAAAATTATCACATATAGCTTTTAGTTGGGAATTTCAATAGCACTATTTCACATAATGAAACTAAAGGGTACAACAAATTCAATAGACATCTTAATAAAGATCTTGATAACAAATTAACATTAACATGATACTTGGCTTGCATTATGATGGAAATAATATACATGGTGCAATAAATAATTTAGTGATTAGTTTATTAGAAGAAAAATCGATAGAGCACTAATTGAAATTATCTAGTTAATCGTTTTCAATAATAACATACCTCACTTCAATCACATGATGTGCTCAGACCATTTAACAATCAAGGCTTACCCTTTTACCAACCTTAGTGATAAAAAAATTTCATTGAAAGTCAATAATTATCTATCGAAAATTGTTGGGTATAAGAAGCTGCTACAAGAGGATTATAGAACAATGTCGGGCTTTGAGGCTTACAAATATGTAGAAACGTTAAACGCAATAAAAGAACTTAAAAATCTTAATATAAGGAAGTATAATAACAATAAATTAGAAAATCTAAACATAAAATTTTTTTCTTAAAATTGTTTAGGAAGCACTATACAAAGATGCAGAATGAAACAATAAGGATGAGAGGAAATGAGCATTACGAGAATACATTGAGGAATTTCAAATTCAAAATTCTTTATCAAAATAGAAATTAATAGTTCAATAGCTTAATAAACGAGACAAGAACATTAAGTTATTTCATAATGCTCTAATATTAAGAAGAAACTTCAATAAGGTTGGTTTAGTAACATATGCAAACAACAAAGTTTGTACTAACCATGAACATTTAAAAGATGCAACCCACAAATACTTCAAAAACTTCTTAGAACCACCTATAACTACTCATCCTTGCAGCCAATCATTAGCTCTTTCATCACTAAATCTACCAACCATGAACAATTAGAAGCTCCAATTAGAAACTTCACCAAAACATATATGTGCAGAAAGCCCTAATAATCCTCAATTCAAACAAGGCACAAAGTCTATATGAACTTATTGCCATATTTTTCAAGAAGTTTAGGGATTGGTGCGGGACTTTGTTAGTTTTGTTATATTGGAATTTTTTTCTAAAGTTAAAATGTTTAAAGAAATGAATAAGGCTTTTATATGCCTTATTCCGAAATGATTTAACCTAAATGCCCTACAAGACTTTAGACCCTTCACTTATTGTAATATGTTATATAAAATTAGTTTCAAAATATTCTTAACTAGAATGAAGGAAATCATAAGTTCTCTAATCAAACCAAGCCAAGGCATTTTCATAAAAGGAAGAAACCTAAGTGATAATATCCTAATAGCATAAGAATTATTCAAGAATTAAGATGAAAATTTGAGCACAAAATGTTGTGCACTAAAAATTGACTTCAACAAGACATTTGACTCTTTAAATTGTAGTTTCCTATTACATATTATGGAGGCATTTGGATTCCCTACTAAATTCACTAAGTGGATTAATTAATGCATCACATCCATAACTTCCAAAATTTTAATGAACGTAGAATCAATAAAACCCTTTAAGTGAGCAAAAGAGTTGAGATAAAGAGATCCTTTATCACCTTATCTCTTCAAGCTATATATAGAATTATTAACTAAGTTTATTGACAAAAGAATAAAATAGAATGAGCACTTCAACTATTACTTGGGATGCAAGAAGCTCAAATTACTTCAATTATCTTTTGCAAATAACCTTCTTCTCTTTTATATGGTTGACACAACCTTAGTCAAGCTATTTATAGATTCTTTATACATGTTCAACAACATTTCAATATTAAACATCTACAATATCAACAACAATATAAATGTTTTTGTAGGAACTATTAAATTAGCAAAACAAATAGTTTAATAAAAGTAAAGCTTCAATAGCTACCTCTACATTATCTAGGAATCCCTATTATATCTACTAGATCGCGCTCAAATACTGCCAACCCCTATTAGATGCTATCCACAAATGACTAGATAATTTGAGCAATAAACATTTTAGTTTTACAAGGAGATTGCATTTAACTATAATGAGTAGCTTGTATATATATTGGTCATTTCACCTTTACCTCTCCTTAAAATTGACTAAAGCCATTAAGAGATATTTTTAATGAATAAAGAATTGCAATGACTCTTCATAAATCAATATTAAATAGGTTCATCTATATGTACCAAAAGAAAATGGAGGAGTGGGCTTAAAATCTCGTAATAATGAACAAGATGTTGCTTATCAAAAGGATATGAAAGTTATTCACAAATAAAGAATCATTTAAGGTGCAATAGGAGTGATACAAATTGAAAGCTTAAAAAGAAGAACCTTTTGGAAACTAAAGAATAGAGATCATAATTTTTGGTCCTTGACGTACATTTTTAAGCTAAGGGATATCATACACCCTACATCAAGTGTATCATTATAAATAGGAAAAGTTATTGATTTTAGTTCAGAATTTGACATCCATAAGACCCTTTATTTAAGCTTCCCAATTCAACAACACTCATAGCTAGTCTTTCCAAGCAACCAAAAGTAGAAAGAATGGTTAAAGAAAACAATTGGAATCCTATCAGTATCAAAGGTCTCACAATTATAATGTGCAACTTTCCAGGGTATTTCCCTAACTTAGCAGTTGAGGATGAGATCATATAGCGAAAACATAGACCAGGTGCATTCAACAACAAAACTTACCTAGAAATTCTCAAAAACAACACCTCAACAATTCCATGGAAAAAACTGTCATGCGTTACTTCAATTCACCCCAAAGGTAAATTTCTTCTAGTGCTAGTAATAAAGTAGAGACTAAGAAGCAAGGATAGAATTGCATTTACCCCACAATCAACTCGACATGTGTGCTATGCAATTCAAAACTAGAGACTAACAATCATTTGTTTTTTAACTACACCTTCAACTCATAGTTTTGATAACTGATGTTGGTCCTTTATAACTCACATTACAATGAAACACAATGGACGAATATAGAGAATGGATACAAAAGGTACATCATTAATCAAAAGGAGATAAAATCATGTTCAGGATAGAACTTAGTTGCTTTACTTATGGCATTTGATTCGAAAGAAATTCCATGATCTCAAAAAATGAGCATAGATGCATCAACATTGCAAGCCTAAAACTAATACAATAGGTCAGAAAAATTGTGCTAGCAAATGGAGTAGCAAATTCACTAAGCACCGATATAACAGCAATGTGAATTCTTGGGTAAGCCAACTATTTCAGATGATTCATCCTTTTTGTACTTAACTTAGAACTTGAAGCTGAATTTTCGCTCTTAGCTAACTTCATTGTTCTTCACTGCTTGTAAGCTTAGTTTGAACTTGTATCCATCTCTTGGTGACTTTATTTTATTAATCCATTTTTAACCTCTGAAAAAGAAAAAGAAACAAGAAATTAGCAAGCAAAGCATGACCGCTTTTGCTATGTTATGATTTTGTTCTCCAGCTTAAACGCCTTCTTAAGTGAGTGAGCTTATGGTAGCACTGAATCTTGCAGCTTGGATCCTTCCTTGCAGTAGTGGTGAGAATATATATATAATATTGATTCTTGAGTAGTTAAAAATAGGGTAATTCTAGAGATTGTTCTGATAACATTAATTAGCTTAACAAAGAGAAGAATCAGCACCTCCAGCTAGTTGGTACATCGATTTGAGAATAAAACATTTAATTAATCCATTACTATTTGCATCAACTCCTTTTGATTTGCTTATTCGTAATAGTTACCTAAACAACAAAATTCCTAATCCAAATAGGATTGTCTTCTTCTTCTTCTTTTTTCCCTTTGTTTCTTATTTCTGATTATTTTAATGGTATTAACTATTAAGTTCTACAAGATAGAATACAGAGCCTAGATTGGCTTACCTCTCGTTCTCTTCTCAACAAAACCAAAATCAACCAATATCTGCCTCTTTCCAGTGCTCTTTAATTGCACAAACCAACAATGAAGCTATCCTGTGAAGACATGAGCATTGTCATGAAGGCGATGATACACTTCAAGGACAACAAAGACATGAGCAAGGCTTTCTTCAGTTACTGGAACTTGTTCAAGAAATTACAAATTAGCAAGCACTACTTCTTCTGCAATGTTGCTCATCTGTTTGGTCACCACCATGATTTTCTTCTCCATCTTAAACACCTTTTAATGTTGTGCGTGAGCTCATGGAGGCACTGAATCTAAGAAGACATAGAAGGCTCATCTTTTTCATTTCTTTTATGTTTTGTTCTGTAGTAGCAATAGTTAAGAGAAAATTATGATCGTTAAGTAGTCAAAGACAAAACCCTTTTTCTATAGAAGTTTTTGATTAAAAACGTTCTCTTTTTTGTTTATTTTTTAATATTCTCTGTTACGTTTCTTAATGAAGGAACCTCCAGCTAGAGAAACAGAGGACGATGATGCCAGTTTGTGTACACAAAGAGCTTCTATGATGTATTAAACTATTAACGTTAAGATAGAGGAAAGGATACAATATTGATCCATAGTAGAAGCTTAACAATGGGGTTTAAGAATCAATCTATACACTGGTTAAGTTTAGAACTCAATGCATAAATCTGTGATAGCAATAATGACTACTGATTCATGCGAAGAAGATAGTACGCGTTGAAAACAGAATAGATAGATTATGCAACTTTACAGAACATCATCTTGAAGCAGAAACTGCTGTTGTGGAAATAAATACGATGGGGCAAGCAAGTATATTACCTTAACTTTGAAGTATATAATACGGCATCATCTGAAATTATCCACCATGCGGAGCATTCATGAAATGTAGGACTAATGGTTAATTAATTAAAGCCATCAATGCTGGCATTGCTGATTTTTTGTTGTTCCACAATAGGACACCTGGTGATGGCCAATTCCTCTGGAGGCATCAATATGAGGTCTTGTGGTACTGCTATTAGCTTGGGACAATCGTAAAGTGATAGGCTCCGGAGATAAGGCATTGCATTTCTCATTGTCACAGAGACGTAACTACTGCTAGAACTTGCGCAGCTAGCAGCACGAGCAGATGTTGTTAGATCCCACTTTTCCCACTCCACCATAAACCGAAAAGTTAGTTCCTTCAACTTTGGGAAAGCGATGAATGGTTCTGTACTATCTTTCCTTTCCGCGACAGGATCTAGTCCAAGGAACTCTAGACCTACATTTTTCACACTATTGAAATGGCCAATTAGGAGCTTTTCCAAAGATGGCAATCTCCCCAAAGAAGGTAACCTTTCACACTTTACACAACTCAGGAGCTTCAAATCTTTCAAATTGGTTAGCAATGTTAGCCAATTGGGAAAGAAAGATCCACCATAATCATAAACCTGTAAAACTTCTAGGTTTGGAGGCGGTTCAAGAGCTTCAATCACTTTCTCCATCACCTCTTTTACCCCCAGAGCAAATACTAAGTCCAAACTTAGAAGATGCTCCTTATATTTCAAATCTGCCTCTGACGCTTTATCTACATCCATGACATTTTCTAACCCACTAATCTCGAGATCACCTCTCAGATCATTTAGATATTTCAGTTCTGAAATGCTACATCCTTCCCCCTTCCCTTTTACAATAAACTTGCACAAGGTGCGGAGATTGTATAACTGGCCAATTCCTTGCGGCAAGATGCTGAGGCGGTCAGTTTCTTTAATATTAAGATGTCTCAGGTTAATCAATTTTCTAAGGCCTGAAGGTAGTCTTTCAAGAAGTCTACAACAATAAAGGTCCAATGTTTGTAAATTGTATAACATGCAAACTGTATCTGGCAATTGCACCAGATTCAGTGAAGATAGGTTGAGCTTTCTTAGATGCAAAAGCCTACCAACCTCACTTGGAAGCTCTTCTATATTAGTGTGACTCAAGTCCAACTGCCGAAGAGACGTCATGCAGTGAAATAAATCACGAGGAATTGTACTCGTATTCTCTTGTAAGACCTGCAGTGTACGAAGATTTTTCAACCTATAAACGGCAGGGTGGAATTGTCCCATTTGACCCAACAAGGTAAGATGGTGGGTTTCTTTACGGAGATGATCCCATTTGGACATATTTTTTCCATCAACATTCATGATAAAGCATTCATTCTTTGCAAGGAACTGTACAAAGTCATGCACAATGTCGTGCATCTTGCAAGTAACTACTCGTGGGTCTTCTCTGTCCACTGCTAAATCCTGAAAAAATGACCGCATTGCTAAGTTATCGAAGTACTCTTCACCTATTTGTTCCATTTCTACACTTCTTGATGATGCTAGGAAACCCTGTGCCATCCACTGCTGTATTAATGCATTTTTCTCTATATTATAATCTTTAGGGATAATAGCGCAATAGGTAAGACAACGTTTTAGTGGGGATGATAAGTCGTAATAACTCAACAACAGAGAAGGGAAAATTCCCTTCTCTACCTCTTCTAGCTCCCACAATTCACTGTCAAGGACGCTCTTCCAGGCTTGTTTCGTTTCCTTGCAGCGCAATAGACTACCTATAGTCTTTATAGCTAGGGGTAGGCCTTTGCACCTGTCTGCTATTCTCCGACCAATTACTTCCAAATCATCACGATCCTCCCTGCTCTTCCCATAAAATGCAAGTCTGCCAAACAATGTCCAAGAATCTTCAGGAGATAAATTCCCTAGAGGAAGCATAAAGGTGGCTTCCATCATTTTTGAAACTCTCTCATTCCTAGTAGTCACTAAGATCCTACTCCCTACAGCTCCAGATTTTAAGGGAATCTTTATTGGTTCCCACTGCCTGAAGTCATCCGTCCGCACGTCGTCCAGCACAAGGAAAAATTTCTTTCCCTCAACACATATCTGAAGTTCCTTTTGCAAATCCGACCAAAGGAATTCTTTCCCCTCAACACTTCTTTGAAGTTCCTTTTGCGAATCTGACCAAAGTACTTTCCCCCCAACACTTCTTTGAAGTTGCTTTTGCAAATTAGACCAACCAGACCACATTACAGTTTCAATTATCATTTTTGCTATGTGGGTCTTATCAAAAGGCTCAGAAACACAAATCCAGATCTTGTAATCAAAATGTTCATCGACTCCCTCATCATTGAAAGCCAATTGAGCAAGAGTTGTCTTCCCCATCCCTCCCATCCCAAGTATAGAGACAACAACCGGGCAACTTTCATCCTCAATATCGTTACACAGCATACTTATCAAAGAAGTTTTAACCGAATCCCTCCCACAAACCTCAGAAACATCAATTAATGGTGTGGTCTCCAGTCTCTCCGGTTCTTCACGACTCTTCCCTTCAAGTGCAAAATGGAATTTGTCTTTCTCAATGGCAACCCTACTCAACCTCTCCTTAATACGTTCCATCTTAACACCAATATCCCTATAAGCAACACTTCTGTTGAAACAAAAACATAAAGAAATGAGGCGTACCGACTTTCTTCGCGGGAAATGTTTGAGCTTTCTCTCAATTTTGGGTCCACTGATTCTGGTATTCCACTCATCTAACACATCTTCAAGATGGTATGCTATGGACTTGAGCTCTTCCAACCAAACTCGTACCGAACTCTCCTTTACTTGCTTCTTCTCCGCATCGTTGAGCACTGATCTGATTGCGGTGAGTGTAGTGGCAAGATTCTCAGCGTCGTTTTGCCCTCCAAAAAGCAAGCTTAATTCTCTTTGAATACCAGTTTCAACGGCCAATGTCAACTGCTGCAACACTACCGACAAAAGGGCATCAGCCATTGTCAGATGACGAGAAACAAAGCTTGTTGATTAGCAGCTTGGATTGTTATTGTCTGAAAGATGCCAAAATCGACTGGGAGAGTGTAATAAAATAGTACTTTGGACGTCTGAACCAGAAAAGTGTTGTTGAGCTGAGTGCTTTGCTTGGAACAATATCACGCGAAGTGGAATTGGTATTATTAATTAATTATATTCTCTGCACTGTTGACTATGTTGTCCCGTTGCGAACCCAGAACTCATGAGAGAATGACACGTGTTACTTGGTCCTGAATTCATTCCAGTTTACTTACCTGAGATATGTTTATAATGACGTGTTAATTTTTATTTAAAATAGACAAAGAACTATCTTTTAACTTTTATATTATTACGCATATATAATTTTTAAAATTAATTAAGAATTGAACAATATATTAAAAATTTCAAGCAAACAATTGATGCGTTGAAGAAGGTGAGTGTTGCGTTCATATTTTTGCTATTGTTTTTCTCACAAACTCATAACATTATGCATATGACGACTGAATTTGGGATGGAAAAATAGGGATCTTGGTGAGTATTAGAAGTTTAATAAATTTGATGATAAGGTTAGCAAATAAGGCTTCTTCCTTTGTGAGAGTCGAGGGAGGGACATTAACTATACGTAGTCGTTTTTTTTATAAATATGTTGTTTATGTGACTCGGATTCATAACCTTTTGATCATAAAAGAATAATTTTATCGGTTACTCTGAAATTTTTTAGTCACGAAAAAATAATTTTAAAAATTTGTTAGCGTTAGGTTTAGAGAAGGTTCTATTTTTTGTACAAAAGAATTGAAAGAATCATTTTAAGATTTCAGAAAAGAGAATTTTGGAAATTGAGGATAGAAATAATACACAGACAAGTAATTTCGAATGTTACACTGTTTGACTTCCAACTTTTGCTGTAAAAAATTATAAATTATTGGTAAGAGCTTTGGGCATATGGAAAACATGTATAAATTAGATAGTTTTATAATACTTACGTCTAATTTATCAAATGCAATGTCCAACTCTTCATTAGAAATTTTTTTTTCCATTTTGTTCTTACAGGTAAGGAAGTTCGGGATACCACACCAATCTCACTCGATAATTTGGCAGACTGTACTGAGTTGGTTGGTCGTCCTTCAGTAGGGGAGATTCTCTATAAGGTTATCATTAGCATGGGGAGCAAGAGACAAATCTTGAACTCCTCCTTAGGCTTTGTCTCCTCAATATTGCTAGCTAAAACATAATTGTCTAGCTTAAAAGTGGACTCCAGATTCTTTGAATTAATCAAATTACACACAGAGATATTGGTTTTAGTATTAGTGGAGCTAATAATGGGAATTTGCTTCGAACTTTTAGTATTAGAAGGAGCACAATCTTCCAAATTGATTAGCTCCTTGTAGCATCCAAATTTGAAAACTCTTTTAATAGGTTTCATTTCTTATACTAGAGTTTAGGGGGTTTCCACTAGTATATTATAGAGATAGTTAAAAGTTCAAAATCAACAATCTAATAACTTGTTAATTCTTAGTGAATTAAACAACTCCTTGTCAGTTTCCGCTTTTTATCGCACTCTTGCATAACTAATTCTATCAAGCATTGAGAATAAATACATACAGGTTTTTCAAAGCACTTGCCATGTAACTTAAACCCATTTAATATTTCAAGGAATTAATGTAAAAGTTATCCTAAATAAGAATGTATCTCCCTTTATTCTTGTCTAAAACCAAATTGATCTCCATCTAATGAGCATAGTTGGCTTTCCATAAATATGACATGGTCTTACTTCAAAATATTTATTAAGCAAGCTTCATTGTTAAATTTAAAGGAGTCCACTTTTCTTATCAAAGTTTTTTCCAACCCAACCCTAATTTTTCCCTTGTTAAAGAAGCCTATTGTTGCATTTAAGAGAATGATGGTCGTTTGTCAAGGAAGAAACCTATCAAGGAAGAGCTCTACAATGCTGCACCTGCTTGTAAAACTTTTAGAGGAGATACAACTTGGACTATCCATAGATTGAACATTGGGAAAGTAAGAAAGCTTGCTTCGACTTCAATTGTTTGCCACTAGTTTGCTATAGGATTGTTATTAGGAAAGGGAGAGGAAAACGCAGTGATAGTAGAAATGGAGGCGAAATCTAAAGAAACTGGAAGGGGAGGAAAAGGTTCACATGTGAGGTCATTAGTAGGCGACAGAAAGACAAGAGGTAATAAAGAGGAGAAGTGAGAGCAAGAGGTTGAAATAAAGTTCAAAGAAGATGTTGAGCTGAGGTTCCTTTCCTAGGGCCTAAAGTGTCAGCACCTTGGGGGGAAAAATGGTGAGGAAAAAGATAGAACACCGGTTGAAGGGAAAAAATAAAAACTTCCTAGAACTTGCAAAAGGAGCTTGGGGGAGACGCTATTTTCTTTACCATCTGGGAAATAAACAGACGAGATAGCTTGGCCCAAGGTTGTTAATCATCAAGTTTTCACAAACAAAATCAGGTTAGAAATTATAATTCTCTTAAACAAAACATTTCAAAAGAAGTATACGTAAATCAGAACAAATAAATTGTCAAAACTTTCCTTACCCATTCACGCAGTATAAACATTTCAGGTTTCTGATCAACTGTAAATCCTGAGGAATAGGATCTGGGCACCGCACTGAAGTTGTATGATGAGAAAGAGCATGGGAGCATGAAATATATTTGCAGACTATGAAACAGTAATTCACGTTTTTAGGGTTTGTATTCACAAAGATCATGACACTCCAAGGTTAAAACATTGTACCAGTTCCGAAGCAAAAATGAATAAATCAAAAATGGGTGAAAGACTTCATGATTATGCACCATCCATCTTAACGGAATGGACTCTATGGGGCAGCTATTCTGTACAAGAAAAAGGGGATTTAGTACTTAAGCCAAGAACTTAACACAAGTGAATGCTTTCATCAAAACGCAAATGATGGCATTTGGATGTAGCCGTGATTCTGAAGCTCCATTTCTGCTCTTCCTTGGTTGACTTCATAAAGTCCTATGCAAAAGCATAACCAGAAAAGCAAATTTGACTGGTAAAACAAAGGCTAATTCAGAAGGCATATGAGAAACATTCGGAACTCACGAATTATATCATTACACTAATCTACCTAGACGTGTACCTCTTTGTTTAGCGTTATCCCGAGCTTTTGGTGAAATATGAGATTTTTTGAGCAGAGGTCATAGAATATAGTAACATCAAAAGACCATTTGTTTACTAACGATTTCACATAGGAATATATTTTATCATATGTGTCTCAATGCTTCTTATTTTGAGGTGCAAATCGCTGCTTCATATGTTTTACACGTTCATCATCTCCTTCGAGAAGGCGCAAAACCTGTTGTAAGCAATCGTTCATCAAAATCCGAAAAGAAAAGAAAACATTGAAGGTAAAACTAAAAGATGGACAGGTTCAAACTACAGCCAATGGAAAAGTATACTGCAAGTTCCTAAAGATCGTCTTCAGCACTATATAAAAGCCTGCATTTGCGTATTGCTGTCAAGAAATAAACAGTTACTTGAACAAGTGTCCAGTAAGAACTAGCATTTCACATGCTCCGTAGGTGGACAAATCAGTCACTATTAAGGAGCAAATGATATTTTCTTAAGCTTGTCTAAAATGTATTAGTTAATTAACAATTCCCAACTGCAGATGCTTGTCGCAAACATATTTGGAAAAATTCAAGTACCTCTCCAATTGATGGCCGCACTCCAGGGTCTCTTTGCATACACAAGGAAGTTGCTTTAGCCATGAGATACAACTCATTTCTTTCATATGATTTTCCAAGGCGACAATCTATAAGTTCATGCAGAGCAAGCCCATCAAGTAGTGGTTCTGCCTAAGATTCATAATAGGAAAGCATAGATATGAGCAGTAACAAAGAAATGATTAGTATCCCATGACAAAATATTATTATGCAAATTGAGAAAGTGAAATAGCAACACCGTACCCATTGGTGTAGGGATTGTTGTCCTTCCACTCTTTTATCATCAAAGACCTTACGTCCTGATATTAGCTGCAGAAGAACAATGCCAAATGCATAGATATCTGTCTTTACAGAAACAACACCATTCTCTGCATACTCTGGAGCTAGGTACCTACATCATCCAGAAGACAACTTGAATTTGCTTGGCTGCAAACTAAGCTTCAACAATTGTATTTCAATACTCCACCATTCAATGTTAGAAACTGAGAAGCCTCTATAGTGCTTACCCAAATGTGCCAAGTACCCTAGTCTGAACAGGATCATCTCCATTCTGCCATCTTGCAAGGCCAAAATCACCAAGCTGTATGTGGATAAATCATTCCATGAACTGAGATGGTCTTAGTTATAACTACCACACCCTAGATAATGCATATAAAAACAAACAGATATTAAGCTCGACCTTTTAGTTATTGCATTTTATCATGATTATCTGGTCTCTTGGTATTGTAACATGATGGAAAAGAAACCTCTCATTGTTTCTTGAGATTCATAGGCATTCTTTAGTATTGTTATTTAGAGAAAACTAATAAACAGTCCTTTTTAAGGGTTATTTTCTAATTAGTGGATATAAACTTTTAGGGAAAGGAATTTTCAATTTTTGTGAAAAATATTTATGGCTTGTTAAGAAATACAGTAATTTTGCATTCAATTGTTTGATCTTAACCGGCTCAGCTTGGAAAAGACTAAGAAGATCAATAATCACAATACAAATGAGAATTCTTGGTTAAATTTTATTTCCTACCACCATACAAATGACTAATATAACCGAATATGCATATTCTACAAAGTGAATTCCTATCTGTGTTCATGGTCTATCACAAGTAACAAATAAAAGAAGAGCATTATTGTAAGCGTATAAAACACAAAGAGGCAGAGAAGTTGACCATTGGAATAAAGTCATGTGTTAGCAGTATGTTGCTTGGTCGCAAGTCCCGATGTATTATAGGTCCACCACGGCATTCTTCGTGCAGGAAACGCAGCCCTTTCGCAGTTGCAATGGCGATAGCAAATCTTTGACGCCACCCAAGAGTATTTGCTGCCTTGTCTACATAATGAAAAGTATACCAGTTACGCTTATGATTGTCGTCGTGGTCCAGAATTAGTAAAGGTTACGTGGATGATCATTATTATTAGAAGATCCTTACCAAATAGATGCCAATAAAGAGATTTGTTGCAAATATACTCATAAACTAGAATGTTAATTTTCTCCTTGCAACAAAAACCCAAAAGCATAACAATATTCTTGTGGCGGGCAAAACTTAAGACATAAACCTCAGATTGAAACTCCGTAAATCCTTGTGTGCTTGCTTCTTTGTGAACTTTTGCTGCAATCAGTTGTCCATCTCTTAGCTTACCTTTATAAACACGACCATATCCACCTTCCCCTAATAAGTTATCTTTTGAAAAATCATCCGTTGCCTGCTGAATCTCAGCAAATGTGAATCGCATTTTATCAACATACAATTCAGTCCTCGCCCCACAAACAGAACAGAGAATTGGCGCTTTCGAGGATCTAAATTGGCAGCCACTTTTTTGATGTTTCACAATGATCTCATACTTGGGAGGGTATGTGTTCTCCATTTGTTTGCTAGAACCTGGAATGTATAATACACTACATATCACTACAAATGGTAACCAATTTACAAGCACACTACATAGTTATCTGAGAGCAAAATAGAACAAGCAACATAGTTTTCCTCTCGCTGCATAGGAGTTTGATGCCAGGCTCATATGATTAATAACCAAGACATCACATACATTTTCCAGCATACCTACATTATTAACTTTCTGGCAAAAGCACACATAAATTGTTAGTAAAGTCAGTACAAACAATTCAAAACAGACAAGTTAATAAGCTTCCTAGCTAGTTCTATTTTGACTCTCAGTTCAATTCAAATATTATATTTTCATCATTACTGCACTTCACATCTGATTTCTGCTCTAATCTAAGAAGTGTAACTAATCATTTCCCATTCAGTATTAATACTAAGTTTTGGAAAGCATGCTTCACTATAGTTGTCTTAGAAATTCTCTCCGTGGTTATGATTTACGACAGATAAGAGGACAGTTTTCGTGCAACTTGAAATTTGAAAATAGTAATAATTATTATATTCTAAAAAGTAATATCTACGAAAAATATAATTGATTTCAATATCTTTACTAATATTAATAAACTTTAAAACAGGTTAGACAAAGATTTACTAGCATCACACTAGCACCTCCTAAAAATCACATTTAGCTTTGTAAAGAACTAGGCATTACACGAAATGTCTAGAAATCACATTTAGAATTTAAGAATCACCATTAGATCAGAAAGTATCGAATTTTCACTTTGAAATTCATAAACTGAAAATTCTTTCCTTTACCTCATAATTGAAAGATTCAATCTTATATGTAGATTTTGTCCTATTGATCCTAATCATAATCCTACTTACATAAGGACTAACTTAAAATGCTTAAATAAAAATTGAATCTTACTTTAATAAGGATTTTGTTATTCCTTAAAAGACATTAAATCCAAAACAAATAAGAACAAACAAAATGAAAATCTTCAATTCCCCTAATTTTTATTCTCCATCAAGATAATGATTTACGATCAAAATGATTAAAAGTATACAATTATGAAATCCTAAATGTATCAACTTCACCATTAGGCAACACCTTTTCCACTTGACATAATTAGTGCCATCAATTTTATTTTGTTTTTTAGAATGTAAAGACTTTATTGAATCAATAGAATTTAAGTACAAAATGGTCTACAACTATAAGCTTCCATGATAATCTAACCATCAAGGAGACACAGCAGAACTATGAAAGTCAACATATTGCTAATGACCAAACACCATATATTGCATCTTTGGGATCATCATTGACTTGTTATGAGTGGGGAATTGAACTTCACTTTGAACTTTATGCCAAGTTAATAAGGTAAGAGCCCAACAAATTCCTTAAACATTCTAAGGACCATCAAGGTGTTTCCTCTATGAGCATGGCTCCTTTAAGGTAATCTCCAATTGTTTATTAGGGTCCGATTATAAGTTTGGTGTAACTAGTCGATGATTAGCTGCCCTATGATAAATTGAATAATTGTATTATGGAGAGTTTGTTCCTATACAAAAGCCTGTTGGAAGATCCTTAAATTCCTCTCCATCCAAAGGCCATATATTATACTGCACAGCGCTGACTTGAAAAAATCCAATCCTCCTCTTTCCTCTTTTGATTCAAACAAATCCAGGCAATGAATGTCTGCCAACTCATTGTGAGAACATACCTATTCAACATTCTTATAATTGTACCTAAATGTTAGAAGAGAACTTGCATTCAAAGAAGAGACGCTTTTGATGGTTTCTAGCTCCTGGTTATAGAACACATATATCAAATAAATTCATAAATCTTTTCACTCTATCTAATTTGCTTAGCCTTCCTTTAATTGCTAGCCACAACGTGAATATAATCCTTTAGACTGTAGGAGAGTAGATAATTCACGTTGAGAGAGTGCAAGGAGCTGGAGATCAACATCATGCTTGTATATAAAGCCTCTTTAACCATATCATAGTCAACAATTACCCTTTAAAGAGAGGAGAGCTCACTAACTTCAGTTAATGGCTTTGCAGTGGACCAATTGTTATGAAAAATAGATGTGTAAGTTCCATTACCAAGCTTGTGAATGATCTCTAGCCTTATCCTCTCTCTAAGCTTGAGTACATGGATACATGTCTATGATAAATTGTGTTTTTTGTCTCAAACACCAAAAATTCTTGTTCCTTATATAGTATGCATTTATCCATTTGAGTTGCAAGGAAACTTTACCATTTAGAATCATCTAAATTCTCCAGATCATTCGCACCTATTTAGCAATTTTTATAGGCATAGTCCTCTTTCATCCTTAGACAAACAGAGACCACTCCATATGACCTTTGCTAATGACTTTTACGAATTGTCTGACCAAATAAATCTCCTTACTTGTTTAACTTTCTTGCTAATACTCTTGGGGAACTATAGATGAGAGGACCAATACACATGTAAACTATTTAGTACTGACTATAATTCTCCCTACTATTGATAAACACCAGCACGTAATTCTTGAATTGATTCTTTTAATGAGTGGTTTGATATTTTGTTTATATTGTTCTCTTAGAATAATTTGGGATTCCAGGGTAGGTAAGAGGGCGCTTAGAATATTTCAATCTTGTTATGCATACTAACCAATTGGCAATGTCATCTACCACAGAAGAAATGAACAACTAGTTTCTTTTCTTCGTTGATGGAGAGGCTTGAAAGAACATTGAAAGTGTTTAGAGCTGTCATACGAACATTAATTGAATTAGCATCAACCTTGAGAATAGAATTAAATCATTTTCAAACGATAAACATGTTATTCATAAGCTCTTACATTTGAAGTGAAATTTAAAGCTCTTTTCCTAGCTAGTCACCTGCTTTATGAGCCTAATTAGAACTTCCACGCTCAAGGTGAATAAGTAAGGGAAAAAAGGCTCCCCTTGCCTTAAACCTCTAGGAATCCTTTTATAAGTTTGGTGAGCTCTCCATTGACTAGTATGTCAAATGAAATGATAGTGATATATTGAGCAATCTAATCAATGAATTTAACAAGAAAACAAAAGGCGTACATGGTGTTTAATATAAAGCTCCAATCTAGTAAATCAAAGGTCATATGGCATTCAATCTTAGTTTGAAAATTCTTACTTGAATGCTTCCTATTGTAGTGACCATTTCTTATTGAGTATACTCAAAAGATTATTGAGTATCCTCTAATTTACTTGGTTCATAAGCCACTACCTATCTTCCATTATAATGATAGTGGTGGTTGTTGATGATGGTCCAGTGCTTCTTTAAGAGTCTCAAACTCTTATAATTATTCCAAAAGAACTATCAGAAATGGGTTAGTAACCTGAATGTAATCAACAAGCATTTGTTGTTTATTATGGCTACTAAGCCTCTAAATATTCTAGGCTAGGATTGTCATTTGGAGGAGAGAGTTGAAGTTTTATGCTTCCTCTTAGAATTCCCTCTTAGTGACTCTTTGAGAGTTCCTTTTTGGTTCTACCTCTCTTGTTGTCGTGTTCAAATGAGAAAAGAGGGTGTTTAGTGCACCATTTTCTTGTTCGTCAACTATAAAATGAGTTCCACTATTGTCATCCTTTTAACAAGCATTCTTATCTATCCTTTACTTTTTCTAAATTTTGATTTTTTTGAGCATCTCTCTTTTCTAAAGTTTGTTCCTCATAATTGTATAATTGATTAAGATCCTAGAATTTGAAAGTGTTTACTATTTATTAAAGTCCCATCCTTGGGTTTGAAGAGCATCACACAATCTCTAATCACTTTCCTTTGTAGTTTTCTCTGGCACCTCATTGTCTTTGCTACCAACCTCTTAATTAGATTCTAGCTGCATATGCTCCTTGTATTCATCGGTATGGAAAGTTTTTCCAGTTAGTTTCTATGCTTTCTTTTCCAGAACCATATTATGCCTCCATATATGTGATCAATACAACATCATCAAATAGGTTGTCTTCTTCATCTAGCCTTTATAGAGGGATAGTCTTTGGTAGATTTTGGTTCATATCAACGAGCACACACATTATAGCATAGCTCACTCTCCTCATATTGTTAGTTGATTCATGTAAACACAAAGGTTTGCTAATGAAACTTGTCAAGTGACTCAGGCCCTTAAAGGTCCAAAGTTCTAGAGGGATGTTGCAACCAAAAAGGGATCCATTTTTGCTTAAGATTATGGAGCTTAATGCTAGGTTTCCAAGTTTTTCAAAAGAGGTTTGAAGTTGTATTGCCAAGGGCCAAATTCAAGAATCTTTTGATCTTGATTAAGAGAGTTAAACTTGAAAGAGGAACAAGGTTTCATCATTGAGTAGAACCTTTTTAGACCATTATGCTTCTATTAGTAATTTGCTTGAGCATTTTGAGGCATGGAATGGGGGTCTTTTATCCATGAAAAATCCTAACACGATTGCCTTCTACTTTGTTGCAGTTTTTTTCAAGATGTCTACATTAGGAGCCACTAGTGTTCTCCCATCTGAAAAACTAGGAGGGCAATAGTGAAACTTTAGTGATCATGAAGTATCACCTAGAACTTGTCTCCAATTTTTCCTATTGAGGGCTTTGGTTTGGGATCTCGGGGTAGAGGTACAAGTTTCCTAAGTTGAGGTTTAAGTAACATGAGTAGCTTTAAGGGTTTGGTAAAGGTGAAAATTCCTTAGAAGTTAGAAGTTCAGAGTTTGACATTATGCTAGAAAAGGAAAATAAAAAGATGGGGACATAGGAGGACAAAATGAATTCCTAGAAGAAGAAATTAGAGGCAGAAAATATGAAAGGAAGGAGGGAAACGAGAAACCAAATGAAGTTGTTACTAGAAACCAAATGAAGTTGGAGAAAGTTGAGTAAACCAAAAATCAAAGCATGATTTTAAAGTAGTGGTAGCTAGAGCCCCGAGTTTGGTTCCCAAGAGAAGGCAATTGCCACATGTCTAACGAGTTAAGCTAAGAAAGCAACAGATTTAGCCAAACACTCATTTATTACCTATAAAATAGTGTTTAACCTCAAGTATTATGGCATTGTCTTTAGAAATACACAAGAGCATTGATTGCATACACATTGAGCTAAATAGTTTGATTATGTTGGACATGAATCATTAAAACCATGCTTGAGGTTTTTATCTTGCATAATTCCTATTAGATAAAGACTTCCAGAAACATAGGTTTATTAGATGAAATAGGCATCCATCACATGTTAAAATCTCATTGCACAATTTTTGACATTGGAAGGTGATAAGGGAGACCTACTAAAGCCTAATTTAGTAAGATTAAACAGCATACTAAAGCTTAGTAATTTATTCAACTCTAAAATTTTTTTCCTTTATTACTCTAAAAGAAGAAGAAAGTAGCCCTTACGA
The DNA here is from genome assembly GCA_025629845.1 of Erythroxylum squamatum. Classification (NCBI taxonomy): domain Eukaryota; kingdom Viridiplantae; phylum Streptophyta; class Magnoliopsida; order Malpighiales; family Erythroxylaceae; genus Erythroxylum; species Erythroxylum squamatum. Next base: position 11,780,738 of record JAOTBA010000006.1, on the reverse strand, counting down.
TGCAGAAAAGCTTAAGGACTATAGAAGAAACAAAAGAGGGAAAATTAGTTAACCACAAGCCTTAATTTGGTGGGGCGAAAGATGAGAATTAAGTTGATAGCAAAGACAAGAAGGGCTGAAGTTTAGATTATGTTATAATTCCTTATTAGATAGGAAGTAGCAATATGATAATGAAGTTATTTTAGTTTAGATATGTTATCATATTCATTTATGACTTAAGCTTGTAGAATTTTTATTAGAATAGGATTTAAATTTGCTAGTAACCTCTTCCTACTAGAACAAGTGTTCTAAGGAATTCTTTATAAATATATGTACTCTACCCTTCAATAACAAGATATCCTGAACTTTTTTACAAACTTGAGTTTTCAACTAGAGGGTGTGTTGCTTTCTTATAAGAGTTATTCTTACACCCTAAGAATGATTCCTAGTTTCCTACCCCCCATTATTTGTGTTCCTCACTAAATTTCAACAGTTATAACCTCAAGTTTTAGCAACCAAAACCCTAAAATCCTAGCCTTAAATTTCCAACAAATAAACTCTAAAGATCAACTATATCAAATATGAAATTTCAGCACTGTCAGATGAAATACAAACCTAAACTTGATATTATAATAGCCTAACATCATCCATGTTTCCTAATTTTGTGAGTTTTAGGTATTAGTTAATACATCTTTTATTTGTCCTACATTACCTTATCACTAAAATAACCTCATTTGCAAAAGGTGTAATTTACTAGAATTTTGTTAAGTTTTAAAAGCTTTTGGTCCAATGGAAAAATGAATCACCCACATAAGCAAATAAGAATGAAGGAATAATTGAATAAACACTAGTACCAAAAATTTGGACCATGCATTGAAATCATAATAATATGAACATTGCACCACATATTAAAGAATCTATAACTGAGTGCAAAGTCCAAACTTAAAAGTATCTTAGAGATGTACACTATCATTCCTACTCTATGAACATAAAATATAATATCCTAAAGACATGTATGCATACATATAAGTCATGATGGGTAACCGTGTAAGGGATCATAAATTTGTTGCTTGGTATTTGTTGGCAGTATGATTATAGAGGTTTTATAAGGAAATTTAAGTAAAACCCTTGTATATACTAATACGTATATATATATATATATGGATGAATTAGGGTTAATTTAATACACCTAATTTATCTTTCAACAATATTCCTATAAAGGCTAGCAAAAGAAGAAAAAAAAACACTTCCATGCACAAAGCGTAGACAGAGAAGAACTAAGATAAGAAAAAACTTACTAACCTGTTCTCTCTTGATTTTTAGAAATCCCAAAATCCAAAGGAAAAATGTTGTCCCCTGATCTACTATTAGAAGATGAAGGCAACATATCTTCTTTGAGCACATTTGAGAACTCAGTTGAGCCAAAAGACAATGAGTAGCTTTTACAAGATATTATAGATTGCTCATTACTTTCAACATATTGAGAATTCAATGGCAGAACGGGTCTGGACATAGAATAAAACAACTTATGTTCTGAGACATCAATCTTGTCAATGGTATGAGCTCTAACAAGTTCCACATCCAAGTTATCTTGAACTGAAGCAACTATGCAAGGTATCTGTTTAATGTAAAACTGCAAATCCCGCCTTAAGTGCCTGTCAGATTATGAAAATACAGAAGCATTTAAAAGATTAAAATTTTAACATGTAATAGATAAATCAATAGTTATAAAGTTGATAATAAACTTGAGATATGTTGTCTAAGAAATATTATAAAGAAAGCAAAATTATTATCCTTCTTGGCTTAGTAAGAAGCTCTAACTTTTCTCTAACCAAGTTACATGGCTGCATAGCAATGCTGTAATGGATAAACCTTACCTTATTACTATATCCATCCTATCCCCATCCCTACCATCAAGTTCATTTCTCCTCCACTATCGTCTCACTTGTTCCTTACTTGGAATCTATTACCACTAGTGGCTCCGACTCCCCTTCTTCCTATACTTAGTATTCTTTTCGATTTGCTCCTTTATTTATTTCCCTCCTTGTGCCTCGCATAAGTGGTCTTAGCTTCTTCCTACTCCTAGCCTGTTTTTTTTTTCACTTTTCCCTCTCCTCTGTTTCTTCCCCCTACTTTTTTTTTCATTTTTAGCAATGTTGAACTCTGAACCACCTCTAGAAAATTTTTCCATACTCAAATCTCGCACCCATGTCCTTCTACTCTCCCCTGCTCCACCATCTGCTAATTATACTCACAACAACTCTTCTGGTCAGCCTAAAACCTTTCCTTCTTAAATTAAGTCACCTACTCCCACCAATTCTCTTGACCAACCAAGTTCCTTACCCCCTTCCAATCCCCCTAAAAACCTAGTTGTTTCTGCTCTAACTTCTAATATTCACTTTTTTCCTCCTTCCAGAGGGTAAAACCATTGTCATCCACCTATCTCAATCCTAAAGGATGGTATAGCTAAGTGGAATGCCACTTTGATTGGTTTTTTGCAAAGTAAGAGACCATCATTTCTAGCAATAAGCAAATAGGCTAAGAGTCACTAGAATAAACTTGATCTTCTAGAATTCCTTTTAAATAAGGAGGATCGTACTTTGTTTAGGTTCATTTCCCCCTCCCAAGCATAAAAACTATGGAAACAAGACCTTGTCACTTCAATTCCAAACCCATATTTCTATAAAAATGGAAGCCAAGGATTCGGCCTCAAGGTCCCCAACTCCAACAAGTTCCTATTTAGATTAACATTTATAAGGTTCCCCTAGAATATTAGACTATAGAAGGCCTAAGCTACCTAACAAGTTGTGTAGGAAAGCTCCCTTATTTAGATAAGGCAACGACTAGCATGAGGAGAATCAACTATGCAAGGTTAAGTGTGTTGATTGATATCTAGCAAACCTTTTAGATGAAATTCCTTTTATGAGGATTGATAAGAACAATAACCTTTTTGAGGATGTATCTTTTATAGCATACTCTTGGAAGCCTGAAAAGAATCAAGGTGAGATTTGGAAGCCAATAAGAAGAACTTTCAATATAAGAAGCTTTAAGGAACTTATATAATTGAATTCGAAAACTAGATCAATAAAAACAAAAAAAAAATAAAGATGGTGTTACAAAGTGATGACTCTACCACTTTTGACAAGAGGGAATTATAAGTTAAGAATGGCAATGGAGATGATCATTTAGGATGTCTTAAGGATGGTGAGCTCTACTTAATGCCCCATAAAGATATGGAAACTAATATAGACAAGACTACATGTCAAACAATAGATATCTTACATCTTCAGTGGGAGCAAACTGAGAATCACCACTAATGAGGAGGGGAGGGGGTGAAAACACTAAATCTATCTTGTTCCCCTGAACCAAAGACACAAAAGTGACCCCAGAATTCTGACTAACTATAAGGAGGAAATCAAGTAGAAAGAAGAAAACCTCCTCTCCTTCTAAATAATGTCAATCCTCTCATGGAATGTAAGAGGGACAAATAGCCCTGTTAGACAAAATGCCCTGCATGATTTCCGTAACAAATTGAAACCTTGTTTAGTAGGATTTTTGAAGGGGTTTGTTTGTTTCTTTTTTTCTATGGTTTTCGTGAAAATAGAAACAACTCATTAAAATGTGTTTGGTTTAGTATTGTTGTCATTTCTTGTTTCTAAAAATAAAAAAATGTAACAACTTTGAAGAAACATTAAAAAGACATTTTTGTATGTTTTTAAAAGAGGTTTCTTTTTCATAAAAACAACACGTCCCTGTTTTTCATTGTCATTTTATGTTCACCGCCCTATACTTACTCCACCTCCTCCGCCCAATGCTTTGTTTGATCTCCACCAAGTTTGGTATAATGTGGTTGGACCGCCTCCGTTCTAGCAAAGGCCTTACAAAAGCTAACAACGTCAACCTTGATTGCTTCCTCAATAATAGCAATAAAGATGATAATGTTAATTTTATTCTATCCCATTCCAACTTCAAGTCCGATGATAACCGATTCACATTCCTAAGACAAGCCACGGAGGAGATTTATAGTGAGAGTAGAGACAAAGAATGGTTCAACATTGTCACTAGTGCTCTCTTTAGCCTCTTTAACATAGGTCACCCTAACCAAAATCTTACCTTACAAAAAAAAAGCTCCCATAAAATAGTCTAACCCTAAACTTTGCATCCTTTCGATGCCAGCTATTGAGGAAATTAAACCAAACAAGAATGTCCCCATCGTCGCTGCATCTTCTCTGAATTCTCATAATAACTCGAATGTTGGCACCAAGGAAGAGAAGAGTACTATTGGTAGCGTTGATTGTGGGGGTGATTAAGATGTCCCGGAGGTCGCGAAAGAAGAAGAAGATGATTAAAGGAAGGAGAGGTTTAACGATGATAAAGAGCTCAAAGGTTACTTAAGAAGTGAAGTCACTATAATTACTACAAATTGTGAGGTATGGAAGTTTGATAAGCTACTCTTTAGAAAGAAGAATGTTTAAAAAGTGAGGGACAACAGAGTTAGATCATTGGTTGGTTCTAACATGGACAGAAAGAAACCTAGATAGGTCTTGGAGATGGGAATGGAACTTTTGTTCCCAAGAAAAAAAGGAAGCTTTTGAACCAGGAAATGGGCTGCTCCAATATTGTTATTGCCGGAGACTTAGCCTCGTCAAGTAATGTAATTTTCTTGGTGAGTGATTAATGTAACTTAATAATTTATAGAATTTATTATATATAATTAATTTACAATTTTTTAATTATATAAATATAAATATATTTTATTTTTAATCATAATGAGGATTAATTAATTTAAAAACATAATATATTATATTAAAAATAATTAACATAAGAGTGTAATTAAAAAATAAAAACAAGATGATAAAATTAAACTTATTTTTGTTTTTAGCTTTTTGTACAAATCTCAACTAAACAAGTTTTTGTTTTTAGTTTTTATATTAGAAATCTCAACCAAGCAGGTTTTTGTTTATTTAATTAAAAAAATAAAAACTAAAACTAAAACTAAAATTAAAATTAAAAACCACAACATAAAACGTAAGTGGAACCAAATGACCCCTAAATTGATTGAAAGTCTATGTAACAACCTAGGATTTTTTGTAAGAAATGGTAGATTATTACAAATTATCAATGCCATTATTATGGAGAATAATAGTAGGATATGATCTAGATAGAATTGAACTGATTCAATCACTTTGCACAGATTAAATGGTACATCTTTCAATACGGCTAAAACAGGCAGGAAAAAATATGACATTTACCTTTATATATGGATCAAACCATGAAATTCAAAGATCATATCTATAGTGTAAGCTTGAGGAACTTGGGACTGTCTATCAACTCCCTTTGATTGATTCTAGAGGATTTCAACAATGCTTTGAACCCCTCCGAGGCTGAGGGTAATGCCACTATAAGGAATTACTCAGAAGACTTCAAAATTTACGAAGGGAAAGTAATAGATATGAAAATGGAGGGCAAGTTTTTTACTTAGGGAAACAAATCAATAGGATCTTGCCATTTAAGGAAAAAACTAGCTAGAGCATTAATCAATTCATAGTGGTTACCTAAGTTGCTACAACAAGGAAAGATTTCTTGAACCATTATTTTTTTTTGTGGTTTAAAAATGGAATGTTAAACAGAAAAGGAATTTTCCATTTAGATTCGAAAACTACCTTACACAAGTGGAAGGTATCAAAGAGGCAATTAAAAGAAGTCTTAATCTAGATGTCTAGGGTCATAGAATATTTTTCTACTTAGGAAAACTACAACAGGTCAAGTAGCAACTTAAAGTCCTCAATACCAAAAATGTGGGAACACTAAGAAGAGCATTGTTGAAGCTAGAGAAAAGATTGAATCTATCCAAGATTTTTTTGTACTCAAACCCAATAGACACAATACTTTATCTAGAGGAAAAGGATGCATTGTTTCAATACAATCAAGCTCTTTTCATTAACCAATCTATATTGAAATAGAGATCTAAAATTCAATGGCTCGTGAAAGGAGACAAGAAATTAGCTTGTTTCCATAATTCAGTGCTCTAAAAAATAATGTGAATAAAATCACAGAATCACAAGTTTAGTGAAAGACAATGGACAGCTGGCAAAAAACACGAAGAGAATTAAAGAAGGTGGCATACAACTATTTACTTCTATTTATAGGGCCAGTCCATCTTGTACATCTTCAGTTCAACTCCTTGAGTGCTAAGTCCAAAGCTCTTGAACTAGATAGTCTAAATGCTCTATTCTTCCATAATTATAGCCACTGTTGAAGAATTTGATGGTGGGAGCTGTGCTTGAAATCTTCACACATGGTAAGATGCTTAACGAAATTAACAAGAAATTTATCTGTTTGATCCATAATGTCAATTCCCCATAAACTTTGAAAGATTTTAAATTCATTTCATGTTGCAACATCATTTATAAAGTTATTTCCAAGATGATTGCTGACAAGCTAAAGAGTGTACTAGCTAATTACATTGACATTTCACTAATAGCTTTTTACAGGGGTAGAGTGATTGGAGATAACATCCATCCAACCTAAGAGCTATTCAAAAATTACAATAGGAAATAATCTAGTAAGGATTATGAGATTGAAATTGATTTTCAAAAGGCCTTTAATACAATATATTGAAGCTTCATTCTCAATAAACTTAGAGCACTAGACTTTCCTACTTTTTCATTCCATTGTTCGGTTAGTGCTCTATTATTACAATTGAACATATTCATAAGATCTCTAGGCTAGCTATCAAAAAGAAAAAAAATCAATAATTGCTGAAAATGCAACTCACTGAATTGGTTGATTCTCTTTATTGACATGTTTAAAAGCCAAGAAACGTCCATTATGCTATCTTGGAATTCCCATTTCATTCAGGAGACTTTATAACAATGAGTTCCACCCTCTTCTAAAGAAGATGCCAAGGAACCTTTCAAACTAGTGCAACTTGAGTTTATTTATAGATCAAAGAGCTAAACTGATAAACCCTATGATCAATAGCCTACAACTCTATTGGTCCTCACATGTTTTTCTTCCTTTGAATGTAGTTAAGAACATTCAAAGGTTGATGAGGCATTCTCTCATGGGGACAGCTCCAAACATGCGCTATCCAAACTTAAGGGGATGGAGCTTTGCTTACCAAAGTTGGAAGGGGGATTGGGTAAAGCCTCAATTAGGAACCCTAATAACATTCTTATGCTAAAGAGAATCTAGAGAATCCTAGTTGACAAAGACTCCTTATGAACCAAATGGTTACACTTGCATTACCTACCTGGGACTAGTTTCTGGACATCTCAACTAAAATATAACTCATCATGGACCATGATGAACCTACTTAAGCTGAGGAACCAAATCAGACTGTAGATATTCTCCAAAGTTGGTAATGGTGTTTTCACCTACTTCTGGCATGATAATTGGATAGCTATAAGGCCTCTAAAGAGTAATCATAAGCATGATTCATTGAAGTGCTTGATAACTATCACTGCAAATGTGTACCAAGCTCTCAGAAATCCTTATAAAAACATACCGATGCTCCCCAATTCAGGTTTCAAAGATGCTCTACTTGGGACTAGGATGCTTCCAATTAGGACGATAAGATTTAGTAAAGCTACCACCCTTCAGGGATATCTTTGAATGAATCTTATAACGATTTAATAAGGTTTTAGGCTCCTAAATTAGGATGGTACAAAGAGGTATGGTTAAAATTTAGTCAACCCTTGTATCCCTCACTCTCTGGTTAGCTCTAAAGGACAAACTGAGTACACTTGCCAAGCTGTCTAAGTTTATGAACCTCCCTTCCATTTATGCGTTATGCAAGAAGGAACAAGAATCCACTAATCATCTTTTCTAAATTCCAAAACTTCTCAAGGAATCTGGAAATAGATATAGGGTGATTGCAATTTGTGCTAGCTTAAGCTTATAGGATTTGGCAACATAGCTCTCCTTGAAAAACAAATACAAAAAGAAGGATTTTAGGATTATTCATCTGGCTTTTGGCTATGCAGTTAACATGCTATGGAATAAAAAAGAAGAAGAATATTCCAAAGGCAAGAAATGTAAGAGAATATCATCCTCTAAGAGCTAATTAATCAGATAAGATTGCATGTTGTTGCCTAACTTTTGGCTATGTTGCAGCTTCCCCTTACCCTCCAAATGGAATATCCCTACTTGAATCTCCTAGCTATTCCACAACTTACTTAGCAAAATGGTCCCTAGTGCATTGTAGCTTATTATTCTCTATGTAGAGGGTAATTATAAGCAAGTTGTCATCCAAGATTTAGCAAATAGCTACCTTCTTGTTATTTTGTAATGCAGAGGTTCCCTTCGTCTAAAGGGACCTAAGAGACTAACTTTCTATATTTTTTTTATCATTCATTAATGAATTCATTTATTTTTAAAAAAATTACAGAGAAAGTAAGAAAATGAGGATATAGAACGCAACAAATTTGATAAAAGCTTGATCCTAACTAACTCGAAGAAAATTTTAAGCTAACACAATACTGGATAATCATCAATAACAATCATGCAGAGCAATGTCTGAAATAATAAAATGCCCTAAAGCCATTAAGGTGAATGTCTAAATCTCACCATTTAAAGTTATATGCATTATGGCTAAAAGCAGTATAAACTGTTATAATAGATATTCATTCATTTATAAAAAGACATCATCAAGCAAAAGAACATTAAATATCAAAGAGAACATTTATATATTATTTGCAATTCTATGACTAAATTTTAGTTGTATTGCATCGCAAAAATAATCACATATACAAGAAATATGCAAACAAGACACTAGCAGGTTACCAGGAGACTAGGATAGAAAAGGTCTATCATGAAATATAAGATTAAAAAGAACACAAAAGGTGCATACTAACCTTCAAGGGTTTACCCTAGTTGCAAGGAGGCAGGAGTACCTCTCTACCTACCAAGGTTCACATACTAGCAAGTTTATGAAGTAAGGGATTTCTACATATTTATGCTTTGAAATGTATTCAAAAGAAAACTAAAGTTCTTAATTCATTCATGCAAAGAAGAGAAGTTACCTATCAAGTATAAGCCAAGTGGTTTTATAAGCAACAACTTCTTGAAAAATAACCTGCTTCTTGGGACATCCAGCAGTAATTTTAACTTCAATATTTACCTATTATCACAAGCAAAATAAATATTAAGAAAATAAATATGTAAATGAGCTTGACTACACAATTCTACAAAAAGAGATAAGTCAAGTCCTATATATGTGGACTGAAACTTACTCTGTTGTTTTGATGTTTTGAACCAACATCATGGTAGAAGTAGATTTCATTGACACTTAATTATTTTGATGGAAAAAGGATCAAATAAACCCCTACAGTATGTTTAGAAATACAAAATGGAGTTTTATGTTTTAGAGCATTCAATCAATCCCTTGATGTTACAAGCATGGGCAATCAACCTCATTTGAACTGAAAGTGTGTCACATCATCAATATTTCATGATTTCTGTCCATATTTTCCTTACAAACAGCCTTAACCATATTTTCCCCCAAAAAAAACGAGCTTAGCTATTTATGCCTATAACATTCAGGTCTTAATTAAACCTTTAAAAAAAGATTAGGGCCCATTTTGTATGACATAACATGTGTTAAGGGGCTTATTTCGCCCTTTCCCTTCTTTGAATAGGCTATGAGTTTTTTAATCCCTTTTTTTCTTTTATGGATCTTTCTAATTTATTATTGCTGCATACAAGCTTCTTTCAGCCCCACTTTTGCATGTTCAACAAAAAGTACAATATGCAAGAAAGATTATGCCTATATGGCCAACAGTAGAGGTAATTAAGTTTTTTATAATGCATCAACATCTTAATCTAGTATTGTATGTATTGGAATAATCTATTGTAGTTCTAAGCTAAGGTCTATCTGGTTTTCAATTCATAGTATCACTTCTCTAGCACTTTGCCAACAAAAATATCTTATTTCTAATAATAATTACTCGTCAATAGTAGGACCACTGTGAAAGATGATAATAATGTTTTCAAATGTTTGAAATTATGTTAAATCACACTAAGAGAATATTGATAAGTGGATATCTATTCTGCGATTTAAAAAAAGGTAAAGACTTCTAAAGCCAGGTGATTTTAGAAACTGCTACCCATCTGGGTCTTGATTGTTTGACCCTAACTACAGTTCCTATTTAAAAAAGATCGGTATTCACGTGAAGAACAAACAAGAAGAGACTATGGACACTAGACGGGACCATGTTCACTGCACAGTCCAAGAAAATCTCTTTCATAGATAGAAATCAATCACTTTGCTTCATCATGGATATGGTTGTTTCTATAAACCTACATTTGCAAATAATATGATGTATGACTCAAAGAAGCTATTTGGAAAATAACTCTCAGTGTCTAAATAATCTAAACACAAGCATTCTTTAAGTTTCCGAATAAACAAGGGGCACTGATAAGACCAAATGAGGAATGCATCCAAATATATATTTCTGTAAACTTAATGAGTTTGAAAAGAGAGCTTGTGATACTTACCCCTTCTTCTTGACAAACTTGAGCACTGTGAAGAAGCATGCTCGTATACAAGTCAACTTTCTTTGCAACTTCCGCTTCGATGGCACGAACACTTGCTCCACCAAAAGAATCGGGACAGACTTTGAGATATCCCACTGCCAACCGAAAGAAAAGATAGTAAACAGTTGATCATTCTCTTTTTCAAAAGCTCAAATTTTCCTTTCATTTACGAGCGCGTACGAGCATTATGTTTCCATTTCAACAGATTCCGTGAACTAGCAGAAGGCCACCATCATTGGCTACAATTTAGAAGTTCTCCAACAACTCATAGGACATTCCACACCAACTTAAGAAAGGTACTTATAGAGCAAGCGAGAATTAAAATGTAGAGTACTACCAATCAAGAACTTACAGGGGTTAGGCACCTTATGAAGAACTCCAAGGACAAGAAGCGTATTGCCAGAACGAAGAACGTCACCTCTCAATCTAACTTGCTCAACAACAAGCCTTAACTCGTGGGCACCGCGGTCCTTGGTGGCATCATAAGCAATAACAACGTACGACGGCAAAAGGGTATTATTCTCCATGTTTGCATGTACAAAGTCTTACTAGCCAAACCCAAACCAAAAAGGCCACAATCTGACGATGATAAGTCTCATTGGCTTCTTCAAACTTATCCCCAGGACGGTATGAGCTATAAAGGGTGCCAAAACCAAAGCCAGGGAACTGGTTCTAATGGAAATGAAAATGGAAACTGGGATGGTGATCGATCGTCCAATGAAGTGTTGGCTAGCCTTAGGGAGTTTTGGTTAGAGAAATAAGGACGGTTGGTCATTAGGAGAGGAAGAGGATCCAAAGAGCATCTAAGAGGATATATACCTTTTGGAATTGGATGTCCGGCAGTGAGAAGCTTACGACAAATTGCAGGTCACGTTGATTGAGTTTTGTGTTTTTGGATGGAACAACTTTTCACATTGCCCTCGGTGACTCCCAGTTGCTTAGTCCAAAACTTGTATTCGGGGAGAAGACATGGATGGACATGCATGCTCTGACTGCGATTAAATAATAATAAATATGATAATATTAAAATCCTATTATCAAATTTAGATAAAATTTTAGGAGTCACATCTTTTTTTTAATTATATTTTCTCGCTAACTTCACGTTACACACAACAAAAATTTTATAACTTAACAAATTTATTAATAATATTATGTTTGAACTGCCTTCAAATTTAAATATTACCAATCTTATTGATTTATTAATTATTATCCTCATACTAATTGAATAATTTAATTTTGAGAAATGTCATACTTTTTTATTATAATATAAACATATTTCAAACATTTATAAAAGAGGTACTTGTTTTATTTTACTAGTTTCTTTACCAATGTTTTATAGTTTTGCATGGATGAAAAGCTGTTATTGATATGTTCCCTTGTGCGCATGATTTTCTGATGTAATGTTCATCATTTGTACATATTTAATTAAAACCTTGGAATCTCGTTTATATCATCATATTTATGCTTTATTCTTGATAAAGAAACATGTCATTCTTAGTCAGAAGAGTTGAAAAAGATCATTATTTATTAAATAGTAAGAGATATAGCCTTTATGTGTGATTTATTTATTTTTAATTTCTTTTTTATTTGAATTGTTTAAAAGAAGAATTGTGCAATATTTAAATTTTAAAAAGAACTAGTATTTATCAAAAATTTTAAAATATAAACTATTATATAACTTACAATTCTATACATAACAATATTTATATAAACACTAACAAATATACAACAACTAATTATATAATAATTTATTAAGAATTTGAAAAAATTAATATAAAATTTTTTTAATTGTTAATAAATTTTGAAATAAATAAAATTATAAGAAAACTTTGTATCTTTTAACCTTTGTTAAAATAAAGAGCACTACAAGAAAATGGGTATTTAGCAATGAAAATTACCGACAAAATGTGAAGGTTTTCCCTAAGCAAGCGAATTTGCTGACGAAAATTACCGACCGTATAAGTTGTCGAAGAAACAGTCGTCGAAGAAACAGTCGTCGATAATCTTTAGCGATGGAATAGAAATATTTCATCGATAATTTACCGAAGAACAATTTTTTTCTAGCAACGGAATTTTTAAGTCCGTCGGTATACTTTGTAGGAACATTTAGCGGCGGTAAGTTGTGTCTTGTTGGCAAATTTAGCGAAAGATATTGTATGTGCGTCAGCAAATTTAGCTACGATCAAGCTGATGAAGTTTTGTCAGAAAATTTAGCTACAATAAGTTTCTCCATCGAAAAATTATTTACCGACATAATGTTCTTATTCCATCGGTAAATTTAATACTAAATTTACTGACGAATACTATAATTTCGTTGGCAAATGCACCGATATTGATTTTTCATTTTTCATACATTTAACTTGTAAATTTAATTTTGATAGGTAATTTTATGATTGATATTTAATTTCTACAATCATCTAGTGATAGTATATTGAATTTTTTCTACATTTAATTTATCTAAACAGTAAGTTGAATGATAATTTAAAGTAAAAATTATATTAATTGATAATAAAAATTATTATTAATTGATAATAAAAATTATTATCTACAACAATAAATATGTAATCCATACAAAATGACTTGAGAGGAGCAAAACTAAGCTATGCAATTAGTGAAGGTGGATGATCTAACTGCTGCGATGAGGTATTGCTCCTCCCCTTCAACTCATCCACCTCATTATGGAGCTAGGCTATGTACTCCATCAACTGTTTCAACCGAGTTGTCAACATTTGTATTGTGCTCTCAAGCTGAACGACTTTCTCATTGGATGTCGATTGCCTACTAGATACAATTGTACTGGACGTGGAAGATTGCGAATAGCATATGTTCGCAAATAAACCTAAGCTAAAATTACTTCCACGACGGTTCCTACCACATACTACATCAAAATATGCCTAACTCTCATCAATAGTTTCAAAGTGTTGAGACTGTCGTTGAATGATTTCTTATATTTGGTCCTACCAGGAGGCAATGTTTATATTAATAAGTGATAATTATTAAAAATTAATATTAAAGCATAAATTTCACATAAATTAAGTTCTCTGCATTACATCATACTTCTTAGTGTGGGTGTGCAAAAAGAGTTGTCAGGCTGTAGGCTTCCTGTCTATAGAGTTTTCCTATATCAAAATAAAATGTTATAAGTGAACTACAAATTTAAAAATTTTTGGCAAAGTTTCCTCTATTTTTATGATATTTACCCCCTATTGAACAAAGAAAATAACTCATCAACACAGCCATATATGGCATCAGACATTTATAACATTATCATTCTCCATAATATACATATATTTTCATTCTAAAATTCACACATCAAAGTAAAAAAAAATCAGAATATAAATGTAAAGTTTAGATATTTACAAGTTTCTCTACATGCTCCTAATTCATAATAGATCCTCCAGTGTATACGGGAAGCCTCTCTTCCCTCAGTCTTCCACGTTTGTTGGTAGAATTGCGCCCTAAAATGGACATTGTTTCAGGTGATATCCAATACTGCTACCAATGGCTCCTTATTTCTTCAGATATATATGAAGTTCATATACCAGTCTTGTGTAGCACACCAAGAATTTCTCTATAACATGTACGAGCTTGCCTCTCCCTTACTTTATAAATTACCGCGTCAAATTTGGAATCCCAAAAAAAATATTTCTTAAGAAAAATAAAAAGCATACTATAAGTACTTATAACCTACAATATTTATCTAATTAATGTAAAAAAAATTAATTAGATTAAAAAATAAAAATATATATTTTTTATACCTCAAACTCCTGATAATAAAAACCCTTTGTCACCTGAGAGATATTCTTCCATATATAACCTTCAAGATCAATCTTCTCCTTGAACTTGGATGTCATGTTCTTGAGCATGTTTTAGACGAAATCAACCTAATATATAAGCAAATTTAGATCATTTTCAAATTAAATACTATAACTTAAGTATAAACCTATGGTGTTATCATGCATGTATTTTCACTCACAGATTGTTGACTATTGTAATGTACATTCTTACATCTATTCCCTTAACCCCAGCTGGAGGTCACCTTCTTCATCTGCAACGTTTACCCTTGATATCTCTGTCAGTATAGGGGTGGTGGATGGTGTAGGGCTGCGAGATAGGTAGGGCTGCTACATGGTGTAACAGGGCTACTGGATGGTGTAACAGCAGGCACCGAAAGTGATGCCCTATCTGTTGGGAAATCCCGGTGTGTGCATCGCATGCACACGGTGCGAAAAACAAAAACTTTTGCTCCGGGACCTTCCCTAAAAGCCAAGATCCATGTGTCTTTACCAAGAATCAAACCACAACGACCAAAGGAGACCGTCTCTAACGGTATCCACGCAGAGGTCGGAGAATTTAACCGGGGCAAACCCTTTTGACCCGGGAATAGCTAGAACAAATTAAAGACTGCTAGATCTTACCTTTGTCCTTGGAGAGCTAGAGGAATTGCCGATGAACCTTGGAGAAGAGAGGAGAGTTCGTGGATGCTTGAAGAGAGGAAGCTTAGAAAACCATTTTCAAAGCAAACTTAACCCTTAAGTTTTCGATCTCTCACATCCGCCTCCACCCACGGCCATCAACTTCTTCTTAGCTTATATACATGTGTCTTTAACTTTTAAAGACACCATAGGAAGCTTCCACGTTGATGAGCATAAAAGGATAAAATAATCAATGAAATGATTATTTTGACTTGGTCTTCTCTTATCCTCTCCATCTTCCAACGATAATGACTATATATATATATTAATTAATTAATTCTCTAATTAATTAATCAATAAACATATATATATATATAAATGCTGAAGCGGTCCAGTCACACTGGGGTCGGTCCTACCGGCCTACCGGGGTCCGATACCGGAAAAACACCGGAGACCCTTTTCAGCAATTTCGATGTCGCGATCTCATCGGGACATATCCCAATCTCATCGGGATCCACTGTGATCTATTGCTCTCCTTTTATTGGATCTCTATCCAAAACTATTTTACGAATTCTCCAAGTCACTCTTATGCGTGTGACCCATTAGGTTCCCGGTTATGTTGGCCACTTAGATTAACCCTTAATCTGAGCAAGTCATGAGCGGTATCTAGCAACACATCATGACTCCCAATTGACCGGAAAGTGAGTGGTTTGACGAAGGAACCCGTACGAACCATATCACGAACCTTTCCATAGACAATTACTGTGCAATTCGTCCTTTCACCATCCTATACCCCACTTGGTTATGAGTATGGGCTAAGTGTCAACTCTTACTAGACTAAGTCTAGCCCAAGTGATA
>JAOTBA010000006.1:11713501-11730111 GCA_025629845.1 Erythroxylum squamatum | reverse complement strand
CAAATCAGTCTATGGGGTGAGACTGATCGATCGGCCCGTGAGATTGGACTTGGGCCCGATATATCCGGCCCAACCATGTTCATTTATGAAAGGTTTTTCTAGATTGAAAAGGATAAAGAAAAAAAAATCAATTATAGGAATGAAAATCCAATTTCGAAAGTGAAAAAATCTAAACTTTAACGCGATCAGTGAAAATTCATGATAATAAAATCCAAATCATGTCTAAAGAATATTTTGTGCATAAAAATATTAATTGAATGGAGAATTTTTGCATACAATCAAAATTAAAAAACAAATTTATAAGTAATAGTCATTTATATAAAATTTTAAATTGTAATTAAAAATTTAAGAGAGCAAAATCATTTATTTCACGCTTTTATTTGCTAAACAAATATATAATCACTAATTTATACATAAAATTGAGATTAATTTAATAAAGAAATAAATCGATATGTAGATAGAACAAATTTAGAGTGTTTTTTGTTTGGCGTCTTACACAAATCCTAGAGAGAGACTGGGCTTGAAATGGGGGCTTTTGAATACAAACTATTTGTCATTTGCGCTTTTAGTACGAAATCCAGATTTCTCACCTTGTTAAATAAGGGGGCTTTGTTAAAAACACCGCTGTGTCTTGTCCACATGTAAATTACCAAATCCTCTAGCTGATCATAGACCTAAACAACGTAATTGACCCGTGAGAGACTACTGGCTTGGACAATCGGTAAGGTAGATGACCAATAAATAAAAATAATTAATCAAATCGATAAGAATTTTTGACAAACCTACCCCAAAAGAAACAAAATTTTAGAAGGTGCCTGCCAAAAATAATACATCACAAGATAGACTGCCCTCATTTGCTTCTCTTTTTTGCTTCATTATAGAGAATGACTCCAAATACAGTAATTGAGTACCCAAACATTCCAATTACTGATACAGGATTCCTAAATATCAAGATTGAGACAACCACTGCAACAGCTCCTTTTGCGTTTCCCAGCACCTGCAGCCAAATATCAACAAAACTAAAGTCGCGACCATATACTGGAAATGCACTAAATAATAGACGTCATTGCCACACACACAAAATGTTGGCCAGCTTCGTAAAGCTAAGCTCCACTGTGTTATACTCTTTAATAGGAAAAGGGAGAGCACTTTGATGGATAAACAACATAATGAAAAGCATTAGAAGAGTGGATTTCCTAAGTTGCAAGACAGATTCAAATTCTCAATGATTGCAAGTTTGAATTTTGTATTTCTCAGTCCTAGTGTGGCTATTTCTGCGAGTCCACCTGTCTAAAAAAAGTCTAAAACATTAAATTGCTTAATCAGGGGCAAAAGCTTTTCACAAAGAAACATGAGGATGATCCCATGGAACATGAGGATAATATAGAAGTGAAGTATATCAGATAGACATCTGCGGCAACAAATTATTAAAGCTTACTCAGGTTCTCACAATCCAGAAGATACTTTAGAAAAGGTTAAATTGATTCAGCTGCCACAGACGTGGATGCTTCTCCAGTACAGAAAAATCCTAGCAGTATAACAACATGTTGCATGGCCCTGATTTTGTAAATGAACAAGGATCAATACCTGGAGTGTCAATGCGCTAGTGTGCTTAGTGACCAGGAAATTCGTCAAATTCACAAAATAAGCTAGCGCTGAATTGAAAACTAAATACACTATGAATTTCGGATCATTTCGCCCAAGGGAGACAGTGATTCTGACCACATCCCTTTCCATAAAAAGAGCTGTAGGAACAAGGGCGGCAACGGCTACAGGAGCCATGTACATTAAGAGGTTCATGGAATGAAGTCTTTCCCTGGCACAAAGAACAAGGGAAGTATAGAAACTTGTTCATTTGACAATGATCATCAAAGATTACAGACTAGGAAAAAAGTGCGGCAGAAACATAAAAACATGCTTATTTTGAATCCGAAATATCAAAAAGCTTCACGTTGCAGGTTGGGGAAACAAAGCAGGAGGCTATTACCCTTCAGAAGACAGCAAAATTCCTTGAAGCACTGACTTTAGAGCACGTGCTGCTGTAGCACCAATGCACATTATAAATCCAAAGAGATGGAAACTCGGTTCTCCCTTGAATCATAAAATAAGAAAAAACAAATGGACATGAGTCTCATACCAAGAATTGACATCAACAATTTCGTGAACATTTTTATTTTCACGCAATCCTTTCAAATGTTTTGGTGAAAAGTGACTGTCTAAAGTTTTCGAGTCAAAGAAGTCAACCTAAACCACATACAATACAAGGATTCATGCCAACCTTCCACCAATTGATTCCCAAACAAAAGAAGACGAAGAAGAGAAATTTACCCCACTAGCAATGATAACACCAGCAACAACAGGAATGAGAGTTACATAGGTGACCCATGCCTCCCTCCTCATCGTCATCAAATAAGCAAACACTGCCGTGAAAAACGGTGTGGTAGCCCCAACAGCCTGGTTAAACGACACCGGAAGATACTTGAGGGACACATTGCCGCCCACAACCGAAGAGCAAAAGATGATCCCAAGTGCAGAAATCTTTAGGAACTGCAATCGGGATCTCAGGGTCTGTAAAGGCACGATCTTGAGACCAGAAATGGCAACGTAACTAAGCATTGAACACGCCAACATATGACAGAGAGTAAGAAATATAGGGTACTTGAACCCATAGTTGCTAAGCAAATACTTGTTCAGCAACAACACCCCAATATTCGATGAGTACCACGCAGTTATGAGCCCGATCGTGAATAGCCGACTCATTACAGAATTCAATTTCTCAAATCTTAGAAAAGGGTATGACGTAGAACTCTCGGATCAGAACTTCGGTCTCTGTTTCTCTTATCTTTGCGACGTAGTTTACAAATCCAAAAGAGCTACAAGTTTGAAACTTTCAGGTACAAGAAGATACGAGTCAGGTTTGATTGATGAGAGACGAACAAGAGGAGGCAATGCAGGTCAAGATAGAGAGAAAGATGGACTTCTGAGAAAAATGAGGGAGAATGTGTGGTTAGAGAATTAAAAAAAAAAAGGAAGAAAAAAGAAATAAAAAAAACGAAGACAAAGATACCAACAAAAGGGTTAAGGGTCACAGGAGAAAAAGAGAATGAATGTGTCTTGTTTCATTACAGGCTTTCAATGATTTAGGTACTGTACGAGATAGTTCCGGGAAAAAAAAGTGATGTTAAATCAGAGAAACAGATGGACATGAACTAGAAGAAGGCCTTTGCCCTTGAGGAGGTAAAGTCGGAGACCGAACACCCCTTTTCGTTGTCCTTTTTTTATTCTTTTTGGATTTTCCCGTTTTAACTTTTGATGTTTTCTTTTCGCCTTACAACCTTATTTCGGGACGGCAAAATAGGTTTGGATCGGGTCTGAAATTAACGGGCAAGGTTGAGTTGACCGGTCTCTCATTAAGCTCAAGTTCAGATTCGCCAAATCCAAAGCCCTATTTTTATATATAAAAATGATATCGTTTTTTCAAAAATAACTTTGTTGTAACATTTTAAATTGCAAAAAATTTAGGGTCAACCAAGTCAAACTCGAGCTTGAGCTCAGGTTGCCTCCGGCCTAGTCGCACGTGAACTCTGGCCTACTATCTTGAGTCTAAGGTTATGTTTGATTGAGGTTTATTAATAGAATGGAATAAAATGTAATATTATTTTAATATTACATCGTTTAGGAGGAGAATTTATACTGAAATGAAATGGAATGGAAAAGTAGGGTTTCATATTACATTTTATTTTATCTTAAACAGTAAAAATGATAAACTTCTAATTTGGGAGGGTTTAGGATGAAATGTAAAATGATAAACAATTTTTTATTATATTACATTATAAACTCTTCTTCTAAACAACATTTCACTATATTACATTATAAATCATTTCATCCCTCCCAAATAACAATTTTCTAATATTACATTCATTTACATTTTATTCTATTATAAACTACATCTTTCAATTCCATTTCATTTTATTCCATTAAAAATATTATGTGCAACTAAACATAATCTTAATGACAAACTCACGATTCCCTAAGGCCCTGTTTGGTTGAGGGGTTAGTGATTGAATGGAATGGAACGTAACACGCTTCTATCATTTGGTTAAGGGTTTCATAATAGAATGAGATGAAAGCGGATGGTTCATGTTACGTTCCATTCTATTATAAACAGTGAAAATAAGAAACCTTCGATTCGGAGAGTTTAGGATGGAACGTAAACTAATAAATACATACTACTTAATATACCCTCAATAATTCTTTTTTTTTAGAAAATCAAAAAATTAAATAAATGAAAAGTAGTTATGTACGAGCATAAGATTGCCCTGGATTCAATCCCTTCCCAAACTAAAAGAGCATCCTAACCTAAGAACATGATGAACTTTACACAAATTGTTCCTTATGAATGGAACCAACCGCCGCATCACTCCTATACATATCTACCATCCAAGATGACCTTGTAGGAAGGTTCATCTTAATCAGTAACACAAACAATTACAGATAACCAAAGTAAAGAAATAATTTAAAAGAAACAATCATTTTCATATCAAACCTAAAAATTCACATCCACATTGCATGAGATTAAGCATCTTAGCTAGGTGGTATATTCTTTGGTGAATTACCGAGAAAGCCCTTTTGCCATATATGTAAAGATGTTCTTGCGTCCCTGTTATTCCTAAAAACTTAGTCTCGTGTATGAGATCTTCATCGTATGCTCTCATAATTCTCTCCCATCTTTCCGTGGTTAACACAATATAATTGTTTCTGATTCTTTAAGACACCAACAGATGAGTATGGACTCTCCTCCAGTCAAGAATTGTCCAGAACTAGAAAACCTGCAAAATAGAACAATTAAAGAAAATAATCTCAACCAGTATCTACCTTTCCTCCGTATTTGAGCCAAGAATTTCCATAACTTGGAAGACCACTTTAGTGTTCAAATTCCCAACTTCCACGGCTTTTTCCTTGAAAGTTCAATGGTTTCTTTCGGACCAAAGGTTATAAACAGTCACGGAGAGGATAATGGGAGGAAGGTTGAGGTTAGTATTTGTGTGATTTGATGGGTGATTAAACTAGCTTAGGAGGGCTTAAAGATTTGTCAGATTTGACAAGTAAGTATGAAAATTTTCTAGACAATGTGTCCATACTGTTTTTGAGTAAGCACAATCAAAGAACAGATAGTCAATAAACTCATTAGCCAAGAAACACAAGGAGCGGTGATTAGGGACATATGAGAAGAGAAGTTTGTCTCTTATTTGCAACTTATTAAAGAAAGCTAGCCATAGGATGAAAGCATACCTTGGGCTAGTTCTTTTATGCCAAACTAATTTATACCAAGGGACACAAGGATTGGGAGGTCTCAATAAGGAGTAGGCCGAGGCATTTGTGTATGTTTTGGAGGGACTTGCTAGCCATTCCAATCTATCAGGTCGGGAGCATTATGGTTGATATGGTAAGGGCTCTAGAGTTTGTAATGTGGCCTCCTGCCAATTCCACGCATTATTCCTAATAATCTCAGCAAATTTTACATTCAACGGTAATTCCGATCCATTGATCACTCTGGGGGTTAAGAGGTCCTTCAGAATGCCTCTAGGATGCCAAGGGTCCTACCATAAAAACGTAAACATCCCATTTCCTATCTTAAATCTGAATTGGTTCCCAATAAGATCCCTAACATGTAACAGTTTCCTCCAACTCCAAGAGTTATTATGACTAGGTTGTGCATTCCAAAAGGTTTTCCTTCTAAGAATAATGGTGTGCACCCATCTGACCCACAAAGCTTCACTATCAGTAAAAAGCACCTAAATTCTTTTTCCTATAAGCTCATTATTCCACGTAGACAAGTGTTTAATGCCTAAACCACCCTCTTTTTTAGGTCTACAAAGATCATTCCATTTAACCTTCGCATGAGAGGTAGACAATACATTCTCATACCACAGGAAATTTCTTAATTTTGTCTCAATATCTTTAATAATGGAGGAGGGAAGAATAAGATGACTAGACCAATACACCTGAAAAGTTGAGAGTACAGAAATGACTAACTGCAATCGACAAGCATAGGAAAGAGATCTATAGTCCATTTGTTTACTCTCGCATCAATTTTATCCAAAAGGGGAATGCAATATCTTTTAGAAAGCCTGCCTGTTAAGAGAGGAATCCTTAGATAATGAATAGGAAAGTGAACTCTTTGAAGGCCCGTTAGAGATTCAAGCTGAATTTCTATAAGACTCTTATCAAAAGTTAAAAAGTACTGACTCTTGCTCAGGTTCATGTCCAATCCAGACATATTTGAGAAAAGGCGGAGGCAATTAAACAGAGTTTGAATTGAAACTAAATCAACATGACAAAACAGTAGAAGATCGTCAACAAATAAAAGGTGGGATAGTTTTAGAGCTTTACATCTCCAGTGGTACTTAAAAGAGATATTACAAGCTATAGAAGTGGCCAAACTTCTCAAAGGACCTCCATACAAATTATGAAGAGATACGGGGATAGAGGATCCCCTTGTCTTAACCCTGATTTATCACGAATTTTTTTTGAAGGAGATCCATTGATCAAAACCGAATATGAAGGGGAAGTGATACACTCTTCAATCCACTGGATAAAGATAAGAGGCAAACCTATGCTAAGAGAGTATTAAGGAGGAAATCCTAGTCAATGGAATCATAGGCTTTTCTAAGGTCAATTTTGAAAGCACAACGCTTGTGGTTATTGGACAGGTGGTAGTTCTTAAAGATCTCCTGAGTCAAAAGGATATTATCCCTTATTCGACAACCTTTTAAGAAGGCTCTTTAACTAGGGCTGATAATGTGAGGAAGCAAGTTTCTAAGCTTATCTGCCAAAATTTTAAAGATCACCTTATAAATAAGGTTATAGCAGGAAATTGGTCTAAAGTTGTGCACCGAGGAAGGATGAGCAGTTTTAGGAATCAGTGAAATAAAAGTAGAGTTAAGCTCTTTGAAAAGCCTCCTATTATGGAAAAAATCTTGAATGGCTCTAGTAATATCACCCCCAACGATTTTCCAAGTTTTCCTAAAGAAGAAACTATTGAACCCATCCGACCCAGGAGCCTTATTGGGATTAAAGGAGTTAAAGACATCCTTAATCTCTTGCACTATGACATTTATCAGTAGGTCATTTTTAAGATTTTCAGGGATGGGAGAAGGAAAGAGATTAGTGACATACTCTCTAGAGGAGGAGAGGCTTTTCTTGTTCCCAATAGTGCTCTGGAAAAAACCTAGGAATTGGCTTTAGATCTCTTCAAATTTAACAATCCTATGTCTATAATCCATCATTAAGGAGTGGATGTTATTCCTATTCCTATTCAACGAGATAGAGTTATGAAAAAATTTGGTATTCCTATCTCCCTCTTTAAGCCACTTAATACTATAAGACTGTTTGTAAAATGACTCTTAGTCCTCTAGAGCACAAAGTAGATTGTTAATGGCTTGATTTTCCTGGGCAACCAAAAGAGGGCTATTATGCAAATGACTAATTTGATCTTGGATATGGTTAAGGGCTGCTTGACAGGTTTCAACTCTAATATTAAGATCCACTACCTGATCAGAGTTTAGAGATTTGAGAGCATTTTTAACTAATTTGAGCTTCAAAACTATACAAAACATGGGAGCCCCTAGACTTGAGAGGACCATGAATCTTCTAAAATTTAGAGAAAATTTTCCTGAGAGGCTAAGAAGTTAGAGAATCTGAAAGGGGAATGTCTTTTCTGCTGATTTCCTAAGGCCTTAATCACTATAGGAGAGTGGTCAAAGATGTTTGGATTTTGGATCATTCCATATGGTCCAGGAAAACAAGAGCTCCAAGACGAATTAACAAGGGCTTTATCTAACTTCCTAGCTATGAAGAGTTCCCCTGCTTGTTTATTGGACCAAGTAAAGCTAGGTCCACTAGAATTTAAGTCATACAAGGCACAATCCTCAACACACTTTCTGAAGTGCTTCAAACTAGTAATAGTCGAAGTACTAAGAGGTTCTACCTTATAGGAAAATAAAATGGCATTAAAATCCCCTGCAACTACCTACAGTTGATTGCCCACACTCAGCTTGATATTAGAAAGATCAGACCAGAGAGATTTTCTATGGTTATAGTTATTAGAACCATATAAACAAGTCACAAAAAGGACAAAATCACTGTTAAGAGGAGTGACCTCCATATAGATCAGTTGGTCTGTAGTAACACTTGGGATACACTTGTAACGGTCCGGATTCTAGGCTACCACTAACCTAGCATTAGAAGCTTGATCTAAATTACTATGATTATGCCATCTAGGAAATAAGGAAGCATACACATTGTTCAAAAGAGAAAGAGATTTTATTCTAGATTCAACCAAATAAACAAAAGCACCAGCTAACTATTTAAGGAAAGACTTCACAGCTACTGTTTCTTTGGATTATTGAGACCTCTAACATTCCAAAAAGCTAAAGCCATATGGACCAAGACTTACAACTTTTGTCTTCTCTTAGATTTCCTACTCTTCCTACTAGTAAAAACTTCCTTTGCATCATTATTAACACCCGGACTCTGACTTTCACTAGGACTATTAGGAACCAATTCAGGATTAAGAGAAGTAAGGGGAATACCTGATTTGATTACAGCAGGGGGTTAGCATCTGCAAGGCCTCCTTTCGGATCCTCTTGATTCTCCTGAACTTCTTTATCATTCCTTTGATCAGTTACATGTTCTGATGGTTTATTTTCATTAGACTTGACTTGTATATTTTCTTGTACATTCTCCTGTCCAAGCTCCATTTGTTGGTTAGCACTACTTTGTTGTGACACCTTCTCCATATCCAAATCCTTTTGAACCCCATTCTCAAATAATCTACCTGTAGGCTTCCATTCCTTCCTATAATTTTCAGGCCTCCACTCATACTCTATCTGGATTTCCTTGAATGTAATTAGTCCCTCTTCACTATAGGTTGCCAATTGAAACCCCATTGGCCAATTACTCTTTAAATCGATTTCCACACACATTCTGGCATATTGAACCCTCGTCATCTTAGCTATATGGGAATCCATTAGGAGGGGTTTCCCCACTGCACTAGCTATTCTACACAAACCCTTATTATTCCAGTACTCATAAGGGATGTTATGGAACCTAGTCCATATCCGAGCATACCTAATTTCTTCCTATTTACAGCATTCAAACTCCACTTCCTAAAAAATAACAACTTCCCTTGGATATGCCAAGGGCCCTTTTCTAGTACTAAATTCATTCCTTCTTCAGAATTGAACTTAAATAGAAATTTATTTGAGCTTATAATCAACGTATCTGATAAATCGAAAGCTATCCATGCTTTAGAAAGAGCTTTCTGAACTACAGGGTATGCGGGTTGCTTACTAATGAAGAACCCAATCAACGCATTCCTGAGCTAGGTTGCCCCCTTCCTTGCTAGCTCCGGCGGAGGAATGATAAATATCTTATCGTCCTTAATTTCTGGAGGGTAACAGACCAAACCTTTGGCATCCATTGATTCCTCCACTACATTTGAAACCACATATTTCCAAGTTCTACGTGGGAGCAGCTGCTCCAATTATTTCATGCAATCGGGTTCTTTTAAGGATTAAGGAAGGTTTTATAGGTTGGATAACCAATTGTGTTGTCGAAGAGGGCAGTGGCGATTGCATAGCTACAGCTATCGAGTTTTTTGAAAGGGGGCGGGATTTTGAAGGTTTGGATTTGCATTTTGGTTAATGATAGGGTTTGTGGAATGGGTCATCTTGGCAGGTCTGGGTGCTGGGGAAGGAATGGTGGTTAGATGTACGTAAGAAAGAGAAGACGAAGAAGAAGAGGCCATGGAAAGAGAAGAACTTAGACACCGGCGGTCGAGCAGGCTACAGAAACTCAGGCTTCTCTCTCATCTATCTTCTTTGCACTTATAGTCATTTCTCCACCCTCAATAATTTTTCTTAATACCAACTGTGACCAATTCATAATATTAATATATTAAATAGAATATAATAATATTTAATATAATAAAATTTATTAAATAATTAATAATAATATTTTATATTATTAATAATAAATTATATATATTTAATAATAAAATAAAATTATATTTAAAAATAATTTATTTATATAGAAATATATACAAACAATTAAAGAATAATTTTGAAATATATTTTCTTATAATATAATTAATTATAAATTATATATAATTAATAATAAAATAATAAACCTCCTGTAACAATTATTTTAATATAAGGGATATAATAATCATTTATTATACATTATATTCCATTTCCTCCATTTTCTAAACAACATTTAACTGCATTACATTATAAACTCATTCATCCCTCTTAAACAACTTTTTACTATATTACATTCCATTTCATTATAAACTGTTCCATTCTGTTCTATCATATTACATTTCATTCCATTAATTACATCTAACCAAATAAGCTCTTTCTCTAACGGGAGAACTCAGGTTCGTTGGAGAAACGGGTGAACACGATCGGGAAAAAAGAGAAGGCTTTTCTCATGTCTCGACCCGTGACGAGATCCTACACTAAAGTTAATAACAGTATACTGCATAAGCACTTGATTTCCTTTAACCAAGAAAAGAATAGCTCTAAAATCTGAGCATCGGAAAAATGAAGCTAGGTTCGCAAGATGTCCAATGGACTGTTTATTTAGCCACGATAATAGAAGCAACCATCCTCATACTTTGCCTTCAGCTTCTCTTGGATGTCATAACAATTTTCGAATCACCAGCTAGTCAAAAGAGGTGCTTTTCATCACCTCTTCAGAGAATAGAGAAACAGATTTCATCAAGCTGGTGCTTGGAAGTTCTAAACTGATAATGACACGGCAAGGCGGCATACACGTAAAAGCATGTACCAAGATCAGGACTTGCTCTTATTCCACCATCTCATTATCAATCAAGACACCCAAATGCTAACGTTTTGCCAGTCCATGTTGGCAAATGCATTTTATAACAGCAAATAGGTGACTATAACTTGTCTGATTGGTCTTGACTTCAAATCCTGGCAGGACCTTAGGCATTCAATTCCTTAAGACGCTCAGCAGCCCATTCTCCCAACCTCGTCCACCCGTACTCTCTACACGCATCAATAACTTTTGTCAACATGGGGATCGTGGGATCACATGACATCGCCTTAATAAACTGTTTAAGCTCTTTCTTGCAACCGAATTTACAGAAGATTTCAATCATGCACTCATAATGCTCCAACTGAGGTATGACATAATACTTGGTGCTCATTGATTCAAAATACTGCATACCCAACTTAACACGACCCTCACTTAGACAAGCACGCAAAACTCCACGGAAGGTGACATGGTCTGGCTGCACTCCTTCCTCTTCCATAAATTTAAACAGTCGAAGCACCTCTTTACCCATTCGATTGTGGCAGCATCCAAGAATCATGGAGTTCCAAAGAATTAAATCTCGCGATGCTGCTTCTCTAAAGATCAATAAAGCATATAGCAGATAATGACATTTAGAATACATACAAACCAGAGCTCCTCTAATCACGGTATCAATAAGGTAACCATTTCTGACTATGAACCCATGGATTTGTTTCCCTTGATCGATAGCACCAATATTGGCACAAACAGTCAAAAGTGTTCCAAATGTAAATTCACTTGGTTTTGTCTGCCATTGCATCTCTCCAAAAGTTGACATAGCTTGCTCACTCCGCTGGTGACGAGCATAGCTGGTCAGCAAAGCATTCCACGAAATGCAATCCCGTGATTGACTCATTTGATAAAACCAAACTCCGGCACTTTTCAAGTTCCCACATTTACCATACATATCAAGAAGCGCATTTCCAACAAAGATGTTGGAATAAATACCATGACGATAAATGAAACCGTGAACCTGCTTCCCTAATTCTAAATCTGAAAGGCCAGCACAAACATTCAGTACTAATCCAAGGGTAACAGAGTCCATTGGTTTAGCTGTTCTACACATTAAAAGAACAAAATCTAGGGCTTCTTCCCATTGCAGGTTACGAGTGTATCCTGCCAACATTGCATTCCAGGAGACTACATTGCGTTCAGGCATTTTATTGAAGAGTTCCCTTGCTTCTCTCGTTCCCCCAGTCATAGCGTAAGCTGACACCATTGAAGTCCAGCAGATCAAATCCCTTGAACTAATTTGGTCAAAGATCCTGCGAGAATTCTCCACTTTCCCACACTTTGCATACATACCAATAAGAGAGCTTGAAACCACAGCATCCCCATCAAAACTAATCTTAGCTGCAAGTCCATGAATCTGCATCCCCTCCTCGAGTGCAAACATACCTGAACAAGCGAGAAGGGCGTTAGACAATGTATAACTTAATGGTCTAGTATTTACACGAAACATCTTGAAGAACATCACTACTCCCTCATGTACATCACCCACATCGAGATACCGCCTAATGATCACATTCCAAGTAACCTCATTAGGACAATCAATCTCATCAAACATTCTCCTAGCTTCATCCATATCCCTACACTTTCCATACACGTCAACAAGAGAACTCCTCAAAATCAAATTCTCATAAAACCCATATTTCAGAACAAGCCCATGGACTTGCCTTGAGACAAAAAGATCCAAAACAATGCCACACGACCCTAGAACGCTGGCTAAAGTAATCTCATTTGGACAAACGCCTTGGAGACGCATATCGCTAAACAAACCCAGAGCCTCCTCTCCACTGTCTAATTGGGCACAGGCCTTAATTATGGCATTCCAAGATCCACCATTTCTTTGGCGCATTGCACCAAACAGTTTCTTCGCATCATTCAAAAACCCGCATGCACCATAAGCCTCAATTGCCCGATTCACAAGGAAGACTGGTGGGCTGGGATTGAAAGTAAACAAATGGGATTCAAGCTTAAGAAGCGCAAGATTGGAAGAACAAAGCTTAAAGAGACGTGCGTAAAGAGAGAAAGGAAATGTGAAAGGAGAGTTAAAGAGTAGAGAAACGGCTTTTGAGAGGGAATCGGCTTTGATGTGGTTCAGGATTGTCTCCACCAAGTGCTTAGAAGCAGCCTGATGTGTCTGTGGCTGTCTCTGTGTCTGTGTCTTGGTCTTGGTCTTGAGATTGGGAGGTACTTCAAAGATGAAGCGATTCAGTATAGAGGCTCCACTCATCGCCTAAGATTACAAACAAAGTAGTCCTAGGTTTGCCAATATTGATCCGACTACGTCTGAAGTAAAATTTTTTCCTATTGACATTTTAATTTATAAATTTAAAATTTTAAAGATTTAAACAAGGCTAATTTGATTAATTATAAATAAATAGTTAAATTGGATTAACTTTTAACACATTCAGAAGAATCCTAAAGTATCTTTCAATGTCTTGGTTAGTGAAGAGCCAAGATTAAAGGATGCAGAGGGCTTAAACAGGGAGACCTACTCTCTCCCTTTCTCTTCTTTGTAGACATGTAGGTTTTCAACAGCTATTCAAGAGAATTGTGGAAAGAAATAGTCTCTTCAAATATCACTCTAGATGCATCAAGCTTGGAATATTAAGTTTAAATTTTGCAAATGATTTGTTCTTGTTTTCTAGGATTGATGCTAACTCCATTTCATCCCCCAGCTTTGAAGATATTCACTAGACTGTCAAGTCTGCATGTCAATAATGAAAAAGTGGGATGTACCTTTCAGCCAATGTAGCTCAAAATGCAACATGGTTCTCTTCTCTCACTGGTTTCAAGCTTCAACATCTTCCGCTGACATACCTAGAAATCTCTATCTCTTCAATTAAGCCTTATTACCTAGACTATAAACCTTTATTAAATGAAATACAAAATATAATCAGCAATTAGAGCTTAAGATCACTGTCCATGATTGGGAGAGCTTAATTAATCACATTGATACTGAACTCCCTCAAAATCTATTGGGCCTCACACTTGGTGTTTCTTGTCGTAGTTATTAAATCCATGGACAAAGTACTTAGAAGGTTTCTATGGACTAGAGGCGAAGAGAATGTCATCAAAGCTAAAATCATATGAAATGAAATGCGTCTACCTAAGCAACAAGGGAGACTTGGCTTCATTCTACTCAAGATCACTAACGTGACCATGTTAGCTAAAAGAGTTTGGAGGTTGTTCAAGGAAAGACAATCCTTTTGGGTATGATGGGTGTACAACTATTACATCAAGGGATCAAATTTGTGATACTTAAAAATCTCACAAGATGCCTTCTTAGTCATATTGTTTCAAATTTCTGATACTTAAAAATCTCACAAGATGCCTTCTTAGTCATATTGTTCTTACTTACCAAATACCATATTACCCCTTACTTGTACAAATTTGAACCCTACCCATCCAACCCAAGGTTTGCCTCTTGAGCTTTTTGGAACACAATGCCATCACTATAAGACCATCTGGTAATACTCCCTTAAGGAAAACCAGGTGACAAGTACTGGATGATGATGCCCCTTTAATTAAACTCCACTACTGCCCTCCTCGCGATGTGGAAGGTAAACCTATAGTGGCCTTAGATCTGGACATTATAAAAGTGGGAGTGAAAAAATGAGAAGCAATTCTACAAGAGTTCTTTATGGATAGAAAACCCTCCTATCAAGCTATGCACTCTTGTGCATCCAAACACTGGAAAGGTATGGGTTTACAACAAATTTTACTGAATGAGGATAACATTTTCTTGTTTAGATTCAGCTTAGCTAAATCAGCTTATAAGATTTTGGAGCTAGTGCCTTGACATATCAATTACCAACCACTCCTTTAAACTTGGAGGCCAAATATTAACATTGAGGAGCTTAAATTTAACAAATAACTATTTAGGTGTGCCTCCATATCCCCCTAGAATATTAGACTCCAAGAGGCTTGAGTCACTTAAGGAGATTTTTAGGGAAACCACTTTGCCAGAATATGTGTCCTAGTGGAGGTTGTTAAAGACCTGACTCATTTATCACTATAACGAGATTAGATGAAGCAGGGAATCTTCTTGAAGACAAAATATTTGTCTCCTATTCCTAGAAACCAAAAGTTAACAAGGTAAAGCACACCTGGATCCTTATTAGGAGGAAATTTACAACTGGGGAATATCCTAAACTAAACTATAATGAGTCTAAGGAGGAATCCATTAAGTGAATATTGGTATTAGTGAGAACAATGTTGGCATCTACAAGACAACGGAAGCCTTCTAGATTGTAAAACCCTCGAATGAACCTATTATGCAAAGTCATAAAGGAGATAATGAACATGAAATAAGTCTAACTGAAGACATGTCTATAGCTTCCAATCCAGTGGTTCCTACAAGCCTCCACAATTATAACATGAAGGAGATCACAAGGATTGGTGAAATAGAAGGAGTGGAGGGAGAGTCTAACTTTGTCAGAAGAACAACTAGGAGATCTAGGAGGAGGATGAAGTCCCTCACTGATGTGTGCTGAATTGTTTATACATTCGCTTTTTATCACTTAGTGATTATTGTTGTGAAATGCTTAAGGTACTTATTTTAGTTCATATTTAGTATTAGATACAAGTTTGAAGCATAAGAACTAAAATAGGTTAAAAGCACATTCCTTCAGCCAACATCTTGATATTTAAACTCAATTACCTGAAGATTGGACAAAAAATTATAAGAAGAACAACAATTCAGTAAGATTTGGAAGAACATGGCCGTGTATACACTTACACGATCGCGCATCCACCGTGTATCCAACCGTGTAAGTTCAAAAAGTATCTTTGGTCGTATATCCAATGGTGTATCTTCATGAAATCTTCAATTTTTTGGTTTGCATGGTTGAATGCACAGTCGTGCACCTAACTGTACATCTTCCTAGATGTTGGCCCCTAAATTTTTTTTTATTTTATTAAGCATGATTAGATTGATTATTGGAGTCTTGATAGATTAAATTAAGTTGACATTAATTAGTATGGTAGCATTAATTAGTTTAGGTGGCATGAGATTGCATAAATTAAATGAAATTGAAGAGTTAAGTAATAAATGCCCAAGAGTATAATGGGCTTTGGGCTTAAGTGAGGGACTTAGGTTATAAATGAACAAGGTTTTATCAAATGGGCCTTTGGGCTTAAGTTGGGCTTAAGTGATGGTATAAAAGGGAGAAATAGAGTTGGCTTAGGGAGAAAGGAGAGAGTGGACGAAAATTGAGAGGGAAAGAAGAGAGAGAGAGTCGTGGAAGAGGAAGGAAAGAAGGAAGAAGAGAAAAAGAAGAGAAGAAGTTAGGGTTTTGATTTCTAAGAGTTCAAGAAGGTGTTTGAAGTCAATCCAAGAAGGAAAAAGGTGGAGGAAGTTCCAAGCTAGCATTTGAGCCAAGAAACCCTTTGATTGGGTGAAGATTGAAGGTAAGTAATGTTAAATGTTTTGAGGTTTTAGAGAGTTCTTGGTTCAAAGAGGTTAGGAAATAGATGGGTCTAGTGTTTCTACCATCAATTTCGTGTATTGGGTTAGTTAGGTTTTCCAATTTAAGTTCTATTAATTGGGAATTTTTGTGTTGGTTGAAGAAATTCAAGAAGGGCAAGGAAGAGAAGAAGAGCAAGAGGGGGAACCCCATTGAACAAGAATTTAAGCAAGGATATAAGGTGGGTTACATTTTTATATTTATGTTAATAAGTTATAAATGCTTTTCAACTAATGTAATTAATGGCTTTCCAAC
>JAOTBA010000006.1:11682419-11695359 GCA_025629845.1 Erythroxylum squamatum | reverse complement strand
ACTGAGTGATGTAGCACGCCACCCTCGCAGGGCACGGACTCGGATATCACCATCGATGTCGGGTTCGGGTCACGCGGAAGTGGGGCATTACATTGACAAATCGATCGCAGGTACGTCGCGACTAATGATAAATCGTTCGCCGCGACGTAATCTTCGCCTGTGCTCGTCGCGACGACATCCCAGACGTTGCGGCGACGCCCCCTTTTGTTTCCGAGGGCCTTTCCTTTTTATAAAGTTTCAACTTCCAAGTCTTTCCACACCGCTCAAGTTTCATGCTTCCGTGTCCGATGTTGGGCTTCGAAAATGGGATCCAACAAATACAATTAAATCGATAACAATAGGATATGATTTCTGTCTCGGGTAGTGCTACAGCCTAAGCCAAAACTCAATTTCAAGCTAAATTTCAAGACCCTTAAGGATAGAATTCAAATTCAATTTCTTCATAAACATTGTATCCAAATGTATCTAGTTCAATTTAAATCAAGAATCATCTCATTTGGAAATCTACAGATCAAAATATAGCCAAAATACCGAAGCATGATCAGCGAAAACATTCCAGTTATCAAATTTCAGCACACCTCAACATTTTCATCCTAATTCATCATCATCAATTCTCTATTATAACATGCCATAAACACTAATCTTTTAATTACTTGTTTAGTGCTAATCCCAACTCAAAAGTCACTCTAAATCAATACTCCAAACATGCAGAATCATCACACATTCAAGCTGGAACTTGGAAGGATTTCAGCTGGGACAATAAGGCAACTTCAAGCTAATCTTTTACTTAACTTTGTGAGGCTAAAACATGGATTATTTTTGCAACAATTAGGCATAACCATAAGCAAACTCAGGGAAGAAGAGAGTTTCGATGGTGTGTGTGAGAGAACAAAGAACAACAATGGGTTGAACCAAGTTTGCTCCTGCTGAATATTACACCTAAGGTGTTAGGTGTCATCTAATGGAATGACCATATGTCTAAAGGCATGTTCAACATGTATCAAGTATATATGCTGCCATATGTCACCATTAAAGCTGGGTCACATGTCATTTAAGTATAGCAGCCATTTGTTCATTTATCAATGTCATTTGTCATCAATTTACCAGCCCATTTGTCAAACAATGATTGATCCATTTGTCAATTAATTACTAGTCCATTTGTCACTAATTTAACTATGCCAATTGTCACTCAATTATAGGTTAAATCATTTAAATTTTTCCATGTCTCAATTAATCTTGTCACTTGGCATTTTTTTCAAGACTAAATGTACATATTAAATTATCAATCTCCTAATTATGAAAATTAATTCCAAGTTGCTAATGCTAATCTATCAATTCTTGTCACTAGTAAACCAAAGCACAAGGCATTGTAAAAACATATTCATATCTCATATTACCTTCAATTCCATACTCCGGATTATGTTCATTGAATGCCATTTGTCTAACTCACAATTAATTTGTGTAAGCTCATATTATGCATTTGAACACAATTATAAAATCATGTTATGGATGTACCAATTTTGTTCTACATCCTAACACTCATATGACTCATTAATCTAACTATTTAAATCTCTCAATCATTTGAGAGACGGGATGATACACTGTGCAAGGAACGGGCTATGGGTGATGGGGGGAGGAGGAAGGAGCTTACGGCTTGTGATTAAACATGACAAATGCGTGTATACCGCGCTTACCATCATGGTTGTGAACATAGGTTGAACATGGTAGGATGTCATAGGCATTTGAAGAAACATAATGCTCATATTTTTCAAATTCATTTCTTTTCCTTCAAAGGGTCCAAATAAGACTTGAAACAAAAATGCAGTAATTTTAACTATTAAATTTTGTAAAAAAATCAAAATACAACCATAATGTTCTAAAAAATTATGCTAAAAATATATTCTATTTTATACATATCAATATTAAACAATGAAGTTCATATTAGTTTTAATAATTTTTATAAATTTGTGAATTAAAATATTGAATTTTCATTATTTATTTTGTTTTGTTTGCGAAGGTTACCCAGGACATATTATTTTACATATATATTAAAATGAAGAGTTTATAACTGATGGGTGGAAAATAAAATTATAATTTAGAGCCAATTAATAATAGTCAATTTGTTATTACTTATTACATTAATGAGTTGCACGCACGTGTGGTAGGAAAATGTATGAAAAAACTCTTTTAAGAAGCAACCTAAATATTTGTGATAGGTGATCAATGTGTTGGATAGAGTTGTAGACAGTAACCTAAAGTACATTTTACACGTTATTGAACTGTTAAACCATACCGTAAAAAAGAACTATCTCATTTTGAGGTAATAGTTATACTCTGTTTTCTTCATTCTTGTTCTTGCCACCCCAAGGCCAAGGATGTTAGCCCCCACCATGACAGCGACGACACCAATTACACCACCTTCCGTTGTCAACTTTTTGTTGAACTATTAGATCGACGACACCAATTACACCACCTTCCGCTGTCTACTTTTTATTGAACCATGTCTTGTTACTTTTGGAAAGAGGTGGTTTCTCAAAGGTCTTTAACCAAAATAAAATGCCTCTTTTTCACCTCAAATAAACTGTTTTTGCTCAGCCTTAATCTTCTAGTGGCTCTCTCATCATAATAATATTGACGGATCAGCTAAAGGACTAATGGGGGCAAATGTTTCCCATCCACTTTTGAAAAAAATAAAAGTAGTAATTTTCGCACTAAGATATATATTAGCATGCTTATTTTAAATCTAATTTCTAATTTGTAAAAAAAGGATTAGTTTCTCTATATTAATCTGTTTGTGGTATTCAGCTCATACGGATTAGTATGTTGTTTCTATTTTTATTTATGACTACAAATTAAAAACTAAGTTGGATTGTAATTTGTCAACTTTGTACTTACCTAGTATTTGAGTTTCTCAAAAATATTAAACATTGATCAGAAATTTTTGAAGAAGTTGAGTTAATATTTCATCTCCCTTACGTGCTCTTCATATTCGCTGATTACGTAATAGGACAGTGACTCTTTCATTTTAAATCCTTTCATTTCTATTAGGTTTACTGTTTCAATAATCCTTTTATGGTCTAATCGTTCCGTTCCTTCCCATCTAAGCTATAAAATGAACGTGTTATTGGCATTTGCTGAAAACGAATTACCTATCCTCGATCGTAAGGTCCAAAACCAACTTGCCAAAATATAAAGGAACAAGACTTTGACCAATTGAGTCCTTCTAGATGACTGCTAAGGGGAAAGAAAAAAATTCCATTGGCTCCCTTATATAGACTTTTAAACTCTTGGGACGTGGGGGATGACATGCAAGGTTCTGTTCTTGCGCCTAGTCCACACGCCAATTTCTTCCCTTTTCTTCTTTTTTTTTTTCCTTTGTACTAGAATAATAAGAAAAGGAAAAACTTGCCTGCTTAACTGAAACAGGTGGTGGAAAGAAGTTATGAGCGCAGCGCAAAATATGCGTATTTCAGTGATAATGCATAGAATTATAATAACTTACAAATTCAGTAAGCAAAAGAGGTCAAATCATTAAACACGCAAGAGTGGACGGAAAAACAAAAGGACAATAAGAAAGGACGTGATAAAGTTTTCACTGTCAATACCTAAAAAGAACAAAAAGGAAATGCTAAATGGGTTACAGAACCTATCCGTATGTCTTTTCATTTTGGATTGAAGACTTCATCAATATTTAATCTTAGTGGATAACAAACTGTATTATCTGCTTATTATTACCTGACTTGATTTTCAACATCTCTGCTTAACAATAGCTTTAAATTTGGTTTAACACAGATTATGGTGCTTGATTTATATATGAGCGATGCAAATACAACGGCTTGCATTATCACTGGTCCGTTTAAGTTGCAAGATATTTGATCTACTGAATCAATTTCTTTTGTTCCTTTAAGAACCATCTCCAATCAAACTATTAAATTACAGGAATTCGAGTGGTAAAGACCAGAAAAGGTGCAAACGGTCGACACCTGCGCGAACATTATCATTACAAAATGGAGCGCCATAGCCTTTACTATTGTCTTGTACTGCTTTGTTGGGGCTTTTAACTTGCTTTTTAAAAGAGGTGATTTTTAAGTATTCATTCATTAATACATAACAAACGCCTTGACCATCTTAATTTACTTATTTGCAAATTGATCTAAGAAATGGTATCCATAGTTTCTGAACTCTTCATCTCTACTGAACTGTTAACTCTAATAAATATTCGTAAAACCAACAAAATTGCAAAATGAGGTACACAGTCGATACATGAACACACATCTGAAAGGCCAACACGAAACACAGTTAAAAAGCAGTGATACGGGAAATTGTGTTCACAAGTGCCGGTTGGTATTGGTGATTTTGATCAGCCGGTATTTTGAAAAAATAGGGAATATTCAGCTTTTTTTTTATAAAGTATTATCTAATTCTAATGCTAATGTAGTACTGTATTAGAATTATTGGATGATATCAATACGATATCCATAACGTACAAAAATCGAACGGTTGTTCTTTTTCGTCCCCCATAAAAAGAAGGACAAAAGACAAAAAGAAAAAGATTAAAATAGAATATTGGGACCCATTTTTCACAGAACTCCATGACTTTTACGATTCCGTGGCATTTAAGACTTAATTTCCAAGAAAATGACACAAAGGAAGGAAAGGGGGATTACACCAAACTAACTCCGCAGAAGCTAAAATCAATCCATACCTTTCTCCCCTCTTCATCCCATTTCCTTCAATTAAGCCATGCTAGCCCCCGGTAAAAAACTCCCAGATAGCCATGTCAAGCTTTGGGATCATACAGAACGATTAAGTGGCAGCTGTGGCGACATCAATTTTGGCATACGGGCACGGAAAGCAGCAGAGAATTATTCCAAGTACATGTCGGAGGAAGCTGAGGAGTCTGGTGTTTCTACACCTCCTTTGTGGAGGAATAGCCCAACCAGAAGTCCACAACATCGGTACAATCATTACCGGTCTATGTCTCCATCTTCAAGGGCTCAAGCAATTGCCAGAGGCCAAAGAGAGCTGATGGAAATGGTAAGCAGGATGCCTGAGGGATGCTACGAGCTGTCTTTGAAAGATATTGTAGAGCATCCCATGGTTGATGTAAAACAGGAGAGTTCAAGTACAGAGAAGAGTATTACAAAAGCTGAATCTATGCGTAGAAGATCAGAGAGGAGCGATAGGAAAGCGCTGATTAATAGAAGTGGAAGCATAGACAACGGAGGGTTTCTTCTAAAGATGGTGTTTCCACTCTCTTGGGGTTCAAGGGACAAGAAGAAGAAAATTTCGACCATGACTGACAGTGCAAAAGATGGAAGAGTTTCTCCGAGGCCTTTGTTGTTCGATGGACCAGCAAAGGGTGTAGATGATGAGTGGTGGAAGAGAAGACATTCCGATTCGGTGGGGAATGAGAGCGGTGGATTTAGTAGCAATAGTGGTAGCTCTAAAAGCAGCGCCAGTAGCAGTAGTAGAAGTAGCAGCAGAAACAGCAGCATCAGGTACTGGATTCTATTTTGGGATTATCCTTAAGGTAGTCTCCGTAGTTATTCCTTAGATCGCTACAAAACCTAGTGAAAAGCAGAGGTTGTTGCAAAGTATAGAATGTTTCAGAAACAGGTGAGCACAACGATCACTGATTCCCTAGGTCGAGTCTTGGATTTCTTCTGTTGATTTTGTTTCTTTAAAGTCAAACGTCTCTTACAAAATGAACTTGTATTGGTTCTGATTGAATGGAGTAGATGTATGAGTAGCTGTTACTGGTCTTTCCCTGCCCAACAATTAAGCCAATTCAGCCAAAGTTAAAATCTTTTGCTTCAAAATATAGAGTCTTGTTATGATAGCTCTAACAATTGCTAACGAATCCTAATGCAGGCATACGAGTGGTGGTTGCTGCCCATTCATTTTCATCAAGAAAGGCAAGAGGGTGGGATAGATGAACAATCTGTCAAGACGTTAATAATACCAGAAAAGTATCGGCTTTCCCTCTTTCAACAATACTACTTGTATAGTAGAATAGCAGCATACGAGATGGCCAGAGGCAAGATTTTCAGTATAATATGTAGATCCATCCCTACGGATGCTTGATGATTGGTCCTTTTATTTAGTTTTTCTTGTCTCGTGTTTGTTCGATGCTCTAATCAGACTATTCTAAACATCTTATACCCGGCTATGGATGAGTCCTGTTTTTACCTTTGCTAGAAAAATTTAAAGGAAATTTCACTGTATTTTTAAATGATTTTGTGATGAGAGTTTTTAAACTGCAATCAGAGAGTTAGCTGCTCTAATCTAATAGCCGGTCTTTAAATCCAAGTAATAATAAAGCGATCGATATTGGAATAAGATCTAAAGAGAATGTTTGCAATGGTGTGCAAATTCAGAATATCAAAAGCACACTTGGGCGATCATACAGGGATCTACTAGGGAAGAGCAGGGCAGATATTACAACATCGGAAAAGGTTGCTGTCCTTGTCATGTTTAAATGTCCAACTAACTTGAAAATTGTTGGTGCTGTTGTCTTGTTTAAGTTGAACTAACATCAGAAAGAAGAAAGAAAAATCATTTCATTTAAATGTTATAAAATTAGTTTCCTAAAAATTCTAAAATAATAATAAAAAAAAATCAAAAAGGTGATTAGACTAATAAAAATCAACTTTTCTTATATCCCCAGCAACAATGTCAAAAATTTGATGTGCTACGAATGAAATA
Organism: Erythroxylum squamatum; assembly: GCA_025629845.1. Taxonomy (NCBI): domain Eukaryota; kingdom Viridiplantae; phylum Streptophyta; class Magnoliopsida; order Malpighiales; family Erythroxylaceae; genus Erythroxylum; species Erythroxylum squamatum. The sequence goes on along the minus strand of JAOTBA010000006.1, from coordinate 11,688,651 downwards.
AAATACAAAGAATAATATTAAAGAAAAAAACTACAATTTTCTATGCGGGGATGAATTTATTGTAGTTTGTGTATATTTTAGGAATATGGCTGTATTTTATTGCCTAATCGAATCACGAGTTGTTTTAGTTTCTTAACTTGTGCTCCAGTTCTCAAGTCATTTTGTTTCCTTATATTGATACGCATCACTTATACCGTGCATGTAATTTGTGACTGCAATACTTCCGAGAGTCCTGGATTTACACGAGTAAAGAGTCTCACGTCGTGAAAGGAAGCCATCAAAGTTCGTCGCAGCACAGATGTACGAACAAACTACATTCGTGAATTTTCTATTTTGGTACCTCGGAATAAGTTATTTTGATGTCTTTGTGTAAGATTAAAATGCACATTGAGCATTATGAACATGAGATGATAGAATGAACAGCCATTGAAGGAGAATACATGCTTTGCAAATTGTAAAATTGGTTATACCATTTAAAAAAAGAAGAACAGGATATTTAGAGATAGATCTGGTGGCAAATCTCTAATGAATGATTACCAAAGTATTAGAATATCTTAGATTTCTTAATAACCAAGAATTTCAGTATGACATGCGAGTTTCAGCCCTTTCTGCTTAACATGCGCAAGCATTAATTGAACGAAACAAGTTGCAGGAATAAGAGCAAGTTTTACAGGTTTAACGTACAGCGAGAGTTGCATAGGACTCATGTTAAGCACGCAATATGACAATGTCAAACCTTCCTTGGGCTCCTCCATTCGGGAAAGACTTCATCTATATATATGTTTATCTAACAATTTCACACATGTAACTTATATTAAGATGTCTAATAAACACATTATCATGGAATAAACATGGGAGGGCTATATTTATACAATACTAGCCAGCAAGTATTAATCTATATGAAAAGGAGAGGGATTATAATCCCTGGGCTTGCTAAGGGACGCAAAGACATGTCGACTTGCTTGCTTCAAATTCCTGCAAAAGATGGCTAAAACTCTGCGTTTGATGCCTCCCCTAGCAGGCGGTGCTATGCATATATTTGAGCAACTCTTTACAATTATTGCTCTTTGAGACTTGGCTTTCATACCTAATACTTTCAACGTCTTCTTATCCATTTTCTCACCAATTAAGAGTGTATGCATGTACTGAGGCATTGCATGGGCACCTAGTGAGTTCACCAAAACCTTATATAAAGTAACATTTCTTATGTACGAAACAAGTGTGGGTAAGGAACCTTCCTGCGTACATCCATAACTGAAAATCATGCCAAAAAAAGGGCAACTGGAGGATACTTCCTCCAGCTTCTAAATATTTAACTCCAAGCAAGGAACTGGGAAATTCTTAAAGTCCCATTTTGCCAACAAGCAGCTTTTATTCTAAGCATTTCAGCCGTAGCTTTAAGAACAAGATACTCCTGCAAGTGAGGAATAACATTCTGAAATAAGGAAGAATAAATATCGTTGTCGGTTATCATTATCATTATTAGTATTTTTTTAACAACAGAAAAATGACGTAATTAAATTTGTAAATTACCTTGTTAATAGTCAATTTTTATAAGAGGAAGCACCAAACTTTTGTTAGCGATTATATATTGGTAAAAAAAAATCACCTACTTCTTTTGGAATTGTAAACACATCTTTATCCCACTATTAACGTAACATGTTCATCGTGACATTAATTTTTCTTCGCAACGACAATAATTCTAAATTCATCGTTACTTTTCAATGTCAATGAAATTACTCTCTTGAGGTTTGAATGCCATTAAACAAAAAGAATCAGCCACTACTTGCAATAATTTATCAATTTCTAGATCTACTGCTTCATCGTAACTAAGCACAATATAAAAACAGAAGCCAATAGAGTTGATGCTTCCAACATAAGTTGTCAATTGTACCGTGTAACTAGTTGCTCAACAAACAAACTTTTAACTTTTGTTTAGATTACTCTTTATTTTTTAAACTGCGAAATTTAAATTAAAATACAATTAGTTAAAAGTGTGTAACTTTATAACATGCACTTTTAAAACAAATTAAATAGGCTTTAAAATTTATTAGGTACTACACACATATTTATTTATGTGTATATAGAGTTAATATATACAATTTTAAAGTAAACATTGGAACTTTTATAAGGTTAATGTGAAAATTTTGCAAAATGATAATAAAACTTTGAAATTTTAAATAGTTGTTACTTTAACTCTTATTTAAATTATCATTAAAAACTTAATCTCCTGCATTTATAAATGATTGATGGCCTTATCTCTTGAAAATTAGGTCAATTATTTTAGTCTTTCAATTTTAATTTTAGCGTTTAGGATTTGAATTCAATTATGGAAGAATGGGGTTAAAAAAAAACTTAAATAAACGATTTTGAATTTAAACTTTGAATTTCTTGGTTTAATACTAAGCTTTGTATTAATAATGCATTACTATATATGTAAACATGTTGTAAGATTAGTGTTAACATTTAAATAAAAGAAAATACTAAACAAAAGTTATATGAAAACAAAAGAATACATGTCCATAAATAGATCACTCTCTACTTATATATACATCAAACTTGAAAGTTTATTGTTCATCCTTTTCGTCATTTTTGGAGCTATTGCTTAGCTTTTCCTACACACATTCATTTTTTTTAAGCTTTGAATCTTCTAGCTTCCTCGTTTTTTTTCTTTTTCTGTTCCTTTCAACTTTTGTTATATTTTAGGTCCTAAATTCTTGAGCTTTTTTTCCTAGTTCATCCTTCATTGTTTTTTATCCTTTCCTCTTTTATTAATCACATTAACTAGGAACTTTCTCACTTAATGTAAAAGGTATTTCTTACAATTTACAATATGGATGTCCAAAACTCAAAGATTTTACTCAACCACTATCCTCTGCTTTGGCCGATTTTTCTTAACTAGAACCATATCCTTGTAGTAATCAACTTGAGTTTTCCTCTCTTCAACTTTCTCCCCTCTTTCTTATTCTGAAGTTCTTCTCACCAGCTTTCCATGGTTCTCCTAGTGCAGCTAAAGCTACCTCTAACCTTTATAAATTTTAAGGTACTTCCTAAATTCATAACTCTTCCTCATCCATGTCTCCATTTGGTTCTTTAGATACCCTTAAGCCCACTTTAAATGATCACAGTACTCTTTATGTTCAAGTTCCAACTAATATAACAACATGATGTCAAGTGGACATTAATCCTTCCCTTTTTAACTAGTTAAAATACTTACTTTCTAGTGGAGGTTCTGAAAGTTAAAGCCTCAAAATGGTCCTCTATATTAGTTAGTCTATTTTTAAATGAAAAGTAATTATTGAATTCCTTACTAGAATAACAGAGTCATTACAATGACAATAACTCCAACTAACTACACTTACAAAATAACTAAAAGAATACTTAAGCTGTGGATTATAAGTTTAGTCTCATTTTCAACATTGTTGTGATTGATTCTTTGTATGAGCTTGTCAAACCAATAAGTCTGAGTCTAGTCATGTACCTTTGCAAGTTATATTTTAAGACATTCTTAGCGTCGCCAAACAATTTAGTATTCCTCATTCTCCAAATCTAGTAAACCGGTATAGCAAAACCATTTTTGAACATCTTGTCATCTCCTTCCAATTTGAATTTCAACTTAATTGCTCACCTAAGTGTGTCTATCCAAGTCTAGTTGTTCTCAGTTAGGTTATACATTAGGAGAATTATCTCCACAAATGGCTAATGAGAGTATATTTAAAGAATAGGTGGTCATGTGTCTCCAATAAATTTTCACATAGTGCACATTTCAAATCAGGGATATGGAATTTTAACTTTTCTCTTGTCCCTAAACCCTAAAAAGTTGCCAACCACAGTATAAAGGACTGAGTTGGTGTAATTTTTAAGTCCTCTATGAATTGTTATATTGAAACTTGTTAAGAGCTTCCAATAATAACCTTTTACAGGAATTTGTTGGGAATAATTTGAACTGGTTAAGCTCCCATTGCATAAAGTCAGGTTGGAGTTGATCAAGGTGATAACCTGGAAGATTTTCCATTATGATACACCCATTGATGAATGAAAAGGCCATATCTAATTTCCATTTTGAATAAGCATTTGAACCTTAGCATTGACAGGTTCAAATCCTCTTTAACTCTGGAAGTATGGAGTAAGAGATAATAGCCCTAGTGGATACTAATAATTATCATACCAGAATGTTATATTGTTGCCATTTCCAATAATAAACTTGACATGAGAATGCATAAGTTGTCTAGTATTTAAGATTTACTAAAGTGTATAGGATTAAGTTGGTTTATACTTAATAGTCTATATGCTCTCATGTTTGATGCGATATATAGTAATCCATTTCACCTAAATTTTTTCTTTTTCCACAAAGACTCTCCAAAGACTCTTATCCATTAGTGCTTTATCCATTTTAGTTGCAAATGTAATTCCAAGACCTCCATGTTCCTTAAATAAACAAATTGTACTCTATTTTACCTTAAGAGCTTTTGCAGGATAGGTATTATGATCATTCCCTATGAAGTCTCTGATCATTCTATCAATTTTCTTTTTGGCAGTGTGAGATAAAAGAGCCAATAGATGAGCAAGTTACTAAGGATAAAGATAGCTAGCTACAATCTGCCTACATATGAAAGGAACTTATTGCTATATGAAGGTATCCTCTTCTTAATAGAAGATATTAGAGACTTGCATTGTATTCCCTTCAACTTCTTTCTTGAAATGGGACCACTAAGATATATTAGAAGTACTTATAAAATCTTCAGCCTTATATTGGAAATAAATTATGTAGAGTCCCCTTAATTATGTTTAGAAAAATAAATAGAACTCTTATTTGGATTAAAACTAAATCCTAAAATTTTCTTAAAGATTTACAGCAATACTACAATTAATCCAAGATCATTAGCATACAATATTAGTAAACCATTAGCAAATAATAGTTGTTAGATTTTAAGATTTCCACACCTATGATGGTATTTGAATTATGGAGTTTTAGTAATGTTCAGACTAGTGATCCTACGTAATACCTCCATAATGATTACAAAGAGATAAGGTGATAATGGATCTTTTTATCGTAGGCCTTTTGAGGCTTTAAAAAGTTCCGATGGCTCCCTATTAATTATCACTCCTAAAGAATTCTTGCACTGCAAGCATAATCCTAGGACCAATTAGATCCCATTTATTTTGAAAAATCTCATGTTGAATCCATTTGTCCCTAGAGCCTTGTTTGGATGAAAGGAGAATAATACTATCTTGACTTCCTCACTAGTAACTTCCTTAAGCAATGATTCAGATAAGTATGCTTTATAGAGCCCTGCATAGTTATTAGCAGATCATTAGGGAATTCTAAGGTGTTGTAACAAGTACATGTGATTCCTAAGAAGTGATTTCTAGCTAGTTCCTAAAGCTTGGTCTATTCTCGAGCTAGATTTCCATAAGGACCAATTAGTAGTACAATTTTGTTCCTATTTCTACCCCCCTCATGGATCCACTGTATTATGGATTTATGCTTTAATTGGGAGTTATAAGTTTCTAGAACCTCAAAGTGCTTTTTTAGTTCAATAGTTTCTTTTTCCCTCAGAGTTGTATACCCTAGTGAGTTAGACAAAGCCCTTTGAACTTGCATTAGATTTTTCAGTGCTAGCTTTTTATCTTATAGCATTGGATCAACATTATTTCTCAGTACGAAAACACAGTCTTCTTAAATGGAAATCATTTGCATACAATAATAAACTTTAGAACAATAATAAGTTCTCTCCACAACCCTAGAAATCATTGAGTTGAGTTAGGGATGCTTAAGGAGTGAATTGAAGAATCTAAATAGTGATCTCCTCTTTAATGGCTTAATGTGAATGTCAGTGGTAATAGGGGTATGATATGAGAAGAGTGGTGGTTCAAATGTGGCTGATTTATGCTTAAATGTTGATTCATTTAATTTTTTGCACTTAGTGATTAATGCCTAAAAAATGATTACTTACTTTAGCTCATATTTGATTTTAGGTACATTTCAAAAATAAAGGAGCTAAAGTGACTTGAAAGCACATTCATTGAGCCATCTTCTCAATGTTCATACTCTATTGATTCATGGGGCAAGAAGAAGAAGAGGATTAAAAGAAGAATAGACAAGATAGAGTGTGTGTTGGAACCCATTACCGGATGTCCAACCTCTTAATCCAAAACCTTCATACTTATACATGATTCGGGTTTCAATCGGAAACGAAACGAAAGAACAGAAACAAAAGCAAATCGAAGG